>OX592696.1:3670000-4063145 GCA_951361185.1 Ochropacha duplaris
TTTTCTCCTTTTTGGGTACAGTTTAAAGGTTTGCATGTTGCATTGATACATTCAGAGAATACTTCATTTGTAGGGCACACTCCCGCTGCAAAGTGGTCAAAAGTTTGGCACTTAGAATATTATTTACTTTCCGCCCACAGTTTCACTTCAGGAAATCTGGTATTCTTATTTAAATGGACTGCACAGGACTTTAAAATTTTTCCCATAGTTTCTCCACGTCAAAAACTTATGATTGCTCCTCCACTTCTTATGTTAGCGGGCTATTGAAAGCAAAAAGATTTTTGTACTGGAAGATCCTTAGATTAAAGCATTTAAACATACAAACAAATTTGGAATAAAGTAATAATAACTATCCTGATAATTCTCTTTGATGAAAAAAATACGAGAGCATATTTTTCTGGTTTACATTATCCCATAAGCAGCCTGAAAAATCAATATTTCAATATACATACGACATTCTCCATAAGGAACGCATACTCCTTCTTTTTTCCAGTAGTTTTTGATACATCGACATTTAGGATCACACGTCAAAGTGATACCAATATTTCCAAACTTCGAAGGACATGTGCCGTTCGGTGAAGCTTGACTGCAGTCATCAGACGGGCACAGTGGTGGGCAGGAATTGAACTCTTCGTTTGGGCGAGCATCGCAAGCGAATGCAGCTGGAATATTTATGCATTATATGACATTATTAGAAATGTGCGTCAAACAGAAACTGGTTATAATTAGTTGTCAAATCATTTGGACGTAGCTTCTGATTTTCAGCACTTTTTATTATACACTTAGGAGAAGACGTAGAGTAACTAGAGTAGCTTAATATTTGTAATGTTTACTAAAGCTGCTTATACACAAATAATATCCTGACTTTAACTTTGAGTTTGTACGTAACGATTTTGAAATCAATAAATATCAAAAACATTAAAATTGATCATTAAAACATTTAATTTCAGCACGAACAATCCTGAAGATTTATGGGGTTATCATCAATAATTGAAAAAAAAACATATAATAAATAAAAATCCAGGCATATTCTTCACGCTTGATCCTAAACTAAACAAAGTTTGTACTATGGAAACCAGATAACTAATTACTCCTTTTTTTTAATCCATCCTTAAATTAATAATTACACCTAGACACCTTAATGTGTCATGGACACGTCTTTTGGTCCCGACTAAAAGACGTGTCCATGCACATAAACGTCTGCCCTGTATGGGATTTGAAACTAAGCACATGTGGAGTGATAGGTAATGTATTTAAAAACCAACCTGTATGTAAATGAAAAGAACTGAAAATTTGATGGTTGACTTCCGAACCGGTTGTAGCTTAATTAACCTTAATGTCTCCAAAGGGCCTTAACTGAATAAATATATTTGACTTAGTACTACTTTGTGCTGTTGTTTTGTGGACATCGTTTTTATTCTAGACGAATTTTATCAACCAGTAGTCTAATTTTTGCTTAGAACTACTTCTGTCTTATTATTTTTTCACTCCTCTTGCTCAAAAAGACCGTCATTGTGGCGTACCAGAGCGAAGAAAAAATAGCAATTCTTCCTCTAGGGGAAAAAGTTTTTTTTTTAAATATTTGTGTGTCAAATGACAATGAAAAACGAAAAAGTCTTTAGTCATAAGTAGAATAATCATGAATAAAGACTCGACTTATTACTGTTTCATAAAAAAAGAACTTCATTTTAATTTTGAAAATGGAACTAAAATCGGCGATCTCTGGTAGAATGCATGCAATGTGTTGCGGCTACAGAAGAAACAAAAAAAATACATTATAAACTACATATTTCATATTGTATTGGATTGTTTTATTTTCTCGCAATCGTAGTGAAAAGTATAGTGTAACACACGGCGCTAAAACCCATTAAAACTCGGTTTCTATTTACTCCCTCGCTAAAGCTCGGGAGTAAAACTACCTCGTATATAATGGGTCATTTTAGCTCCTTGTATAACAATCTACTATTATAATCTATCAGTCATCTACTACAGGGAAGGATAAAACCTTTGTTTCACAAGGCTTCACTTCGGAAAAATTAAACGACGAAAAATGGGAGGCAAGGTTTGATCAACTCTCAT
This sequence comes from Ochropacha duplaris, assembly GCA_951361185.1. Taxonomy (NCBI): domain Eukaryota; kingdom Metazoa; phylum Arthropoda; class Insecta; order Lepidoptera; family Drepanidae; genus Ochropacha; species Ochropacha duplaris. Next base: position 3,672,080 of record OX592696.1, read on the forward strand.
CTCAGGTGAATTATTTAAGTCATTTTGTCCAACAATCAGTTTCCCCAAATATTTCGAACGTGCAAGTGAATGGCCACAGAAGAAAAGCCACAATCAGAAGATTACCGGTTTTGTATAAGACCACTTTTTTCAGACACATCATAGTATCAGTTATTTTTATGAATTCTGATTAATCTAAAACATTTCCAGATTTTGAATTTTATTATTACTTACGACATTGTCTAGTAGGTATACAAGTTCCGTTCTCAGCTCGTCGATGGTTGAACTCACACTTGCAGGCCGGCGGCGGGCAGACTTCAGGTGTTGGGCAGGATTGATCCTCGTTTTCGCTTTTGGGGCAGTAATCAGATGCACACGTCGCTGGACATTTGTCCTCTACTTCGTTGTCTCCACATTCAACTGCAAAAGGTATTTAATTCATTATTAAAATCAATACCATCACGATTTTATTACAAAATATTTATAGCATTAGATTGGCAATTGTGAATTTGGTAGACATGATATTATTAAATCACTTATGGGAAAGTAAAAATTTACTATAAATGTTAAGATAAAAAAAGTAAGAAGAATGTGTAAGTTATTGCTTTTCCTTACTTACGTTTGGTTGTATTAGTACACTGGTCTTCAAGTACACATGTCCCATTTTCAGCTCTTAAGTATTTTTCCTTACAAACGCACCCCTTTTCACAAGGTCCATCACGTTTATCAGGGCATGGTACAGATTCACCTTTCTGGGAACAATTTAAGGCCCGACATACCCCACTGATGCACTCGGAGTATTCTTCATTTACTGGACAAACATTTGCTGAAATATAACCATGATATTATATTTTTGAGCCAAAAAATTATATGTATAAAGGCCGAAATTGATTAACTCACGACATTCTCCATAAGGTACACAAATGCCACCCTGTCTATAATAGTCATTGATGCACCGACATTTTGGTGTGCACGGCAACACTATCCCTATTTTAAATGGACACCGCCCACGAAGTTTAGCTTGACTGCAGTTTTCAGTGGGACAGAGTGCCGGACACGGATCGTACTCTTCGTTTGGACGAGAACTGCAGTTGAAGGGTGCTGTGGATATTAATTAATATTTTGTAAATTTAAGAAATTTTAATGAAATTTCTCGAGCTTAAGTAAATTAGTAACCTTACTGTAGCATCGCCGTATTTTAATGTTTGTAAACATGTTAATTGTACATCAAAATATTAGCCTATTAATAAAAAAAAGTGTCACTCTTTTCAATCAATTAATCCTACTATCCTTCTATCTAGTATTATAATGCGAAGCAAAAGTAAGTTTGAAGATGTTTGTTACTCCTTCACGCAAAAACTACTTTATGGATTTTAATGAAACTTGGCACATAGGTAAATCATACTGGAATAACATATAGGATACTTTTTATCCCGGGAAAATATAAGATCCCTCGGGAACGCGGGTGAAACCGCGGGGGGGGAAACTAGTCAATACTAAAAATAAGTACAAATTTGTGTTTTCTGCTTATGTAACAATTCCCGGGTCCAAAAGAGCAAGGGCCGTCTATAGGATTGGGTGCACTACACGCTTCTAAAATAAGATAAAGAGGGCTTGCTCTTTTAAAAAGCATACATATTAATGCTGAGTTTCTTGCCGGAGTCTTCTCAGTTTAAGTGTATTCCGAACCGGTGGTAGAGTCAATTGTAACGTTCATAAGTGCCTTACCAGGGCATAAACTGAATAAATGAGTTGTGATTTGATTTGTTTTGATTTCAATGAATATTGACGATTCTTCTTACCAAAAGCAACTTTTCATACTATGCGTTAAAATCAGACTATTCATAAGTGCCTGCATGTGAAGCTTATTTGGGATGAATAAATATTTTTTACACTATTTCTGTTTAACAACCCATCTTAAAGGTTTTTTTTATTATATAAACTGTTTACATCCACTAGAAAATAAAAAAATAACCACTTACGACATTGTCTAGTAGGTATACAAGTTCCATTCTCAGCTCGTCGATAGTTGAACCCACACTTGCAGGTCGGCGGCGGACAGACGTCCGGTTTGGGGCAGGATTGATCTTGGTCTTCACTTTTAGGGCAGTAATCAGATGGACAGTCTGCTGAACAGTTGGCAACAACTTCATTGTCAACACAAACAGCTGAAAAGTATAATTTAATGCATAAGTATATTTAAGGCGATGATAGCTCAGTGGTAAGTGACGTCGAATACCGCGGCGAAGGTCGTGGGTTCGAATCCTACAATGAGCTTGAGCTTTCGGTGAAGGAAAACATCGTGAGGAAACCATAGCACGGTGGTAGGGTACTTTGTAGTACCCGACTGGCTGGCTACCACCCTCAAGTTGAAAATCTGTCGCCAAAACACCTATCGGTGTGTTCCGACAGCTGCACTTGAGAGCCAGTTCCCATCTAGGCTTTGTGTGCTTACCATCTTCGGCCACATCATCACTTACCATGGTGAGATTGTGGTCAAACACAAGCCTATCCAGAATATTAAAAAAAAAAAAAAAGTTTGAATTTTGTGCCACCTTTGGTCATATTATTATTATGTCTTGGTCTTTGGTCATTTAATATGATTCATATTATTTTTTTGGTATTTTTTTACCACATAAATGATTATGTGGTAAAAAAATACCTAAGTACTATATTTGTTTCAGTTAATGTCGAAAAGATTTACAATCTTAAAGTGTAAAATAGTAAACTAAGTAGATTCAAACCTAATCAAGTATTATAGGTAAAAATCAATATTAAATGCTGTCCGTGGGTAAGAGCAATTTGACGTTAGTTTAAAAAAAAATGGTTGCGTAAAATTTGGGAATTATAGAAAGTGATTTTTTACACATCTATCGGTGGGCAGTTAGTTAAAATATAAAAAAAAAACATCACGATACAAAATAGTCTTAAAACTCTACATCATGCTTATTATTATGTAGGTATATGTATAGAGATACGCGTCCAAGTAAACCGGGGATAAAACAGCCAGTTAAATATATTTTAAGAAAAAAAAACGACTACTTACGTTGAGGTAAGTTGGAACACTGATCTTCTGGTATGCACGAGCCGTTTTCAGCTCGCAGAAAATTCTCTTTACACACGCAATCTTTTAAACACTTTGTCACCAAGGGGCAAGCAATGGGTAGTCCTTTTTGGGTGCAGTTTTGGGCACGGCATATCGCATTAGCACATTCATCAATTTCTTCGTTAGGTGGACAAGTTTCTGTAATAAAAAAAAATACACTAAATTATTAAGCCGAAACCACCCATCATATCTTCCATTATGTTATAACCTTCTACTTCTTCCTGTCCTTATCTTATTTGTTTTTCTTCTTCTTCTTCTTTGTCAAGGATCGCCGTGAGTGAAATCGTGAGGGGCAGTTAGTTAAATATTATGTATCATATAAAAAGGATTTAAGACTTACGTTGAGGGAAGTTTGAACACTGATCTTGTGATATGTACGAGCCGTTTTCAGCTCATAGAAAAAGCTCTTTACACAAGCAATCTTTAAAATACATTGGCACTGAGAGGCAAGCAATTGGTAGCCCCTTTTGGGTGCAGTTTTGACCGCGGTATATCGCACCCTTTACACGCCTGAAACCCAACAGTTGGGTTTAAGCTAAACAAGGTCACAGTACTTTGTACTCAACTCTTGCGTTTAAGGAAACGCGCTAATTATAATTATTGAATTTTATTGGTTTTTTCAAATCAATCGTCTGAGGTTCTTTATTATTGATCATTTTGTTACAACTTCAATGAGTTTTTAACTATTAATATTCATGGTCAGCGGATCTTTCTAAAAATAGATAGATATGGAATAGATAGAACTATTAAGTAATGGTGGTGGAAGGAGCCAAGAGTCGGAGCTAAGTCTAATCATGACACGGGAAAACCAAGTTTGGGCTCCTGTCTGACACAGTAAAATGTGTATACCTATAGTTCGTAAAATCCTACCTTGATACCTGTAATAGTTTTCAGAGTTACATGAAAATTAACCTTATTACTCTACGTTTTGGTCCATCTATATTATCATGCAATCAACAATATTTTATGAACAATTTTCATTCAGTGAATAAATTAAGTTTTGTATTTGAATTTTTTTCAGGTGTCTAAACATTAGGTTAAAAAAAACAATGCTAACTATAAAAAGCCACCCTAATCCTCCATATCAGAAATAAAATATAAATAAAATTATTGATATCCATCCAAAACTTTAATAGAAATCAACATTAAATTCCCGAACATTTTTGAGACAACATTGAAATTTTCAAGAAGTTCATTTGGACACTGATCTTGTGGCATATAGAAGCCGTTTTCATCACGTAGAAAGTTTACTTTACAGTCGTAACCTGGTATGCACTCCGACACTACGGCGCACGCAATGGGTCTTCTTATTTGTGTACAGTATTGGGCACGGCATATTGCATTAGCGCATTCGTCAAATTGTTCATTAGGTGGACTAGTTGCCGCAGTTTTTTATTTATTAAATACTTTGGGCTAAAGGCGAGTTCGTATGTCGGTTTGCAATACTTTAAAGGCCAAAAAGTTGAGTTAATTTGTGTAAAAATTTGCCAAGGGTAGTCTGAACCCTGCATATGGCCATAGAATTATACTTTGAAGTTCATTTGGACACCGATCTTGTGGTATACAGAAGCCGTTTTCATCACGTAGATAGTTTTCTTTACACACGTAATCTGGTATGCACTCTGACACCGCGGCGCACGCAATGGGTCTTCCTATTTGTGTACAGTATTGGGCACGGCATATTGCATTAGCGCATCCGTTAAATTCTTCATTAGGTGGACTAAATGCTGCAGTTTAAAATAAAACAATTGAAATGTTTAAAATTAAATACTATAGGTCGAATGTGAGTTCGTTTACATATTTGCAACACTTTAGAGGTCAAACAATTGAATATATTTGTATCAAAATTCACCAAAAGTGGCCTGAAACCTGCATTTGGACAAACGATTATACCTACTTATATCATAGATAAAGGTGAAACCAGGGGGACAGAGAGTTTATAATTTTAGTAGTAAAACTTTTTGACTACATACGTAGAAGTTCATTTGGACACTGATCTTGTGGTATACAGAAGCCGTTTTCATTACGTAGAAAGTTTGCTTTACAGACGTAATCTGGTATGCACTCCGACACTACGGCGCACGCAATGGGTCTTCCTATTTGTGTACAGTATTGGGCACGGCATATTGCATTAGTGCATTCGTCAAATTCTTCATTAGGTGGACTAATTGCTGCAGTTTAAAATAAAACGATTGAAATGTTTAAAATTAAATACTATAGGTCGAATGTGAGTTCGTTTACATATTTGCAACAGTTTAGAGGTCAAACAAATGAATATATTAGTATCAAAATTAGCCAAGAGTGGTCTGAAACCTGCATTTGGATAAAAGATTATACTTATGTCATAGATAGAGACAACCATGGGGACACGAAGTTTATTATTTTAGTAGCGACGCGTTTTGACTACATACGTAGAAGTTCATTTGGACACTGATCTTGTGGTATACAGAAGCCGTTTTCATCACGTAGAAAGTTTGCTTTACAGACGTAATCTGGTATGCACTCCGACACCACGGCGCACGCAATGGGTCTTCCTATTTGTGTACAGTATTGGGCACGGCACATTGCATTAGCGCATACGTTAAATTCTTCATTAGGTGGACTAAATGCTGCAGGTTAAAATAAAATGCTTGAAATTATTAAATTTAAATACTGTAGGTCAAAGATGAGTTCGTATTTCTGTTAACAAAACGTTAAAGGCCAAACAATTGAATTGATTTGTATAAAATTTAGCCAAGGGTGATCTTAAACGTGCATATGGACATACGATTATTATTATGACCTCGGGGACAGGGAGTTTATTATTTTAGTAAACGCATTACGCATTACTATGCGTTTTGACTACATACGTTCAAGTTCATTTGGACACTGATCTTGTGGTATACAGAAGCCGTTTTCATCACGTAGAAAGTTTTCTTTACATACGTAATTTGGTATGCACTCTGACACCGCTGCGCACGCAATGGGTCTTCCTATTTGTGTACAGTATTGGGCACGGCATATTGCATTAGCGCATACGTTAAATTCTTCATTAGGTGGACTAGTAACTGCAGGTTAAAATAAAATGATTGAAATTATTAAATTTAAATACTGTAGGTCAAAGATGAGTTCGTATTTCTGTCAACAAAACTTTAAAGGCCAAGCAATTGAATAATTTGCTTCAAATTTGACAAGACTGGCCTGATACCTGCATTGGAGACAAACGATTATACTTATGTCATAGATAAGGGTGAAACCACGTGGACAGGGAGTTTATTATTATAACAGTAATGAGATTTTACTACATACGTTCAAGTTCATTTGGACACTGATCTTGTGGTATACAGGAGCCGTTTTCATCACGTAGGAAGTTTTCTTTACACACGCAATCTTGTATGCACTCTGTCACCGCAGGGCATGCAATGGGCCTTCCTATTTGTGTACAGTTTTGGGCACGGCATATTGCATTAGCGCATTCGTCTATTTCTTCATTAGGTGGACAAGTTGCTGCAATGAAGGAACAATGAAAGACCGTACGTTATAAATGATTTTTTATGCTTATCTCCTTTCAGACATCATCATACAGTCACTGCAACGAGATTGTTTATTGTGATTTTTTGGACAATTAAAATCAGACATTAAGCTGGACGTTCTTGGTAGAAGGCTTCATGAGTTATTTATCAGTCTGATCAGCTTTATAATAGAAATAATGAACATTTAAAAATTAACTTACGTTTTGTACTATCACACTGATCTTCTGGTACACATGTTCCATTGTAACCTCGTAAATAATTCCTCTGACAAACGCAACCTTTATTGCAGGGACCTCTGGGCACTGGGAAACAAACGTACTTTTGCCCCGCTTGCGAGCAGTTTAGCGGTCGGTGTATGGCATTTATGCAGTCTGAATATATTTCATTTATTGGGCATTCTCCAGCTATATAAACAATTTTATAGTGAGTATTTGCGGTAAAATATTAACAATTAATTAATTAATGAATATCGCGAATATATTGAAAAATTATGAACATTTGAGAGATACACAACACTTTATTGTACCTACTTCAAAAGAAATAGGATTATTAGTTGTACCACGGGCGGTCTTAAGCGATATCCACCAGCGATATTAAGTTTTTGGAACTCTTCATTTTATGTTAATGTAGGAGGGATAATTATAAAATATTATGTTTTGGTAGTTGAAATATCACTAATATTAAACACTAGCTGTCCCCCGCGGTTTCACTTGCGTACCCGTGTGATTTTCGCAACATAGCGTGATGTTATATAGCCTTATAGCCTTTCGCGATAAATGGGCTATCTAACACAAATATTTTTTCAATTCGAACCAATAGTTCTTGAGATTAGCGTGTTCAAACAAACAAATTATTCAGTTTTATAATATTAGTATAGATTTACACTACACATACATATTATAATGATTCAAAATTTCCATAAAAAGCCATACGATCTCAATACGTACCTATGTCGATCGTTGATTAGAAATAAGATTTCCTTTACAAGAAACCCATTACCGATCTATAGATTATTCCTTCTGTAGGTATAATCAGTTATTTAATAGCGTTGTGTATACAGGCTGTACCTAAGTATAATGTAAATATTTACCAAACTGGAAACTGTTGTTTGATACGTCGATTATTTCATTGTTGTTGCAACCAATATTAACAATACCTAAGTAGTTATCCATACTAATATTATAATGCGAAAGTGTGTCTGTCTGTCCATCTGTCTGTCTGTTATCTCTTTACGCTTAAACCGCTGAACCAACTTAGATTAAATTTGGTATAGAGATAGGTGGAACCTTGGAGAAGGACGCAGGATACTTTTTATTCCGAGAAAAGATAAGATCTCTCGGAGACGCGGGTGAAACCGCGGGCGGAAAACTAGTAAGGGCGAGCGAGGGGGACAGTCATTTGCGCTTTTTGGTAAGACGACGTGACTGTTTCACTCGTTTGTGGCACCCTGCTGTCCCGCAGGGTGCTTCGGAGATTTAGGTCTTGAGGGTGAGCGCAACAGTCGTGTAGATCCTCAAGGCAAGTCGGACTGTTATCCTTCACGTGGTTCTCCGCCTGTTTTTTAAGTTCTGAATCCCTATGATACAGACGCAACTAAAACAGTCCAGGCGTACCCCCTCCCCTTATATTATAGTCTACATAGTATATTGTAATTAAATATATATATTCTTTATATTTTTATATATTACCATTATAGTGTAAGTAGTTTATTAAGGCAAGCTAGCCTTCGGTTCTTCTTTGGAAACAGTAAGGCGGCCAAAGAAGACTAACTTTTGCTTTACCTGTGCCATGACCTGCACAGTTGAGCGCCGTGCGGAAGGATGAAGGAATCCTGGGAGGTTGAGCGGAATAAGAAGCTGCGGCTCTTAGGAAGCAACACGCCCCTTTGGTCCGGATTTCTGCCAAAACGGTAGCCCTTCATTCTAGCCGGGTGGAGGGAAACGGTCAAGCGCCCCGTCAGAGGGTCGTGGCGAGTTGGGGGGAGGTATTGTCACGGAGTGATGCCCGGGGCGGTACGCGGATGATGGTCATGCCAAAGGAGTGAGGATGTGCTACTTAGTTCGGGTACACATACCGAGCACCGGCGGTCGCGCCCTCTCATTCACTCACCCTAACTATATCCTGAAAGTAGTCCTAGTGCTCATCTGGCACTCCCGATTGTGCGGGCTCCGTGGAGGGTGGGAAGCTCTTAGGATGAATTTTTCTAGTAATGGAATCCAAACAAACGAACATCACAAACAAGCCCTGAAGGCTCAGACACAGCACACGGGAAAGCGGGTAAAACTGCCATCTCGTCTGTTTTTAACACCCCCGACGGGAAAGCGGGTAAAACTGCCATCTCGTCGTCTAAAAACACTGATGGGAAAGCGGATAACACCGCGATCTCATCGGATAAACACAAGAAGGACTGGAGAACTGCTGATCCAGTGCTTCTTTCTTTACAGAACATGCCGAAGGAAGAAACCGATGGGAGACCCAAGGCATGCTCCTCTTCCGCCGTCGAAGCGTGCTGGGCCACGTGGGGATCGGAACAGGGAAGACCACCGGCAAACCAGACCTCTGCAAAGGGCAATGGGGAGCCGCAGTCCGCCCCTGGGAAGGCCCTCACGAGGAAACAGCGACGCAAGGCCAAGCTGGAGAGGAAGAAGAAGTTGAACAAGGAGGGAGTAACCACACCCTCCACAACCACACCCGCTGCAAATCCAAGCTCGAGTGCCTGCAGGGAAACGGAGAGGCCACAAGCCAAACCGGGACCTAGCAAGGAGTCGGGCAAGGAGCCGTTGAGAAAGGGTAAGGCAAGTGGGAAAGGTGGAGCCAATGCCAAACGGGCAAGGCCTGACGAGACGATATCTCCGAAGGGTGAGCCCAAGAAGCAGAAGCTCTGCCCATCTCGCGGACCCAAACCCCCTTCATACGCGGCAGCAGCGGGAAGCAACATCAACCAAGACATCGAAGTCGCCATCACCAAGACAACCAGTAGGTTCATCGCGCGGGAAGTGGCGACGACGATCGAGGAACACCTGCTGGACCAGTACGACATCTGCGCGCTCAGTGACGACAAGGCAAACCCCAAACCGGCGTTCTGTGGGAAACCACGATACCTGGAGGGCTGCCTCAGACTGCAGTACCAAGATCTCGCTACGGTCCAGTGGGTAAAACACACTATAGCCTCCTACAAGGGGGTGGAGGACCTGGTCGTACTCAACCCGGAGGATATCCCTCGCAGGGTGCGGGTGGGTATTCTGCTCCCAACTTTGGAGACCGATAGGGTACTGGTGGGGAAGCGGCTCAACATGTCCAATCCTTGGGCACAGGCACAACGTTGGCTGCTCCACGCCATGCACAGGCAGGAGAACGTGGGAGCCACCTTCCTAACGCTCAGCGTCCCTGAGGACATGATCCCCGAGGTTATGGCAAGGAAGCGCAGGCTGAGCTATCGCCTCGGATCGGTCTATGTGAAATTCAGGGACGCCAGAGGCCGCTACGTCGAGGTCCCCCCAACCAGACCGAGGGGCATCGACGGGGCGGCTAATCTGGGGAGGGTGACTTCAACGCCATCCAAGCCGGAGACAGACCCGAAGGTATCCCAGGATACCGAGGCAGGTCCTTCAACTGGGGAACCCGGGATAGAACTCCTCCTAGAGGACGAAATCCTGGGCCTCAATGAACTGGTGCTGAACGAGGAGGATGGCCAAGATGCCACCCTCTACTAAAGCCCAGTTCATCCAGAGCAACCTCCACCACAGTATCACCGCAACGGCTCAGCTTCGAAAGTGGTTGGAGGTCAACAACACAGCAGTCGCCTTGATCCAGGAGCCGTGGATCAGGGGTGGAGCCATATGCGGACTCTCCAATTTAGGAGGTAAGCTGGTGAGTGCCACCACAAACGACGTAAGAACCTGTATTTACATTTCTAAAAATATTGATGCACAGCCACTAATGGATTTCTGTTCCAGAGATTTATGCACTATAAGGCTTACTGTACAAGACACCAGGCAACGTGAACTTCTAATTACAACAGCGTACATGCCGGACGCCTGGTCCGACACTGCGAGAGGAACACACTCGAGCTGATCATTGCAACGGACTCCAATGCCCACCACCAACTATGGGGTATGGACCAAAACAACAACAGGGGTATACAACTTGTTGACTTCTTACTAACAACCAACCAACCAACCGGTAGTGAACCAACTTTCGTCGGCAGACGTAGTAGAACCATAATCGTCCTCACTTTAGCTACACCCTCCACAGGTAGTACAATAACTGAATGGCATGTATCAAATGAAGCTTCCTGTACGTCTACCATGACTTTACAAAAACCGCACACGCTCACGACTGCGTAAAATATTTGTATGGAAAATGTGCACAGCGCCACTAGCGGTCACGTAAAGAACTAAAATTGGTAGTACGCACCATGAGTCAAGTGATGGTTTACGTACACTCTAGTGTGTGCTCACTTCGAGCAACGTTTCTTACTTCACACCGAATAATGCTGCCTCTTTCTAACTATACTGTAAAGGCAGAATAAGTTATATACTCCCAAAAAATCTAAGTATTCTGTTATAACCCTGCTAATTGAAAACGTCATAGACGAATGCTCATTTGTTTTTATTCTTAGTGATTTTTAAATTGATATGGTTGTATACCGTCACCGTGTAGTGAGCCAGTGAGACGGAGCGTCGCGTCGTCCCGCTTGCTCGCTGCGCTGCACGCCCCGTCGTCAGTCAGTCGGTCGTGCGCATGTGTGTGTGTGTGTGCTGTGGTGTGTGTTTATAAACAATACGTTTGTAAATAAATAATACATAATGTACTTTAAATAAGTAGGTTTTTTTCTAGAAACATGTGTTTGTCTGTGAATGTTTCAAGTGGATGCTTATAGTTGAGGAATGTGGCTTAGGATTAAAATTGTATGTAAGTAATAGTACCTAAGTATTTATTCCTTTATGTAATTGTTCTCAATAATATCACGGCCTATAAACCACACTGATATGTTCAAGTGAATTTCCAAACTAAAATATGCTAAATAACTTATTGCCCACATTATTTCTCGTAATATAACTCAAACTCAAAGTCAAATATATCTTTATTAAGTAAACTCATTACAAGTACAACAAAATAACACTCAAATTTTATAAACTTTCATTATAAACTACAAAGAGTAGGTATATAAACACTACGTAAACTATACGATCTCACGCTTCAATATGCTCGTGAGTTACTTAACTATAATCGAGACGGTATTTCTCGATGACATCTGTCAAATTTGTGACTCACGGTACCGATATTCTAAAAGCAATGGATAAAAAACGTTAGTTACTAGCGTGTAGGAACAAGTTTAACCAAAAACTATTCGATGCGCGTTTCTCCGCTAGCGTCTGATGTGTGTTTTTGGTGCCAACTCATGCTAGGGGCACTGTTCGGATCACCGGTGGATCCGTTTCAATATCATGGTACATACAACACAGGTTGCTCCTAGAAGGCAGCCTAGGAAAACCAATCGAGAACGCTACAAACAACTGACCACAGAGGGTTTGAAGCCAAATAACACTTGCACGAAGTTAGAAGACGTCGTGCAACTAGAAAAACAGGTAAAATTTTTTAATGACACCTTAATAAGCTGCTACAACCAGTCTTGCCCTCTCTCATGCCCCAAGGAACCCAGTAATGGTAAAACCCCATGGTGGGGCCCAGAGCTAACAAGCCTTCGAGCAAGGGTGGGAAGAACTTTTAATCGAGCCTTTAACACCCGGGAGAACAACGACTGGGACGTGTATAAAACAACGAAAGCACTATACAAAAAACGTATAAGGTACTGGCGAACGATGTCCTGAAGGAAGTTCAGTGGGGACATCGCTTCCAACATTCAAGCAAACAGGGTAAGGAAAATCTTGGCGAAACAGGGGACCATTGAGATAGGGGAACTGAGACGATCGGATGGCTCCATATCAAAAACCGCCAGTGAAGCCAATGATATCCTACTCCAAACACATTTCCCGGACTGTCGTTTCATGCAAACATCAGAAACACAGGACAAGGTATATGTAGCTACAGAGGAATGATGGGCGCTAGCTCGTGGAATTGTAACACCAGAAAAAGTAACATGGGCAACCAACAGTTTCTCTCCTTTCAAATCAGCGGGCACAGATGGCATTTTCCCTGCCCTTTTGCAATGGGGAGGGGAAAATATCGCTATTCACCTAACCGTCATCTTTCAAGCATGTCTGGCCTACAGGTACACTCCACAAGCGTGGAGAGAAGTCAAAGTAATCTTCATACCCAAACCAGGTAAGGCAGACTATACAAATCCAAAAGCCTTCAGGCCCATCAGTCTTACGTCTTTCGTTCTAAAAACATTAGAAAGACTATGCGACAGACAACTTAGGGATACAACCTTATTCAAATCCCCTATTCACAAACACCAGCACGCATACAGTGCAGGCAAATCTACAGAATCGGCACTCCATCAGGTTGTAGGTAAAATCGAGGAGGCCATCGAAAATAAACAGATCTGTCTAGGCACCTTCATTGATATTGAGGGAGCTTTTGACAGAACAAATTTCACCAGTATAGAGTTAGCGCTAGTAAGACATAAAGTCCCTACACTTCTCACCGACTGGATAATCAACATGCTACGTAACAGAGTGGTAAAGGTTGCTGGAGGTGACGGCAGGGGAGCACTGGTGGCTAGAGGCTGTCCGCAGGGGGGCGTACTATCGCCGCTGCTGTGGAACCTCGTAGTAAATGACCTTGTGACCAGGCTCAACTCCAAATACTTCTATACGGTAGGTTATGCAGACGATATCACGTCAAGCACTTTAACAGTATTTTCCTAGACTGGAATAACACACCCTTAATAGACGCCCCCTGTGACAAGGTGGCGACAATCCACATCTTTAACAAAATATTCAAAATTCAACTGTCCGAGTGCGGCGACCCTAGCAGGGTCCACAGATCACTCACTATCTTCACGGATGGCTCAAAAACCAGTGCAGGCACTGGTACAGGCGTCTTCTCGGAGGACCTTAACATCAACATTGCCAAACCCCTTGGATCCCACAGCACAGTCTTCCAGGCTGAATGCATGGGGATCCTACTGGCGGCTCAGGCAATAGCGACAAGAAAGGTAACAGATCATAACATTATCATTCTCTCAGACAGCAAATCAGTACTACAAGCACTGGATCGTACTAAGGTGACATCTAGTCTTGTGGTGGAGTGTCAAAAGGCCGTAAATTTGGTGGGCATCCAAAATAACATAACCATACAATGGATCAAAGGACACAGTGGAGACAGAGGCAATGACGCAGCTGACTCACTGGCAAGGAGAGGATCGGAGTCAAAACCGGTGGGACCCGAACCCTTTCTCCCTCTCCCACAGTGCTGGTTTAAAGGTAGGATAAGTGAACGCACACACCACCTCCACCAAAACTACTGGAACAACCATGAGGAGTGCAGGCAGGCCAAACTAGCTTTGCCTCAACTTAATACAAGGCTCTCTAGAGCACTCCTACAACTGAGTAAACCACGATTGCGACTAGTAACTAGCGCTATAACCGGTCACGGCAGTTTTAATAAACATCTGTTCAATCTAGGTGTCACAGACAGCCCCCTGTGCAGAGCTTGCATGAGGGCAGAAGAAACAGCCACCCACGTCCTGCTGGAATGCGGTGGGGTTGGCCGAATGCCGGGCAAACTACCTGGGCAACCCGGGTAGTCTCAGGGAGGCGGTCGGCAACGTCAAGGCGCTGGCAGGCTTCCTTGAGGATATAGGATGGCTGGAGTAACCCCAGCCAAACACCCTCCGACGCAAAAAGGGCGCAATCCGTCGCCCAATTGCGGAAACCGCCCGTACGAAGAAAGAAAAAGAAGAAGAAACTAGTAATAAATAAAACCTTACAACAAAGTCTAGTCATCAGTAGTAATCTATATACTAAAAAGGGGAAAAGTTTGTGAGGTTTGGGGGTAATCTCTGGATCTACTGAACATTTTGAAATAGTAAGCCACGTTATTTGTGAGTGTTATAGGCTATATTTTTATCCCGGGAAAAGATAAGATCCCTCGAGAACGCGGGTGAAACCGCGCGGAACAGTTAGTAAATAATAAAACACAAAATAAAATTTTATTCAATAAAAATTGTCTTGTTAATTTAGTGGTCGGTCGGTAATTGGTGCCGTAAAAACGGTAATAGGAACAAGCCCTATCCGATGGGGCGGTAATATAGCAAGATTATTAACCTTAAAGCAGTAACCTTAATAAGTTTATTTGTTCTCTGTTGATGATAGCTCAGTGGTAAGTGACGTCGAATACCGCGGCGAAGGTCGTGGGTTTTTGAATCCTACAATGAGCTTGAGCTTACGGTGAAGGTAAACATCGTGAGGAAACCATAGCACGGTGGTAGGGTACTTTGTAGTACCAGACTGGCTGGCTACCACCCTCAAGTTGAAAATCTGTCGCCAAAACACCTATCGGTGTGTTCCGACAGCTGCACTTGAGAGCCAGTTCCCATCTAGGCTTTGTGTGCTTACCATCTTCGGCCACATCATCACTTACCATGGTGAGATTGTGGTCAAACACAAGCCTATCTAGAATAAAAAATTAAAAAAAAGTAACTGTACTGTAGGTTCTTCTTTCAAATTTAAGTTATAAACAATTGGTTAAATTGATTTATTATAGCTTTTCATGTTTTCAGATGTAAAGTGAAACGAAAGATGTAACTACCTATAATTTGCTCATGTCAATAACAAAATTTACTATTGAAATTGAAGAATACTTATTATATTTTTTTCGTTAATGAATTACCATCGACTTGTGTCGCTTCAGTTGATTAAATATTGTACTTTATATGACGCTCAGCTTTTGTCTAAGAAAAATATATAAAACATGAAAATATAAAAATTTATAAGTATAAAGAAATTTTAATGTTATATTAAAATTATTAACAGACTAGCTGTCCGCCGCAGTTTCATCCACATTCCCGTGGGATGTTATCTTTTCTCAGGATATCAGGAAAACATCAAATAAAACTTTCACATTCCTACTACTTAGTAGTAATGTATTAATCACCATCGTCTTAATTAATGCATGATTACGTAATGAAATTATGGCGATATCTATAAATATGTGTATGATTTTTAATATTATTTATATTTATTATACAGGATGTCCGGTAAGTAGTAATACAAACTTAAGCGGGAGATAGGTCGATGGGTCACCAACCAAATAATAGGTCTTTACCTATGAAATTGCCGTTCTGCAGTATTGGCCATTTCAAATCAAAATAATTTTTGTTTGGCTAAGAATTCTAATTTCAAATTAATTTTATTTTAAAAACATGGTTTTTTTTTTCCAAAAGTAGTCATTTGTTTATTGATTAGTGTTCAATCTTTTTCGTCATCATGGAATTAAAAATGATTGAATGAAATGATGAATGAAAAAATTCGAGTAATTATGGAATATGAGTACCGTCGTGGCAGCAACGCGGCACAAGCGGCACGCAACATCAACGACGTTTACGGAGCTAACACTACAAACCAACGCACCACCTGTTATTGGTTTGCTCGCTTCCGTTCTGGAAATTTCGACCTGAAAAATGAACCTCGCGGTCGTCCGAAGACTTTGGTCAACAATGACGAATTAAAGGCGATTGTGGAAGCTGATGACACAATCTACGGCTGAATTAGCAGTAGCTTTCGACGTTAGCGTCAAAACAATATTGGTCCATTTGCGTCAAATTGGCAAGGTAAAAAAGCTTGACAAATGGGTGCCCCACGAACTCAATGATCGCCAGCGCGAAGTACGTGTCGAGAGGTGCCTTGCACTGCTCAACAGACACACAAATGAAGGAATTTTGAACCGCATTGTTACCTGCGATGAAAAATGGATTCTGTTTGATAACTGCAAGCGCTCAGCAAGTTGGTTGATCCTGGTTCAGCACCTAAACAATGCCCTAAACGAAAACTTACCCCTAGAAAAGGGATGGTCACTGTTCGGTGGTCTAGCGCCTGTGTGATTCATCACAGCTTTTTACCAAACGGGGTGAGCATTACTCCAGATGTGTACTGTGAAGAACTGAATACAATGATGGAGAAGCTGGCACATCTCCAACCAGCATTGGTCAATCGCTCGTCTCCACTGCTCCTGCACGACTACGCGCGACCTCATACTGCATAGCAGACGGTCTCCAAGTTGCAAGAACTGGGGTTGGAAGCTCTCCGTCATCCGCCCTACTCACCAGACCTTGCGCCACTACTACTTTTTCCAGACTTTGGTTAACTTCTTGGCGGGAAAAAAATTCAATACCCGAGAGGCAGTACAAAATGCCTTTGAAGAATTTGTTGCCTCCCGTCCAGCTGATTTCTTTAAGAAGGGCATCAATAAACTGTCACTGCGTTGGCAAAGATGCATTGATTGCATGGGTGATTACTTCGATGAATACAAATAAAAAATACGTGAAAAAAAATCGTTTAAATTTTCAATTATCAATCAAACAAAACGGCAATTTCATAGGTAAAGACCTAATATACAAAAATGTTCTCAGTAAACATGTCTATTATTTTCGAGATCTTTCGACATTTTTATTTACAGATTTTTTAATTTCAGATATTAAATATCTCGAAAATGGTGACACTTTTACCAAGGTATGCACTATTACAAAGGTAGACAAAGCCCCGTGCACTTAATGTGAAGCACAGTAAAGGAGGCCGAATTTGAAAAACGAAGCCTTTTTTATTTGTGCTGTGGTAACAAGGGCAATTTTATTATAATTCCCTGGGGAACGCGGGTTAATTCATGCGGTGGAAAGCTAGAGTATAATAAATTTTAAAAAGTTTGTTACTTTTATACGTTTGTACTATATCGTGTGTTAGAAAAGAATTACGATAATTTACCACATTCATCAATATCTTCACCACTGTCTATATCGGTGTCATTTGAGTCGTCCTCGTCGCTTCCATTATCTGAAGCATCATTCAAGTCATCAATTGGTTCGTCAGAAATATCTTCATTTGAAACCTCCTTTACACCTTCATTATCTCCATCGTTATATTTATTTGTACCGTAATTTATTTCTTCATTGGTACCGTCATTTATTTCTTCATTTGAAGCGACATTTATATCTGATGAGTCGTCAGATGATGAAGATGAATTTGAATATGATGAGTCACTTTCCGATGAGTTGGCTCTTGAGTAGGTGTATTCTGAAAATGTTCGTTTTCATGAATTTTTCCATGTTTAACTACATTTAGGGAATTATACTTTTTTTTGATGTAGGTATACAAAAGATATCAAAAAAGACAATTGGGTAGGTACATGTAAAAACATTTGTGAAAATTTCTTATGATACCCACACGAAACAGGTTCGCCCGTAGTCCGTTCCATATGGATTGGCTTTAAAGGTCATTTACTGTCCTTTACCATGTTCACCTAAACCAGTCGCTCGCCATACGAACTTATCGCAAAACTGCTATCGCTTGATTATCATGGTCCGGGTTTTCAATTTTCAATCAATTCCAATTTCTAGTTACTACAAGAACTTTGTATAACAGAAAAGTAATGAACAGTGAATAAATATTGCACCTAACGCCCATGTGAATGTAGCGAAATAGCCAAGCCACATATTTTGACTAAGGTGTAGAATTCGTCAAGTTAGGGCTTGTAGAGCTAGGAGCTTGGCTCTACATGAGATCTGATAACTTTTTGACAGTGCGAGATATGCTCTCGTCTTGGCAACATTTTACATGAAAATGTTTTTGGGGATATTAACTACGTCTAATGACAACGAATTTCATTGGAGAGGAGTAGATATCTCATACTAGAAATATTCCAATGTCTATTCCATGCAACAAATCGCATTCATATCTTCAACTCTATTCAAAATGTATAAACCAAAACAACATCTCATATTTATCTACTTATTTCTAGTGTTGCAGGCTACGGCAACAATAACCGCTAACCATCCCATCAGGCGGACATAATATGCGTTATTGCCATCTAAGTGGTATAAAAATTAAGTCATGCCAAAAATAACCTTATCTCATTGATCTTATTAATTATTTCAATATCTGATTAAAAATTAACTTATGACGTTTTCAGATAACTGTACCTACTTACTGACTTTTAACAAATAAAAATTAAACTACACTATGCAAGCTAATTAATGAATAATTATGAGTTTCTACATCTACAATACTGGTTTTTTAGTTAAACCTGTCGTAATAACAGATAAACCCAATATATCGGTAATACGTTTCTTAAAAAAAAGGACACCCGGAAGTTATATAAGTCGAGAGAGTATATATATATATATATATATAAATAGAAATGAAAATATCTGGCTTGCTTTCTATAAGAGAGAGAGAGAGAGACAGAGAAACATGCGCACGCCGCACAGCTTACAATAAAGTGACAGTGACACTAAAACTGTCGGGAACTTCGTTCCAAAAACAATTGGACAAACCATTTTTGTATTCGTCACTTCACCGGTACATACCAGTATTTTATAATGGTTTTAGTACGACTTATTTCTAATAACGTACATTTAAATGCAACAACGACACAATGTAAGAATAGAATAAGGTAGGTACTTCAGCTGCATAATTTTCAATGGACGCGACATTTAACTAAGTAACTCATGGAATTTGGGGTTAATTTTCATGTTATTGCGATAGACACTTACTTTCTAACGTCATATAGCAAAAAGAGACGGGGCTTTGTTAGCCCGCTGGCTCTTGGTCGGGACACTTGTCCAAAAACAACTTACAAAAAATACAGGTATCGCGATTCTAGTTGTAAATCTATTTGTCACTTTAAAGATTGAAGAAGAAGAAAGAAACGAAGAAGAAGAAGAAGAAATAATGATTTATTGTAAATAAAATTTAAAAACGACATCATTCAAAATATTGTCTATCGCTATTTACGATTTTCTTTCATCTTTCGGATAGAAGACGAATACCGCGTCGGAAGAACGTCTCGTTTTTAGACGCAATCCACGAATCGACCAATTTTTGTACTGCGACCAAGTAGTAGTTCGCAGGTCAAAAAACGCCTCTCAACGTCTCTCGGTTTTAATACATATGGGACCCGATATCCTTGTTTGTGGATCATTCCTAAGTTTTAAGGCGTTTTCCTACCGTTGTAGATAATTCTTGAAGCATTTGGCCTGAGTATTCGGTGAGTAAAGCCTCGAACTCTTCATCTTATAAATTTTTTGGTTGTCCAGGTCGCTCTTTGTCTTCCAAGTTAAAATCACCACTTTTAAAACGTGCAAACCACTTTCGACACGTTCGCTCAGCTAGAGCATGTTCACCATAAACTTCTATTACTACGGTGACTTTCCGCATCACTATTATTCATTATTAAAATAATGAAGTGAAATTCCCCGGATCCCAGTAGTCAACAGTAATATTTTTTCATTAATCTTCTTTCGACTTTCACTCGGAGACATACCTCATGGAACCTCTCCTTCGCTATTCTCCACAAAAGTGCAAAAACAGCATGAGAGAAAAGATGAATATAGGATAATTAATAAAAAAAATGGCATTATGAGACCCTCCAGTTCTATTGCAGATGGATTTAGAAATATATACTAATAAAAAAAAAAAGGAAAATCTTCACCAACCTGAGCACGACACGAGTAACACAAAATTTGCCACAGCTAAAAGAAAAATTAACCGCGCCATATCGTGCACTTAAACCGACTAGGTTTTTCTATAGGAATTAATTTATTTTATATCGTATGTATACCGTATATTATATTGTGTACACTTGTTTACACAAGTGTAATGGATTAAAATATATAGGTTTTATATGGTGATAATTTGTTTGCATTGGCGACTACGTCTTTAGTTTTTGACTAAACAGTGGAATGCGATGTAAGGTAATGTTTGGCTAGGAGGGTTATTATTATAGAACGAAAGTCAAGACTAAATAATAGATTGTGTTCGAAAACCAATCTTACACCATAGGCTTAAAATTCAATTGGTTTTAATAACTTTAAAAATTACAAGATGTGCTTATTATTAATACCTACCTACTTAAGTAAATTCACGTTATCGCTCCAAAGAGGTAAAGTAAACGTCTGCAATAAAATACTTGTAAGTACATTTTCTGAAATGGCGTCAGTAGATATATTCCTGTGGAAAATAAAATGTTTTCACTTAAGTCAGGAAACCAAAGTCAGCAATAGAATTACTGAATATCATCTTTATTTATATGAAGAGAAGAGACACATGAATGCAAGAGTCGCTTCACCAACTCAGCCATCGAGCGGCCCTCAGTTTAGGTGCCAAAAATGTGGATGCTGCTGTCGCTCCTGCATCGGACTGTACAAGTGTACAATCCGATAAAGGAGTGAAGCTCCTAGTTATTTTACCTCAATGGTGGTGAGCACGTTATGGATTCGAATCCTACGATGAACTAGAGCTATTAAAAAAGAAAACCGGCGGGTGCCTGGCTGACTACCAAATTTAAGTTAAAAATCTAATGATAAATAGGTGTAGATAGGTTACCCAAAACAATATACAATCTTAAAAAAAATGGCTAAGAAATGGCACTCAAACGCACACGTAAATAACTTAATATTGCAATATCCACACTACATCGCGTTATTAGCCTCCCGATTTCGCAGCGCTTATAACCTGTTGACACTTTTTTACACATTTATCATTGTAAAAATCTGTTGCCATGCACTTACCGGTGTTCAGACATGACTTTCAGCTGGTCAAATAAATTAAAAGATGTAGGGTAAAGATTTCTCACAAAAGAAACAAAAATTCTTGCATTAAATTAAAATAAATATTTATTGATTATAAGTTATCGCTTCCTCCTAGAAATTGAGCTAGCCAAACAATTCAAATTAAATATACACTTTTCTTGCCTTTTTTTCGGCAAATTGATTTATTAAATCATCTATATTTTCTTTCTTTTAGAAAAGCTGAAGACGATTTTAGTTTTTCCAAAATTTCTGCCTCTATAGACACGAGATTAAGTGACATTGTGGATAACATTTTACAAATTTTTGCTTACACGCGTTAGGGGCCCCTGTAGCCCGGGGGCCCTGTATCATTGATACGGCTGATACGGCGATAGCTACGCCTCTGGATCGTATAGAAGGACAGGATGAAATCAAAACTGATTAATAATAAATTGCGATTCCTGGAATTATATTTTGTTTGTTTGTTTGTAGTTTTGCGGCCGTGCCATCTGCGAATCAAGGGTTTAATTTATATCTATATCTTGGTATATAAAAGCGAAATACCAGTCACTGATTTAACATGAAATCTCAGAAAATATAATAGCTCAAAACTTGAAATTTGCCAGGTAGATCCCTAATGGGGAGGTAGCTATCCGCTAAGAAAGGATTTTTGAAAATTCATCCCCTAAATGGTTCCCTTGGAAACGCGGATGAAGCCGCTGGGGATAACTAGTATTATTTATAAATGCATTTTTTGTGTACCTATTAATTTTGACTCTATTGACACAGAGGAAGGAGTATTGACGTCAAGGATTGTCAAGGACATAAAATACCGCGAAAACTATATTAGGTAGGTACTTACCTACCACTCGGGAAGTGCGCAATATCGTGAGGCGGATACCTAATACCTAAGTGCAAATCTGTACAATTTTTTTAGATATAAAGAGGAAAGATTTTATTGTTTGTTTGTATTGAATAAGCTCTGAAACTACTGGACCGATTTAGAAAATTCTTTCACCATTAGAAAGCTATATTATCCCTGATGAACATAGGTTATATTTTGTCCCGGGAAAAAGATAAGATCCCACAGGAACGCGGGTGAAACCGCGGGGGACAGCTAGTTACGTTATAAAATACTTAGAAGTGTGCTTAGAAGGTAGCACATTACGTTGATTGATGTAGATATATTAATGATATCTACCAAACAAATATTAAATCATAATTTAATAGAAAAGTAATATTGAATATCTACCTAGTAGTACACAATTTCTTACATCGTGATTGAAATGGTTATTATTCTCCTTTCACGAAGTCTATGAAAGTATCATAAAACCAATTCACATCACGAGTTCTGTTTCTGAAGCCAACATAAATAGCTATTTAGATATTTTTACATTACGATCGAAAGTGTGAAGCATTTCAAAATTTTTATTTTACCCACAGAACAAATAAAAAGGTAGACGGAGCGTACGTAAACAATAGTCTCCGATGAAGTGAAGCTACGTGCACGAAGCTGTGTGCGTGACGTGCACGTACCCACGTGACTCGCGTCGCATAGGAACAAGATCGGCTTCCTTTTTCAAATTCGACTTCCTTTATTGTGCTATTTGTGCTTCACTCTTATGTGCGCGGGGAACTCTGTCTAGGAACACAATGAACATTATGTTTTTTTTTGTATATTGATGCCTTTTTAAGACAAAATAAAAAGAAACCGCAGTGCGGAACTTAGTTCTAAATACATTTTTAAGAAACTTTCAGAACTACTTTACTGAAACAATTATTATTATTATGATTTGTATATTTTTTCTTGTTTATGTTAAATCTTAAGTTAAGTACCTTAATTATAACAATTTACAATGAAAAAATATAATTCTAATATTTTATTTCTAAATGAATACCTATATGAACTAGTGTAATATAGTTGTATGAACTTTACGCCAAACGTGAAGATAAAGCTAAGTAATAACTCAAATAAAAATAAACATCCAAATCGCTGTCCCGCATAAGTGTTCTTAGAACGCTGGCAGCATTGCCACGCTACATGGCAATGACTGTGCGATGTCGAGGCAAAATAAGTATTACCGGTTATTGGTTGATTGCGGTTAATTAGTCTTTCTTATCTGAAACAATCAAATATCAGAATTTTAGATATGTATATTAATGTGTTTTATACTTAAACAGAAATATGATAGGATAATTTTTAAGGAACAGCTCATGCATGCCTTAAATGATCCTGCGAGTACAGCTTCAAGTAAAGTAAGAATCTTGTAATTTTTGAACATAGTATGCTTATACTCGTAGTATGTGACGTTAAATATCAACTTATTTCTACGTTCCAACGTTTAACAAGATCCATTCATCGAAGGAATAATTTTAAACTGTTGCCTGCATTAGGTGTTGATTTTTTGCTATTAAATTATTAAAGCTCTTTATAATATACGCCTGAACTCGTTGTGACTGCTGTGGTGTCAAATATCACGATCAACTCTTTTTGATTGTAAGCGTGTTTCTATCCATTTCCATATTTAAAAAAAAACATCTTTTACAGGTTCCGCCCCGCGATTCTACATGTGTGTAGTAATAATAGGGTTCCGTTTTTACCCTTTCTGTAGGGAACCCTAAAAAAGTACCCTATGTCAGTCTCCAGCACATAAGTTATCTATTTGTATAAAAAACATAGTTCCGGAGCTCCATTGGTGCGTGAATGGACAAACCAACAACCGGTCAAACTTTGGTATTTATAATATCAGTATTTATCAAACTCATATAGTTACCTACCTATTTAATATAATTAACATACAAAATGATTTATCCATTTATGGATCTCGATGCAGTTGTTGCGGTGAGTCTGCTTGCCGATTCATATTAGTCTTCATATTAGAAACGAAAAGCAAAAGAAAGGAAAAGAAAAGCTGTACCTTTTTCCACTGGACTACCTACCTGAGATGAAAATCAACTTAACTGGAAAAGAATTCACATAGCATTTTGATACTTACGGCATTCACTATAAGGGACACATTTCCCGTTGTTCCTCCAGTAACCCTCAATACACCTACAAGTGGGGCTGCACTCTACGGCTAGCATAAAGAACCCATCATAGGGACATTCACCACTCAGGGAAGCCTGGGAACAGTCGTCAGTGGGACATAAAGGTGCACATGCTACGTATTTTTCATTGCGAGGACAGTTGAAGCTCGCTGTAAAAAATAATAAAAAAATTGAGATAAGTTAATGTCAATTATTTAAACTATCCCTGAGTATTATGTGATTATACCTTTAAGACATAGTAGGTAATAGGTAGGATATAAATGGATAGAAGGTAGGATATTTTAAGGCGATGATAGCTCAGTAGTAGTGACGTCGGATACCGCGGCGAAGGTGGTAGGGTACTTTGTAGTAGCCACCTGGCTGGCTACCACCCTCAAGTTGAAAATCTGTCGCTAAGCATCTATTGGAGTGTTCCAACAGCTGTACTTGAGAGCCATTTCCCATCTAGGCATTGTGTGTTTACCACCTTCGGCTACATCATCACTTACTTACCATGATGAGATTTCGGTCAAACACAAGCTTATTCAAAAGTTAAAAAAAATGTTTAAAAAAATAATTAAAGATTCATAAAAAATTACAAACGACCTAAATTTACAGACAACAGATATCGTAATAATTATATTATGCTTTGTCGAAAAGGATTAGAATAAATTTTACTCTGAGGTAAGTAGAAGTAAATACCTAATTTCACATTATAATAATACATAATTCAATAAGTGTTCCTTAAGTGTCCCAAAATTGAATAAAACATTTTGAGTTGAGTTTTTGAGTTTGAATGATAAAGGCATATAACACAAAACTGCTCGGTTCCCTGAACTTAAAAAAACTACGTTAGGCCGCACTTACACTTGCAAGTTTTACTCGCGGAAGTAACTTCCGCAAGTAACTTACAAGTGTAAGGGCCGCCTTAAACCAACTAAATCCACGCTTTACATTTCTACGCTCAGCGCTTAGGGTTATATTTCAGTTTATACTTTACAGTTCTTACGAGACAGGTCTTACCACAGACAAGCGTATCTATCGCTGTATCAGTTAGATCATGGCAAAAGACCCCGGTGCAATTCAGGCCAATATATTGACACGGTTGGCTTAGTGTAAAAATTGTACTAACTATTATTTGAATGAATATTAGGTAGGTGTACGTCAAAATGACGTAGTAGGTGTATTATATAGGTAGTTAGGTTAGGGCAGTTGGACAGTTATCAATTTTATGTGTTTGTATTCATGCTTGAGATTACCTACTATCAATTCAATCCGTTTCAATCTTGAAAATAACCTCTAAATCAATATAAATATTACAAATGTCTCACTCGCAATGCAGTTAATAGAACGTAAAAAATAATAAACAAAAACCTCAAGTGCGAGTCGGACTCGCGTACCGAGGGTTCCGTATAAATTTTGTATTTTTTTTTAAATTATTTATTCTGTTTTTAGTACTTATTTGTTGTTATAGCGGCAAGAAAAATAGATCATCTCTGAAAATTTCAACTGTCTAGCTATCACGGTCCATGAGACAGACAGACAGACGAACCGTAGAGTCTTAGTAATAGGGTTTCCGTTTTATTTAACCCTTTGGGTTGAATCCTAAAAACGTCTTAGTTACGTAATAGACTCGCTGGTTTATAGAAACAGGTACTTACGACAATGTCTAGTGGATATACAGGACCCATTTTCGGCCCGGCGTTGGTTGAATCCACATACACAAGCCGGTTCACTACAGACTGTTGGTGTGGAGCACTTTTTGTCGTCGTTTTCCGACTTGGGGCAGAACTGGGCGCAATTTAATGGGCAGTTGTCAACCACCTCTCCAGGGCCGCATTTCAGTTCTGCTGAAACTGATTTTTAGGAATAATAATTATATCGAAATACATTTGTTTAACCTACTCCTAATATGTATAAAATGTTTTTAATAACGCACTATTTAGGCTCAATGAATTTAATTAACATGAAATGTAGATCCTGAAAGAAATTATAAGGGGAAAACATTCGCTTTGGTAAAGCCGGTAAAATAGCGGAGCAGAATATAATTTACTATCTTACTAAAAATATAAATGTGAAAGTATGGATATTTTTGTTGCTCAATCACGCAATAACGACTGAACGGATTTTGGTGAAAGTTGGCACACATGTAGACCATATCCTGGAATAAAACACAAGATACTTTTTGACACGGAAAAAGATAATATCCTTTGGGAACGCAGATGAAACCGTAGGGGACAACAAGTATTCTTTAAAAAACAACGACTTCAATAAATTAACACGTAGGTATATCAATAACGTGCAAAACAAATAATTTATAAATGGAATTTGTATGCCGTCACCTGATGCATTAGGTAGTTGTTCAAACCCGTTCGAAGGTACGAGTATCTGCTAATATTTAAGGTTAATGTATGTGTCACACAATGTCAAATTAAGAACAAAGGTCCGAATATTTAAAAACTTACTGAAGATGGTAATAGTTTCCTGCCCCGCGAATTCACACGCGTTCCCTAGGGATCTTATCTTTTCTCGGGATAAAAAGTACCAATAAAAATATTCCCGGGATAAAAATCATTGTATTTTATTCCAGGGTATGATCTACCTAATATGTGTCAAGTTTCATCAAAATCCGTTCAGCCGTTTTTGCTTTACTTTCAAATTTATAATGTTAGTAGGACTTGGACTAAAGTCCAATTAGTAGGATTAGTAGGATAGTAGGATCTTACTATATTAAAATGTGAAAGTTTTTTACGATATGAGAACCTGAAAATGTTTGTTACTCTTTCACCCAATAACTACAAAACGGATATTGATGAAACTTGACACACAGGTAGATCACACCCTCCAGGGTAAGAACATAGAATGATTTTTATCCCGGGAAAAGGTAAGATCCTTCGGGTGAAACCGCATGTCTCATTACGGGTTGAATTTACTATAAACTTATATATGTAAGTATTCCATATTAGGAATATATATGGCAAAATAGGTTTGTATAATTTATACTACCTGAGATTTTATGATTAATCAGTGACTGGTATATCGCTATTATAATATTATGTATTAGATGGCATATAAAAGACTAAAAATCTTTGAATAGGAAATCGATGCCGGTTAAGTTAGAGCAAAACTAATTAGATAAGATGATCTTAATGGCAAAGTTACTAAAATCTTAAAGACTTGAAGGTTAAAATGTTAGTTTGTTAGACTAAAGTGTTATCAAAAGTGTTCTTACCTTTCATATAAGAGGAGACGAAAATAGCGCACAAAGTAATAAAGACAAATTGCGTCATCATGGAGACGTGTCTTTACTTAGAATTGAAGATTGATAATAAAAATATAGCAGCGAGCGAGTGTCAATAATCGTTGGACATATATTAGCCACAGCAACCTTCTGCATCTTATGTATGTGACCCTATTGGTGTAACCATAATCTAATACAGCGCCATCTATTACGAAAATATCGAACTTTATGTCAAATTTTTTTGGTGTTACCTACTTGGAAGTTTTTCGCGGCTTTTCCGGATGTTCATTGTGATTATCTACAACTCACACTAGATGTCACTTGTTTGCTATGAATCGCTTCTGTGAAGTTTGCGTACGCTAATTTAAAATTGAACAAATTTTAGTTAAATTTTAAATTAGGAATGCTAGTCGTTATAGTTACTTCAATGATAATAAATATTAATGGCGTAGGTGTTTAAATTTAGAAACATTGATAAATTACGGTCCATTAGGGAGCAAAATGAGGGATGAAGAAATTAGTTCGACATTTTTATTATTGATAAATTTTCTTGAGACATCATAAATTCATCAAAAATAGGAATAGATAATGAACGACATCTTGAGTCTTAGACGGAAGATACGAGTAGTATAATATCATACGAACGCTTTGATGGGGAATTTTAATGCAAGTTTTAAAAACTAATATTTAATAATAGAAAATAATCTCAAAAACACAATGGGTAATCAGTTGAATATTTTTTTCTACAATGCCAGCTGATCTTTCGTTTTGAACAGTAGTGGATTCAGGATTTTGGTTTGGGAGGGGCTTGATCGACCCCACCGACGGTATGTTTTTTCATGGTAAAATCTAAAATACACTACTTGTATTTTTATTTCTTTATACAGTCTAATAGAGCGTAGTGGAAGAGGAAATCATGTTGTGCCGACCCCACCTAGCGTGGGATAAGGACAAGAGAGAGTGTAATAATAAAAAATACAATAATTTTTCAAGTTTTTAAGATTGGTCAAAGAATTTTAGGGCTTTTAGCTCCCACTGAATCCGCTACTGGTTTTGGACCGCGAAATTAGGATAACTAAAGTAATCCCCTTCACTCGGGGTAGTTAGGGCATCATTTCGATTCCCTAACCGCCTTTTAGCATTGATCGAACTTAACTGCTGCAGTAAATAATATTTATGGTCAACAGCGCCATGTATTCGCGAAGGTGCTGTTCATTAGACTCGATCATAAATGTATAATGACACCAATTTGGTAAAGATAATTGGATTTGTTCGTAATAGTAGCGTAGTGTATGGTAGCGTGAAAATAATTGCTTAATAATCCTCCGGGTTTTGGTAGAATAAACGAACCTACCGCTTTTGTATTGGGTTTTCTGCCATTTATGGGAACGTCACGTTTCCTCGATTTGCCGCTCGATAAGCCGATTAAGTAGCTGATGCTCTATACAGAAAGGCGGTTTTATTTGATCGCCTGACTAAAACTTTATACAATACTTTACCTTTTTTATTGCTAACTAGTTTTCCACCCCGCGGTTTCACCCGCGTTCCCGAGGAATCTTATCTTTTCCCGGGATTAAAAGTATTCTATGTTTTATTGCAGGATATGATCTATCTGTGTGCCAAGTTTCATAAAAATCCGTTCAGCCGTTTTTGCGTGATTGAGCAATAAACATCCAAACTTACAAACTTTCACATTGATAAAATTTGTGACTTATATTTGATTTATAAACTAACATAGATATTTACATTATTATAACCAAATTAAAACTAATCTAATCTAAAAACTACCTAAAATAAACTATAAAAGTGCGTCGAAGAATTCCTCCGCATCGCCGTCGACTGGTAACGTTCCCAAAAGACTGGCAGCAATGCCACGTTAAATGGCAATGCTTAATCTTTGGCCAAAGTAAAAGCCAGCCTTTTGGTCACGGGAAGCGTCAACCAATCTTTTGGAAATATCTTTAATTATTAGGCATCATGCCAACTCGCCTATCTGCTTATCAGACTTCTGGTATGTACAAAAAATACCTACTTGTATATCACCCAGAATACTAGACAAGCAATGGAATCCCAATAAATCACGGAAGAAAAAATTCCAGACAAAATAATTAACAATAAACGTCTGGTGTTGCTTAGCGATGTGGACAGACCGACAAAGTACCTACGACCCTCGTCACGCGGCTCTTTCTCATCCCCAGAATATTTTATCAATTCCCTTGGTAAACATTATTAAGGAAATTTAAAAAACATTATTTTGATTAGGTACTATTGACTATTATACTATCGACGGGCCGGTTGACATGGTTGGTTAACACACTACCTATCACGCCGCAGGTCGTGGGTTCGATTCCCATCCAGGACAGATATTTGTGTGCATGAACATGTCTATTTGTCCTGAGTCTGGGTGTAATTATCTATTTATGTATTTACAAAAAAAAAGAAGTAAATGTAGTAGGTATATCAGTCACCTGGATTCTATATTACAAGCTCTGCTTAGTTTGGGATCAGATAGCCGTGTGTGATCAAATGTCCGAGGATATTTATTAGATATTATTTTATTTATTATTTAAGACTATACTTACAGACGGTACATAATTTCGTTACATCTATTTATCTATCCATCAAACACAAACTCAAAGCTCATTTATTCAGTTAAGGTCCTGATAAGGCACTTATGAACGTTACAATTGACTCTACCACTGGTTCGGAATACTTAAACTGGGAAGACTCCAGCAAGAAACTCAGCAAGCAAATTGGTGACAATTGGCTACTTGACAATTTTCGGAAAAGTACTTATTAAAAAATTTGCGTAGGCTTATTTCATACCTCTTACATTTATTTTTTTCTCAAAAAACCCTTATTTATTGGATAAAAAATATTGTTTATTCATTAATTTGAAACTCGCACGAAAACAGCCGGTCACGTGACATATGGTACTGTGACGTCATATCCCAATAAATAAACAAAAGTAACGATGATCGCTCTAACTCTTCAGCATATTTTGAGTGGAAAGTTAACCAAACTTTTTTTTTCACTTGATTTTTGAAAATGACAAGCTACAAGACGTGTGCCGTGCCTAATTAAATTTCCTGATAAATTACCGCAAACGAAAAAGACGTCAAATTTTAAAGAATCATGGCCGCCCGTGTTTCGGTTCTTGTAATTCACAGATAAAAAAAACTCAAGTTTATTTTTCAAAAATAAAATATTTACAAATTTTTATGCAAAAAACATACTTTACATAATTCATGTTTTTTCATTACAACTGTCAAATAGCCAATTGACTGTGAGCACCTATGTACTTACTAACATAGTTACGCACTCTCTTATAAGAATTCCTTTTACATACAAACGAAAATAAAGTACTCACACATGGAAATACACAGTAAAATGTCGATATAGAAGTGTAGTTTAAAGTGTATATATTGTATGTCACCGCAGCAAGCCGCAACAAGCCGCAACCATGTCAATATGTAGGTACGTGCACCTCGTTTAGTTTGCACATACAATTCCTTTCAGCGTTTATTTCAAAACTTCGCTTTATTTTGTTGACGCATAAAACGCTGGTGCTGTTGCTAGTGTCGCTTTTGTTACAGGTTTTGTTTGGATATCAGTATTTAATGATAAAATGGTTTTTTTTATTGCCCTTGACCTATGTTATTTGTTGATAGCTGAATCGTGCCTTTTCATTTCACGTTGATTTAAAAAAATAACATAAGTACTTACTTATGTCCTTCCCCTAAAATTTCTCATCTCTACCGATCCCACACTAAATTTCATTTCAATCTGTTCAGCCGTTAAGACGTGAAAACCAACCATATAGAGATACATTTAAATGTATAATATTAGTATATGTACCTCTCAAAGCATAAGGCCTTGAGATTTTAAATGTGAGAACTAAGGTAGTGCTTCCGAAATATAGTAGTAGATAAGATCAAAGGATTTTGAGGGAATATTAAAAAAAAATACATATAGGGTTTGTTGATTGATTGATTGATTGTCTTAAAGGTCTTTCAATGACTCTATCTATACAAATACTACCGAAAATGTAACAATAATTGTCACTGGCAACACTTTTTGGTAATATTTATTTGTTTACTCGAAAGCGTAGGGCTACGAACTAACAAGTTCAATTTCATAAGTGTTCCAACATAGTTTTTTTTATGCTCACTTCACTGGTGGAACGTACAGTCGTCCATATAAAAAGCGTGATGAGCATTCTACGGAGGCGTGTGGGTGGGAACTGCTTCTTACACACATCATGATGTGTTCACAAAATGTGGAAAAGTTATAGAGGTTATTATTTTCGAGTAGGTAATCTAAAATTAAAACTCAATACCTACAAAAAAAAAACAGAAATATCTCGAAAATGGTGACGTTTTTACTGAGAGACTTTTTGTATATTTGATAGATGACCCGCCCACCTGTCTCCCCTTTAAGTTTTTCGTACTACTTACCGGACATCTGTATATACCTACAGTACAGATTATGCACAGCCTACCTGAGCAGATAATCTGTTTCCAAGCGGATAAGGAAAAGTCATTGAGAAAACTTTAAGTTTCCATAATGTAATCACAGCTTGCCTTTCTGGCGCGCATCCGTTCCGTTTCCATTATTAAATTGGAGTTTATTAAGGTTTCGATATAATTGTACCACTTAAGGTTAGAGGTACAGCTGTAACAATAATAATATCCTGGGCTATTATTCATGGTCATCTGATCCCATACTAACTCTGCTTAGTATGAGAACCTTGTACATGGAAACCAAATAACTGATATACCTACTATGAAAATGTTTTTTTATTCAAAGAGGCCTTTACTAGCACTTATGAATAGTCTAGACTCTAATGCACGGTTCGGAAGGTTGCTTTTCCAGAAAAGATCCGGCAACAAACTCAGCAATTACTCTTTTCAAAAACAACTTACACCTATTACATTACATTTAGTCATTATTTATCTAGTCTCACTGATAATATTTGCGTGTTAAGGCGCTAAAATAATAATAAATAAAATTTAATTATGGTATGTATTATATTAGTAAGTTTTATATTAGGTTATTCTATTGTAGATTAGTTTCCAAGTCTCTATTTTAATTAATTACTAAACCTAAATAAACACCGTCAAAGAAAAATTGAAACAAAAATTATGTATAAGTGAATAACAAATCAAGCAGACCAGCCCCAAAGCAGCACCTGTTAACAGTATGTCGCGTGTGGCAGCCACCGCCCTCCACGTTATCACTGTGACTACTAACAGGTTTGTACATAATAAAATGCTATTTCTAAAATACATACCTACTTAAACAGCTCACTCAGGAAAAGCTGAATCTGAAACCGCGGGGGACAGCTAATATTATATAAAAATAATACATGCATGTAAATCTAAAAAAAAACCGGTCAAGTGCGAGTCAGACTCGCGCACGAAGGGTTCCGTAAAAAAGGCAAAATAATCATGTTTGTTGTAATATATAATATTTATTTTATTTTAATTTTATTATTTATTATTAAAGTAAAAATACAACTCAGTATTTTGTTAATATTTCAAGTGCCTACCTGTTGCCATTATTGATATCGAGCAAAAAAGGGCAAAAAAATAGCGTTTGTTGTATGGGAGCCCCCCTTAAATATTTGTTTTATTTTGTTTTTAGTATTTGTTGTTATAGCGGCAACAAAAATACATAATTTGTGAAAATTTCAACTGTCTAGCTATCGCGGTTCTTGAGGTACAGCCTGGTGATGATATCGAGCAAAAAAGGGCAAAAAAAAATTGCGCATTTTGTATGGGAGCCCCCCTTAAATATTTATTTTATTTTGTTTTTTGTATTTGTTGTTATAGCGGCAACAGAAATACATAATTTGTGAAAATTTCAACTGTCTAGCTATCGCGGTTCTTGAGGTACAGCCTGGAGACAGACATACGGACGGACAGACGGACAGCGAAGTCTTAGTAATAGGGTCCCGTTTTTACGTTTTGGGTACGGAACTCTAAAAAGGAGACCAGCTGATCAAAAAGATGACAGCTGGTCAAAATTGCTGCCAGTTGGTAGCGTGCCCAGAATGCTGGCGGTATTGCCAAGCTGTTTGGTAGGTAATGCTTATTCTTTAGCCGAGGTATTCGATAGCTTTCTGGTCACGGGAAGCGTCAACCAGAACATGTATAATTTATTAACATCATAACATGACAAATAACGTACCTAAATAAAACTTATAAATAAAATGATATTTTGACTTGAAAAAACTGCATCAGCAAGGCACCTTTTAGATCGAAAAACGGAAGTTAATAGCTAACGACGATTTCATTGAAGTTTATACTAAGAAGTCTACTTTTTTTTTTTAATTCTGGATAAGCTTATTTACTTCATATTGTATGGAGATAGCGTGCTCTAGTGTCTCTCTATATGCAACTCCGCCCATTTTAGCAAATAGAGATCACGCGGACCGACCGTCTTTTGGTGCAATTGTTGAAATAAAAGATGAATATAAGTATTTTTTTATTTCAACAGGTGTCTATAGCCACTGTCAATAAGAACAAACATCGATAAAATTTTGTGGTACCGAAATAATGATTGTGGCTACTACAACGAGGTATTGCGAGGAAACCATTATTGGCAAAATAAAACGTACCTAGGTATAATTTACATTTCAACTTTTTAACTGCCTCTCTTCTTTGTCAATTTAGTAATACTTTGTATATTCTCTAATGATTAAATACAATATTATAATTTCATAGCACACATTATAATTTATTGTGTGAGTCAAAGTCAGCAACTGTTCAATAAATACCTACAGTCCACTCATCATCGAAACCGTTGTACGAGTATGTGCGAAGATACGCACTACCTTAGCTCGGTGGCACATCTTCTTGTTGAAAATCTTTCAAATTCCTAGTTCAATCAACAATCTTTTTACAGTTAAGTGTATCACTGCCTTTACAAATCGGTGTAAAAGACAGCGGTGTAGGTTATCTCATTTCATTCTATTTTCTCTTCTTTTTGAAAAACCATCTCAAATGAACCACACATTATTAATAATGGCCTTGCGTTTGTCCACATAAAGCTGGATACGCACGCACGAACAAAATTGTTGCGTTTCAAGATATGTTGCGTACCTATTCCAATATTACAGTTTATTAAAAACTAGTTTTCCGCCCCGCGGTTTCACCCGCGATCCCATTTCTCTATACACACTTTGGACCCCCGTTTCATCCCCTAAGAGGGTGATTTCGGAAAATTAATTCTTAGCGGATACCTACGTCATAATAACTATTTGCGTGCCAAATTTCAGCGTAATCCGTTCAGTGGTTTGAGTTGTACCTATTATTATTTTCTTTTAGTTTGCCATATGTCATTACTTCTGAGTTTTTGATACTTATAACTATACATTATCGGATGATGTAATAATACAGGCTGTATTTTATCCTCAAATTCAAGTTCGATTCCTGACATGGGAAATAATTTTATCAAAAATCGAATGATTCATCGCAGTTTTTGTTTTCATCAAAATCGTCGCAGAGACTCCATTCAACATTTTCGCTATAGTCAAGGATTTAGCCATCCGCGCCCACTTGAATAATTAACTCAGTATATTCACTTGTGTAAACAACACAGAATAAAATAAACAAAATATGAATATAAAATAAGGCAATGACTTAAAATACTACAGTCGATATCAAGCGCAACATGGCGAAGTTAATTTTTATTTTACTGGCTGTAACGATAGTTGCTAATTTTATTCCATTAGCGTCGTCTGGTAAGTATTTTGTTTTTTTTACCACCTTAATTTAAAACGTCCTCTGCAAGATGTCTGCACGCCGCAGGTCGTGGGTTCGATTCCCATTCAGGGCAGACATTTGTGTGCATGAACATGTCTGTTTGTCCTGAGTCTGGGTGTAATAATATACTTATCATTATAACAAAATGGTTGTATATTATGAAGATAGTGTACCTATATCAATAATCTGCTTTCCATAGTACAAGCGTTAGTCTGGGATCCAACTGGGATCAGATGGCCGTGGGTGATGAATGTCCGAACGGATGTTTTCCGTCACCGAAAGCTTAAGGTAATTGTAGGATTCGAACCCAAGACCTTCGCTGCGGTATCCCATGTCCCCAGGCACGGTGTCCTAGCCTGGCGGAAGATCTTCCCTTTTCAATGGAGGAGTCACACCTCGCTCCTATATAAACTCTTGCTGTGGAAATAATTTATCAGAATAGGTCTTATTTTACACTTTTAACACTTACCTAACTACTGTTATTTTCTAGACAAGAAATGCGGACCAAATGAAGTGTTTACCAGCAAAAACACTTGTCCACCAGATACATGCGTTTCTACAATGATAAGATATAATTGTGATAGTAAACAAATTCCTGTGAAGGATTGCTACTGCAAGCCAGGTTTCCTGAGGAATGAGGATAAGAACAATAAAGGGAAAAACGCACCTTGCGTTCGAACGTGCGAGTGTCCACAGATAAAAGACATTTCGCCATGTGCTAACGGCACAGACTATTAAAATTTAAAAAGCGATGTTGTACTAGTTAATGTATTTTAAAGTAATGTAACGCGACCCTACAAGGTTACGTCGCCGGGATCCGCCGCGACAAGGTTAGCTAGCACGTCCTCCATATTCTCTGGCCACCGATTGGTTCGCGCCTCATAACGCTTGTCCCGATGCATTGCCTTATATGGTAATCCATCGGGTTTCTGTGCATTTTGAGTAGGCAAGGAAAGTTAGTTGGAGTCGAGCACTCGTAGAGTTAACTTTATTTTCTTTGCGATCACCTGTTTCTTTTCAAAGTACCTACTTAGCATCGTGTCTGTGAACTTTTGTGTAATTAATATTTTATGTTGTTTTTTCTAATTAAACTCTTTGTGAAACTTTAAAGTGAGTTTTATAGTGGCAGCCCAACTAGTGGCCAAGAATCATAAAAAAAACGTTCGAATAAAACAGTGATATATATATACCTACGATTATCATTAACTTCGTGCGAGTGCTGAACTTTACATTCCCGACGCCGCCGGTTACTAAACATGCCGATGACGACGCGTAGGAGAAAAGAAGATAACGACTCCGACGGTTCTCACAGCGAACGCGAAATAATGGAAGAAAGAAACTCAAATACCACCGGATCCAGTACCGTATTGATGACCGATACCCAGTTGACGGCCATCATCACTGCAGTATCCAGGAGCCAGGCAGAAACCAACCGGCAAATGTTTGAGAGCTTCCTAACCCGTACGTGTTTATCGCCTCCGGGTGCCGCCGCAACTACGTCACCGGCGCCCGACGACCTCACCCGCTCTCACTCCGGCAACTTCGCGAAGTGCACGGCGCGCTTCGACGGCGCCGGCGGCGGGACTCACCACGATGAAGCGCTCGAAGCCTTCATCGATGCGATTGAAATTTTCAAAGAATGTTCGAATGTAAGTGACGAACATGCGCTTCGAGGCTTACCTATGTTGTTGACCGGCGAAGCCGCCGTGTGGTGGAAAGGAGTACGTACTACTGTCACCACGTGGCATGAGGCATTGAAAAGACTGCGAGCCAGGTTCGGAGCACCCCGGCCCGCATATAGAATACTTCGAGATATCTTCGCGAACGAGCAAGGAAGTGAGCGCGCCGACACCTTTGTATCCAGACTGCGCGCGTTTCTGTGCAAGCTACCATACGCCGTCCCGGAAGAAATGAAGATTGACATCATATACGGACTCTTAGATAGGAAAATACGCAAATACCTACAGCGTGATTCAGTTTCAAATCTCGATGTGTTTTTAGAAATGGCCAGGAATGTGGAGGAATCTCGCGCCGAGTTCAATGACCGTAAGCAAACCGTATCGGTAAGTCAAAACTTATTACCTTCATCTAGTTCGAACGATGCGACTCAATTAGATAACAAATTATCACAATCTAAGCGTATTAGGCCGCGATGTTCATACTGTAAAATTTTCGGTCACACGAGTGATGAATGTCGTAACTTTGAAAATCGTAAAAAAAATAATTTTGGTAACGATGATACCGGTAAGCGTGACGAGTCTTATCAAGTGAAGGAACGTCATTTTCGCGCAAATACCGATAGTAGTACGCGTAACACTAATTTAAATAGTAGTCTTAAGTGTTACGGATGCGGCCAACCAGGGGTAGTGCGGTCAAAGTGCGAATCGTGCCGACCAAAGAACGACGCCCGTGCCGCCGCTACGTCGAAACACGTCGACTTCAACAGTGCGGTTATTACTAACAGTTCTGATTTACCTATGGTAGGAATCAACATTCTGAATAAAGTAGGAGTTGCAATATTAGATACCGGGGCTACGCACTGTTTAGCTAGCTCTGCGCTTTACAACATTTTTCTTGATCAGGGAATCGAGTTTTCGGAGAAGCAACGTAGTTTCACTTTAGCTGACGGCTCGAGTCAAGTACGTACAGTACTCTCCGCGAATGTTGACGTCATATTGCAGAATCGAATTATACCTACACAGTTTTTAATACTTCCCGGTGCCAGCACGAAGACACTGCTGGGCCGTGACTTCATCATCAGCGCAGGTGTGACTTTGGACATCCCTCAGAGTACTTGGTGTTTTGCCGACGCTCCTGACGAACGGTATGACTTTGTATATGACTTTACATTACCTTCCAACAGTTCTGAGCTTATGAATCTGGCCGCCGCTGACGTTAGACTGCGAGACAACGAGGCGTCTAAGCTAACTCCAGAACAGAAGGAGGCACTTAATATGTTTATTCAGGGTAGATCGAACCAGTTCGCGCAGGATGGTCCCGCGACAGAGTTTGCGACCCATCGCATCAAGGTGAGTGATAATCAAGAGCCCATTGCATCCCCCCTTTATAGGATGTCACCTAATAAAAAGGAGGCACTCAAGAAGGAGTTGGAGAAACTACTTGACGCCGACGTGATTGAAGAATGTGAGTCGCCCTGGGCGGCGAACGTGGTCCTGGTCACCAAAAAAGATGGAGGCACTAGGCTATGCATCGATTACCGCAAACTTAATGCAGTCACCGAGGCCGACCGCTACCCACTTCCACGCATAGAAGACGTCCTTCATGCAGCCAAGACCAGCAGGTTTATGACAACCCTGGATCTCCGAGCTGGCTATTTTCAGGTGAACGTTCACCCTGACGACCGTGATAAAACGGCCTTTGTTACACCTCTCGGGACATTCCGGTTTAAGCGGATGCCCATGGGTCTGAGGAACTCAGGCGCAACCTTTCAACGCATGATTGATCGTTTTAGGTCTAATCTACCACAACACACTACAATCCTGACGTACTTGGACGACTTGATCCTCCTTTCAAGATCATTTGAAAGCCACCTGCAAGACCTGGAGGCGGTCTTCGATAGACTGAAGCTGTTTGGGTTGCGGGTGAACCGCGAGAAGAGCCATTTCGCGCGGGATTCGGTGAAGTTCTTGGGACATGTCATCGTCCCGGGAGGAATTTGCATGGACCCCGGTAAGGTAAGCGCCATCAGTGACATGGCTCCACCACACGATGTAAAGCAATTAAAAAGCTTCCTGCAAACATCCAGCTGGTTCCGAAGATTTATACCCGCTTACGCTGACGTCGCTCGGCCGTTGACCGACCTGCTGAAGAAAGTAAGTACCTGGCATTGGAAGTCTTCGCAACAGGAAGCGTTCGAGAAGATTAAAAGCCTATTAACATCTGCTCCGATACTCAGGCAGGCTGATGAGTCGAAGCCGTTCGTCTTGCGGACCGACAGCAGTGGGTACGCTCTTGGAGCAGTTCTGTTGCAGGGGGAGGACGTTGACGAACGCCCGATTGAGTACGCCAGTCGCCTGTTAACTAGTGCTGAGAGAAACTATAACACAACCGAACGGGAAGCGCTTGCCGTCGTATGGGCTGTCTCGAAGTTTCGAGGCTATATAGACGGAGGCGAAGTCATTGTTAAGTCTGACCATCAGCCACTCCGCTGGCTTATGAGTTTAAAAGCACCAAGCGGCCGCCTTGCTAGGTGGGCCCTTATCATACAGGAGTATAACTTACGTATCGAATACACTCCTGGGAAGGCGAACGTGATCGCCGATACGCTATCTCGGCCGAATCGCGCCGAGGATAGTGAAATGTGTCTGACTACCGTCGACCTACCGGTGAGATCCTCAAGCGACATTAGAGACCACCAACTAAAAGATCCGGAAGTCAGTAAGATAATCGAGGACATGGAGTCTCACGAACCCTTTAGGGGGAGACCATGGGCCGATCGTGGTTATGTGCTATCCGACGGCATCTTATACAGGTATAGACCCGAAGGTGATGAAGATGAAGAAAACGCATGCCTGGTCATTCCTCAACATGAGCGTTTGAAAGTACTAGAGGACTTTCATGACGCCCCGACGGCCGGACATTTCGGTTTCGAGCGTACACTAATGCGTATTTGCTCTCGATATTATTGGCCGGGGATGAGGTCCTACATAGCCAAGTACATAAAGGAATGTCCGGCATGCCAGAGGTATAAGGTAGATACCAGAAAACCATCAGGACTACTGCAGACCCCCGCAACCGCTAGGAGGTTCGAAGTGATAGCGGTAGACCTGTTTGGCCCACTTCCTGAGACCGCTGGTGGAAATAGGTGGGTCTTAATCATAGAAGACGTAAGTACACGCTGGGTCGAACTGTTTGCGCTTAAGAACGCAACTAGCCTGGAGTGCGCTAAAACCTTAATAGATGAGGTTTTCCTGAGGTTTGGCGTTCCGCGTCGCGTCCTGAGTGACAATGGGGTCCAATTCATCAGTGCAGTAATGCAGCAGGCTTGCCATTGTATGGGTATAGATCAGTCACTGACTCCATTATACCACCCCGAGGCCAATCCAGTCGAGAGGAAAAATCGCGACTTAAAACCTCAGTTGGCCATTCTGGTTGGCCGGGATCACAGTACTTGGGACCAACACCTGCCTGCAATAAGGTTTGCGATGAATTCCGCCATCACAGCCAGTACAGGGTTCTCTCCGGCATATCTTACATTTGGCAGGGAGCTCCGTGCACCCGCCGATGCTGCCGTAGATATGCGGCGCATACTGGAAGCTGACAATTTTATACCAGCCGTTACTCCATACCTTAAAAAGCTGTCTACTGCTCTGATAGAAGCAAGGGACGTACATGAGAAGGCTCAGGCTACCCAAAAAAAGAACGCGGATGAAGGGCGCCGACCGGCGCCAGATTACAAGGTAGGTGATCTAGTACTCTTAAAAACTCAGGGAGCCAATGATACCAGCCGAGGGCAGACTCCCAAATTCATCCCTAGGCGAGATGGACCATACCGCGTAAAGGAAGCCGTTAGCCCCATTACTTATCTACTGGAACGCATAGCTGATGGGGAGGTGTTAGGTAAATACCATGTTTCCCAACTCACACCCTTCGTTGGCCACATCCAAGCGCCGGTGCAAGAGAAACGTAAACGGGGTAGGCCGCGCAAGAAAGTTGCTAACCCGAACGCGGGGTCGCATCGTTCGGATTAGAGGGGGAGTTTGTAACGCGACCCTACAAGGTTACGTCGCCGGGATCCGCCGCGACAAGGTTAGCTAGCACGTCCTCCATATTCTCTGGCCACCGATTGGTTCGCGCCTCATAACGCTTGTCCCGATGCATTGCCTTATATGGTAATCCATCGGGTTTCTGTGCATTTTGAGTAGGCAAGGAAAGTTAGTTGGAGTCGAGCACTCGTAGAGTTAACTTTATTTTCTTTGCGATCACCTGTTTCTTTTCAAAGTACCTACTTAGCATCGTGTCTGTGAACTTTTGTGTAATTAATATTTTATGTTGTTTTTTCTAATTAAACTCTTTGTGAAACTTTAAAGTGAGTTTTATAGTAATCATTATATCTTGTAGGATATGGAATGAATAAAGAATAAGTATCTAAGTACTTATGCTCTTTTTTATTATTAATCGGGCAGAGTTTCCCCTTACAAAGATTTACAAGTAAATGCATGAATCAAAATGCGTGCGTGGCCTTATATAGGCTGGCTGTCACATCCCATCATTTGCCTTGGCTAGGTGGCGTTGCTGGGCGGCGGATCGCTTGGCGGGGATGTGACGTGGCTAGGCAACCGGCGATGGCAGCTGGCTTCCGACAGTGGCAGCATAAATCCGAGGAGTTAGTGTCTTTATGCTAAGTTTGAACGCGCTAGCTAACTCAGGAACTACCGATTAGATTTGACATTCCAATTTGATATTGAAGAAAGGCGAAGCAGTTACCTTGAAAGTTACCGTGTGTCGCAGATATTTCTGTCCATACTTAATGTCTGTCTGCCTACCTTTTTATGCCTAAACCGCTGAACAATTTTATGAATTTTGGTATAGAGATAGATGAGACCTTGGAGAAGGACATAGGATATAGGGACTTTTTAGGAAAAGATAAGTTCCTTCGGGAACGCGTGTGAACCCCGGGATAGCTATTTTCTGGCATAATCCTCTTTTTCTGGCTTCGCCGGTATTCGGGTAAAGATGTGATTGGATCAAAACGGTCTAGAACATTCGTGACTTTGAAGGGCACCTCCCGGAACCTACGTATATCGTGATACCCTTAGATTGATTTGATTGATCTCCGCGCGCTCCGACTAGATACAGCCGGGCGTACTTGTAAAATGCGGCAACAAAAACTACAACGAAATCGGCGTACCCGAGCCAATCTCATTTCAAGCAATGTGTAAAGAGTATTTTATTAAGTTTTGGTCATAAACTAAAGTAAACTAAAATAATAATATTAATTATATTATTTTATATTAAAACACCCTAAAATATTGAGTAGCCGCATACAAAGCCTTTGGTTTTGCAAGCGTCTATAGGCTACGGTAATCGCTCACCATCAGATGGGCCGTAAGCTTTTTTGGTATAAAAAAACGCGGACCAGTTTTTAGTTAGTCTGGTATGTAGTCGGAGCGCGTGGAGTAAGACCTATCAATAGATAGTCTAAGGCACGGGTCAGCAAACTTTTTAGATAAAGAGCCAGATTCCAGAAAAATATCGACTTCTCGGAAGCTCAAAGAGCCGCAGTTTTCTGTTTTAGGTGTATTCCAAATTTTAAAAGGATTGTAGTCAAATGTAGTAAACTGTATTTGGGTTCGAAATAAAGACAATTATTTGGCTCGCGGTATTTACGAAATATTTTATCTCATATGCATAAAAAAAATTTTTTTGAGGGGAACTTGAAGAGCCGCAACTGACTGCTCGCGAGCCGCGGTTTGCCGACCCCAAGTCTAAAGTGATGTGATTGCATTGCCGTAACTACGAGTAGGTACATAAAGTGAAATAAATCTTCTAGATTCCATTCCTTCCATTCAGCATTACACAATAGAGATTATTTTAATCGGCTTCCAGCACAGAAGCCACTTTATTGGAAATCGACAAAGCTTTATGTTGAAGCACGTCGCTTTTCACACACTCACATCTCATCTGCATGACACAATAGGACTTAAAACTTGTCTAGTGGAGGGTAGTTGGAGATATGAGCCTCGAAGACTTTACACGCTCGCTAATAAATAGTTGGAAGAGCTATTGTATTACTATTGTTTTGATTTTATTATAACAGAATATTTGTAATGCGTAAGTATTTTAGAGGAAGATAAGTTTAGTTTACGCTAGAAATCAATTTATGCCGCTAGGGTTCGGATAGTCGCTGATGTTGTTTATGCGTTAAATAATAAACTTCTTTACGTATTCATTATTTCATTAATTAATAAATAATTTATTCTAACAATAACATTATTTGTTTGATATGTTTTTAATTTGTTATCAAATAATTATCTTGTAGAATGATCGATATTAAATGACGTCAATAAAAATATAGGTCTGGTTTTGAATTGAGATTAAAACAATTAAATTTGAATTTTGGACCTTAGTTTTAAGGTTTATTATCATTAACACAATCTTGAGGAGTGACTAAGCTTTGATTTATTTAGTTATTGAACGATAATAATTTATCTTTCAATAACTTCAGCCAAAGCCTTTGGATTTAAATATATTCATAGCACTATCTTTGCTGTTTCACAGAATATAGCTCCCTAGGGTACAATTTATATGAAAACAGTTCTTGATATCTAGCGAGACGCAAACTGCGGAAATCTATCAAAACTTTTTCCGGCTACCTACAATAATAAATAAAAAAAGTAATAGTTTTGGCCCCGAGTGTACGTGTTGGATTTTCTATACTTAGCATCGATTTCTGAAACAGCAATTACCTTGTTTGTTTTAATGAAATAAATAGTAATGACTGTAGTAATTTTAAAGTAACCAAAACCTGCGACACTTTATTTTTTCCATACCAAAATACAACAATTAAAAAATCATGCATTTTTGGAAGGACTTCTTCAAAATAAAAATGAAATGTACCTATTTATTGTATTTCATCACGTAACAAACAATGACATGTTTTGACAAGTTCATTGGCCTGTGAAGATAAACCTACTGGCATGAACGCTTTAGCATCACTTCAGTTAGTCCGCGTATAGGCTGCCAATATTTATCTAACTACCCATTGATGAGTAACTATAAGCCACTTTTTGTCAGTTTAGTTCAGTGCCAACCGTATCTGGTATATTTCGGCAAACACTTCGATATCATCAATGATTATGTCTACATTTTCCTACTCTGTCAGCTTCAGGTCCATCTGCCGACATAAAAACTTTCTAATAACGTCATTCCA
The DNA here is from genome assembly GCA_951361185.1 of Ochropacha duplaris. Lineage (NCBI taxonomy): Eukaryota > Metazoa > Arthropoda > Insecta > Lepidoptera > Drepanidae > Ochropacha > Ochropacha duplaris. The sequence continues at coordinate 3,716,299 of OX592696.1, forward strand.
TACATCTACCACGAATTAATTTAATATTGCTAGCTATTATTTGAGTCGCAGCTGAAGGCAATTCGAACCGGTGGAAGTCTCTTGCTTTTAATTTAAAAAAAATGTTACAAATAATAAAATAAAAGATAGTTTATGGTTTCAAAGACAACAATGCGGGAGTTGTGAACGCGGTTATAGTGTAACGTCACGTTACCAACATTACGAAATTAGGTTAGCCATAGAATCAGTTTCTTGTATAAATTAAAATATATCTATTTACTAGCATTCCGCCACGCGGTTTCACCCGCGTTCCCGAGGGATCTTATTTTTTCCCGGGATAAAAAGTAGCCTATGTGCTATTCCAGACTATAATATATCTCCATGCCAAATTTCATCCAGATCCGTTCAGCCGTTCTGGCGTAAATGAGTAACAAACATCCAAACTTTCACATTTATAATATTATATTAGTAAGATGTGAAAGTTTGGATGGATGTATTTTTGTTACTCATGAAGGTAAAACCGCGCGGAACAGTTAGTTTATAATATTAGTGGGATTAGTGGGATAGTGATGACAGAATGTAGTTTCATTCTTCTAAACTCAATCATTACTTTGCCATATTAAATATATCCTATTACCCTAGGTTGCCTGGAAGAGATCGCTTCAGCGATAAGGTCGCCTAAATTGTTTTCACTGTTATTTGTCTTTTGTGTATGTAACCTGTATTTTTGTCTTGTGGTGTCAACAATAAAGAATATTTGTATTGTATTGTATTGTATTGTACTTTTGATGTTATATTCGAAAATATCTGCTCTAGAACCTTCTACACACACAACATGTCGATTTCAATGTTAGTTATATAAGTTAGTATAAAAATTAAAGACTTCAATTAATTCTAGTATAAAATACAAGCGAACCATTTCTTTAGGAAGTCTGTAACAAAATGAACAAATAAAATAAACCTCGTGTTCTTACCGAAATTTCAATAATAAATCAATTTATAAGCACGAAGTCGGGATTTGTCCGCTCGTATCGTGTCTGAATTAATTAATTAGATAATAATAATCCCCGGGATTATAAATATCTTCTGTCTTTTCTGGAAATTTCCTAAATTAGGAGAGATAGAGAAAGACACGTTACGTTACATGTTCTTCTGTGGTAATTCATCAATATTGAAGAATCTTATTTGCGGTGATCAACTGATTAATATACATATCAACTGCAATAGCGATGTTGCCTAAATACATTTTATATTAAAAAAACTTGAGAGGTGTTAAGGGACACCCGGATGGAACGAAGTTATATAAGTCGAGAGAGTATATATATTAAAAAAAAAACTATTTATAAATGAAAATATCTGGCTTGCTTTCTATAAGAGAGAGAGAGAGAGAGACAGACAGAGAAACATGCGCACGCCACACGGCTCACAATAGCACACCGACACAAAAGTGTCGGTGACAATTTTTCGTGGGAATTTTTTCCGTCTAGCCCCCTTTCACAACGCGCGATAAGGAACTTCGTTCCAAATATATCTAACACTAGATAACCATAAAACATCTAAAAATACTCGATATCTAATTATTATGTTTTTTTAATCAAACTTCTAGGTCAATGCAATCAAAAGATTATGCCGCATATTTTGACTCTCGCAAGGGAATCAAAACCTATAGGGTACTTCCCGTTAATCTGAAAACCGTAAATTTGTGGTTACATCAGAAAAATAAAACAACAAATCGGAAAAATTTTTCGAGACTCGATCGTGATGAATGAACTACATATTTATTTACACATTCACAAGTTTAAACGGAACCCTCGACCTACCTATACGGTAAGTATGGTGGTTTGTAAGTATGTTACCCGCAAGGAGGACTCAATCAAACGTTTGGTAGTGCAAGGCAGAATGGATGGCAAGAGAGCACGCGGTCGATCGGTCCCCGACCAGATGCTCATAAAGTCCACACCACACACTCCACCATGACCGAATGTTCTCGCAATGCTTGTTATAGAGCCAAATGGAGATGCATTGCTGAGCCGCCACTCAAGATACGAAACTTACCATAACCACTGTCAAGAGTGTCCGACTGAGAAGAAGAAGGAAGAACAAGTTTTGAAATACTTTGAATGCCACTTTTTTCTCGTCGTCTATTGTTTTAACTCTAAACTCACTTACCTAACTTTCTCATGCGTATGTAATACAATTTAAATTCCCTTAAAACGCGCTGGGTATTTACTAATTTAAGTTAGAACCACTGCGCGCTCCAGACAATCAAATTAAAACCTTAACACTTTGTCTTACGATTATCAACGTTTGTTATACGTGTAAATATATATTGGTTAATGTATTTAAAGGGTTGTGCGTGTTTATGAAAATTCTTCTCATTCGAGCGAATCGATGTCTTGTTGGAGGTACCTACTTTCTTATAACTAGCTCTACATAAAATGGTTTACATCGTATACTTGTATACCGTTGCGACATGTAAAAATTAGAGGCACGTGAATTTGATAGATTGATTTTTGCAAAGCATGCATACCTACATGTGATAAGAGTACAAAATTTAATCTTACTCCTTACTACTAATTATTATAAATGTGAATGTTTGTTGTGAGGATGTAAAGATTTGTGCTACTTTTTCACACAAAAACTACAGAACGGATTTTGAAGATACTTGGCACATTCTTCACCTAGTAGTAATTATAAATATCTATTTTTTTAACTTTTTGATAAGCTTGTGTTTTACCGCAATCTCACCTTAGTAAGTGATGATATGGCCGAAGGTGGTAAGCACACAAAGCTTAGATGGGAACTGGATCTCAAATGCAGCTGTCGGAACACACCGATAGGTGCTTGGCGACAGATTTTCAACTTGAGGGTGGTAGCCTGCCAGCCAGTCGGGTACCCACTACAAACAAAGTACCCTACCATCGTGCTATGCTTTTCTTCACCGAAAGCTCAAGCTCATTGTAGGATTCGAACCCACGACCTTCGCCGCGGTATTCGACGTCACTTACCACTGAGCTATCATCGCCTTAAAATCATTCTGTATTATGAAAATTCGTGTAGATATCGGAAAATGATTTCTTTACTCGCAATATATTTCAAGGCCTGTTCAAATTCTAGCTCCCATTACCTTTCCAGCATTTTATTTTCCTCTTAAACGTTCTCATGCGGCTTTTCTTTTATTCCAACTGTAAATGCCGAAAACATAATTAAGACTGAACTCATTACAAGCGCTCCACAAAACTTTGGGCTCACCGCAAACTTGTTCCAGCAACAAGATTGTGTATATAAAGTCTGCGAGCTGGTTTTCTGTACGTATGAAAATCTACTGGTAAATAATAACATAGTATTTTTTAATTAGTGTATAATCACCTAAGAGATTCATTAGTAGGGGGCCGTTCAAGTATTACGTAAGCAGAAATTTAGTATTTTTAATCCCCCTTGTCAGCGTAAGTTCCTAAGCAAAGCTCCCCCCTCTCCTATGCCTATATGTAAGCATTGGTGTCGAATAAATTCAAAAACTACTGGACCGATTTCAAAAATTCTTTCACCTTTAGAATACTACATTACATTATCCCTGAGTAACATAGGCTATATTTTTATATCGGGGAAAGGTCCCAAGGGAACGCGGGTGAAACCGCGGGGGACAGCTAATTCAGTAGGTTTTTTTTTAAATTTAAAGAACTTTGGTCGCATTTTGTATATTCCTGTACATATATTTTTCAGAGGTTAACTTTTGAACATATTATTTTTGTGTCCACAATTAAATACAGTTTTTCCCTATAATCCTGTTAAGGATAACAGGGTTTCTTAAAGAATTGCCTGTCTTGGCTATCTGTGTTTTCGGAGAGGGAACCAAAGATTGATGACGTTCCGTTGCTCGCAAGACATTTGTCGGACAACTAAATCGAAAACGTCAATCGCTAAGGAAATAGACTGGCCACATTTTTCTTCCAGACCTACCTTTTAGAAAATATTTTAGCGTTACCTACATTAAAAAAAATTGGTACATTACTAAACATTGTATAAAACATCTAAAAATACCTACTCGAAAATAGTGAAAACGTTGAAAAATTCATCCTTTTTACAAGCTTTATATAATTTTTCATTACTAATATAACGGCAAAGTGTAGATCTTTTGATAGTGTATATATTTTTATTGAAGCGTTACGCTTTCGTCGTCATATTATGTTAATTAGAAACATATTTATTTTATAATTTATTGCGCTACATTTACCCCACTTGTATTAGGTACCTTTGAGGCTATTTATAACGATCTTTTTGTCCTCTCTATAAATCTTATTTTCGAGTAGCATTTCAGTTTCATAGTTACTTAACAAAGCATAGTTATTCAAGTCAAAACGTTAGGTAATTGGCTTCTGTGGGCTTCCTCATACCAACCGCGAAATGTTTGTCGAGTAACTTGAACATAATTGAGATCAGAATGCTTTCATGTCGTCTTGTTATTTATATCATTTTATGTAGGTAGAAGTAACAAGAATGTTTCTTGTGCTTAAACTTTCCGTGTATGACGACTTAAAAATTTAATTAGAATTTGAAAATTAGATATTTTACTTTTTTGTACATTAATTCATAAGCTATATATACTTCGCCCGTAGTTTTACCTACTAACAAGTATTTGAGTACCACTATGTAGATTAAAAATTTCACGCTCATATACAAAATTCAATTGTTATATTATTGTTGAAGTGGGACAGCTGTCCCTCAGTATACCCAACAGGTTAATAAGGATGATGTGGTTTATTGGTCTAAGGGATGATGCCATGATTGATAAAAAATAATCAGACTAACCAGTATATAAAACACCAAAAAGTAGGTACTCTAAAACAATCGAACTAGAATCGAATCGAACATGTTATAAAATTAATCATTCTGATGATTTTTATTTCCAATCTAACCACAAAAAGTGAATAGGTATTTTGTTTCATTATGACGTCCAAACGCAGTATTTATTACAATACTCCATATACACTATCGTTTTGATATTTAATTTAAAGAAGATACTACCTACCTTCTAATAAAAAAAAGTTAAGTTTTTAAACTCAAGACGCAAATAATTTTTTTGTAATGAACCAAAACAATTTTACAGCCTACAGAAATAAGCTTTAAACAAAACTTGCATAAAGCGAAACGGTTTTGTTTCCGAAAATAACAAATGAAAGGAAATATCAGCGCGGCAGGTCACGAAGGTTCAAACAAAAAAGTTTATGGCTTCATTATTTATTCTCTAGTCATGAAAAGTTAGATGGAAGACTTAATTCGCACTACTCATCAGCAAAGCGGACGGCCAACCGCATGCACTGCGGCGGCTGTAATCGTATGCACCCGCTGTCAGCAGCATGGAAGCCAAAAAAGGCACCCGGCCAATTGAAATTTGCGGTTAGCCCTCGGTTAGCCGCAATTGAACCGGTTGATGATATGACTAAAGATAGAACCTACACAAGGTTATTTTTACTTTATACAAAAGTCTATACCCCAAAAATAATTTCCATTTAAATAATGTAATATAACATACTAATAATATACTGTAACTAATATATTACAGATAATCTAATTTACACAAATAAAAATAAATAACAAAAACTTGACTACACAAAATTTTTTTTTTTTTAATATTCGATAGGCTTGTGTTTGACCACAATCTCACCATGGTAAGTGATGATGTGGCCGAAGATGGTAAGCACACAAAGCCTAGATGGGAACTGGCTCTCAAGTGCAGCTGTCGGAACACACCGATAGGTGTTTGGCGACAGATTTTCAACTTGAGGGTGGTAGCCAGCCAGTCGGGTACTACAAAGTACCCTACCACCGTGCTATGGTTTCCTCACGATGTTTTCCTTCACCGAAAGCTCAAGCTCATTGTAGGATTCGAACCCACGACCTTCGCCGCGGCATTCGACGTCACTTACCACTGAGCTATCATCGCCTTAAATAAGCCAAATGGTCCAGATCACTGTCAGGTGGTAGACCAGGCCAGACCTCAATACCGAATTGGCAAGGAAGCCTAGGATGCGATCATCTAAATTAATATTCAAAATGGAATTGAGGGTATTTCTCACTGCATTGTCCAAAATCTGTAAAAGAAGAGGGTGATTCCAGAGTGGACTACAGCGAAGTGTATATGTAAATTTTGGTACAAAAAGGCAGTACTTGAAGATGGTGTAAGCCGAATGAGTATTAATTCGTAGAAGACGGTCCGAAACATCATTAAAATTTTGAATATTTTCTTCAATGAAGTCTGAAAAAGATTCTTCGAAAATTGGTGACCCCAAGAGGCGAAGTGAACATTTATTTACAATTTTCATGTCTGGTGCTATCTTCAAAAATTTATCTATAGTTTCATTTGGCGAGGGGCAATTATCTGAAAGAAAAAGTTCACATTTTGAATGATTTTAATTTAGGCCAATTGACTGTAAATTTTGAGACAAGACGAGGAAATCACTGAGCACTGTGTCCACATCACCTCCTAGAGTTCCATCATCCAGGTACCAGACATTGAATTTTGATTCTAGAAGATTAATGATTGGGTGGATTGCGAGCCCAAAAATAGCCGGCCCCAGAGGATCGCCCTGCTGGCATCCGACTGGGGAAAAAAGAAGGTTATCTTTGTATATTTATTTACAACAAATGTACAAAATATACAAGCAAATGTACAATTACAATACATAAAAAACTTCTTCGAGGCTGCCGCTGCTGCCGATCGGCAATGTTCCCAGAAGGCTGGCAGCGTTTCCTCTTTGGATGGCCAAGCTGATGCGTTGGCGGAAAAAGCTCCCCGCCCGGCGGTCACCCGAGGCCACGATTAATTTTTTACATAAAATATTTGCGAAACGACGAGCTTCAGACCCCCACGGACCCATGGTCTCAACCGCAAAAGGCATAAATTGATAATTTGGACCAATACAGGCGTACTTTTTGAATTTTGAATTTTCCGCACCTTTCGCAGCCGCTCCCGCGGCTTTACAATTCACCGGTAAGTGAGATGGCGCAAGTGTATCGACACAAGTGGCATCCCACACCAACGGCTTGTCGACACTCCACGGGATCAAAGTCATACCATCCGGCCTCTTGCCGTCGCCACGCGAAATACCGACTGGTTCGAGTACAGAAGGCAAGCCGGCGACAACAAGAGCCCTACGGATAATATCATTAAGAGCCACGTGGCGTGAAATACGACCGGCGCTTTGAGAACACGAAAGCCCATGATGGCCGAGCTCATTGACAAGATCCCCACAGCGGCAGCGATGAGGATGATTGGACCTGGAACCAAGACGAAGACAAATGCACAAGCTTAATGTTATGCGGTCTAACAAAGTCCCGATATTACTAGATGGAATGGCTTGCAACCAGTGACCTGATTCACTCTGAGAGACAGCTAACAAACGTGCCCGGTCCGAATCAGTAGAAAAATCAGAAAATAAAATTTGCCAAGTTTTTTCGCAAAGAGGTTTGTCCCATTCTCTCTGAGAGTGACTCAAAGTCGGAATATTTGTGCCTGGACAAGCTACCTGCCAAGCATTTCTGACCTCAACCTTAAGCAGAACATAACCTCCGTTATTTAAAAGAAAGGTCCGAGCCGCATGTACCGCTGCCTCACAACCTCCCTTTGAGCCAAAACCAAGTTGAATTGGTTGAAATAAATCAGTAGCTATCGGGAGAATGTGACGACAGCAAATTTTGGAAGCCATACGACGGATAGTATTACCCACCGCGATCGGTCTTATACCACCGTCTTTTTTGGAAAGGGCGCAAAGGTTGGCCCCATAAATGATCTCGGTGATGGGGCTCGGCACCTTTCCTGCCAACATAAAATTTATAAGAGAGGTTAATCTCGATAACAATTTAGTGCCAGCGTCCCCGGCGGCACCACAAACAAGATCTTTGTAATGCTGTGGTGTAAAACCGTCGAGGCCGCCAGCAGAGCCAGGTTTAAAGGATAAAATTACATTTAGAAGATCTTTGGAAGTACAATTTAGACAGGTTTGGTCAGATGAAGGGGGATCCGGAAAAAATATATTTGGGAGCGGAGGTGGATGTTTAGACCTTAAAGCACAGAGGGTTTCAGGTGTGTCTGCAGCGACAACATCGCTTGAAAATAAAAGCTGTGCTGCTCCCTTGAAATCGCCGTCGTTGGCTTTATTTTCAATTTTTCTAATATGGTAGGGGAGGCAATGATGCTAAATTTGTAGTTACTCGAGCGTCTTTGGGAACTACTGGAATTTGAAGATTAGGTGGAATAAAGAAAAAAAGGTTATGTGATATTTTCCCCTTCAGCGGTGGGGGGAGCGTCTACAGGGTTTCAAAAATGTAAAAAAAAACTGTCATCAAGAAATACTCGAGCGCGTCAGATATTAATAGGGTAGTCGCGCCACGTCTGTCTGATAACGGAAAATTAATAATCTGCCGTTTTGCGTGGTGGGGGTGGCCGTACGAAGGGGTCGAAAATATTTTTAAAAAAAATTTACTCGAGCGCGTCAGACATTGATAAGGGATGTTAAGTGAACCCTCCAGTAGCTCCAATTTTAAAGACTGACGATTTGGACGCGACCATCAGTCAGGGCCGATTTTTGAAAATGCAAAAAAAAATCGTGACCTTGATTTACTCGAGCGCGTCAGATTTTTATACAGGCGGTTCTTCTTGATGGCCTTGTTGTACTGACCCATAATCTGACAATTATGTTGAGGAGTTTCCTTAATCTGACGGTTTGAAAAAAAAAATATATAAAAAATATCGAAATCTCGAAAATGGTTCAAGATATCGAAAAAATGTTTGTGCAAAAGTTGTAGAGAATTTAATTTTCTACAATATTTATTATGAATACATATACCAAGAAACCCATAGGAAACGAGATATTTGCAATAAATCATTTTTTGACCTTTGACCTTGAAAAATCAGTAGTCGCGGGCACCCTATGATAAGTAGCTTTTGAGACAAGTTTTAGGGTGTCAAAATAAAGGTTTATACAAGTTAATAGGTGACTATCTCTCATTCTGAGGTGAAACTCATAATATTCCTGGACTATACACTTAATAATGATTTTAGCTACTTCGGCTTGTGCAAATCGGCAGATTAAGATATTTCCGTGATTCGTGACTTCCTTCAAAATAAAAAAAAACTAATAGCGCTCGAGAAAATCCAGGTGACGTTTTTTTTTTTGCAACTTTGCGAGTCTCCAATTTTCTTTCGTCACGCCCAAATTGTCAGATGATTGAAATGTACACTATTTTGCATGTAACTAACTTACCTTACCTTAATCTGACGCGCTCGAGTATTTCAAACCATCGATTTTTTTTTACTAATCTGACGGGCTACCCTAGACGTTCGACACTATATAGAGGGCTCAGATTTGGTGAGAGTACTTCACAAGGAGCAAGGTTGCCCCCCTTATGTTAATCTGACGCGCTCGAGTAAATCCCGAAATCCCCTATTCGCCTCCCCTACCAATAGGGTTTGCCTGATTGATAAATTGACTTTTCGAATATATTGGAATTGAGGCCAATTCTGGATGTGAACAATTATTTTTTATTTTTTGAGTTACAGAGATCTCATTTTGCTGGCGATTAGGAACATGCAGCACCCTGTAAGAAAATGTGAGCAGTTCTTCCCAAGCACTCTGCGAATTCTGGCTAAGAATTTTGTCTATAGCTTTGTATATTAATTTTGAAGGACTTTTATAGCATTGCCAAAGAAATCCAAAAACTATAACTTAAATAATGTATTAAACTGCAATAATTTTCTCCTCCTTTCTATTTGTTATAAGTTTTGCTGTGCCCGACAGGGTCCACCCACAGATTGATTCAGACCTAATTTTCCATATAAGGTGTAACATCATTGTGGAATGCAAATAAATAAATATGAAATACACAAACAATATGAATAAGTATTATAATGAAGACTCGTTTATAATAAAAATAACGTACTATAATTTTAAAGGAGAAATTAACTAAGTGACTGCCATATTAGCGCATATTTAAGAACGTGATATTTCCCCACTTGGAAGACCGAGCAGGCTGAACCTGGTCGGCTAGATCGATCGCAATCTCTCCTTGTCAGCAGTCGGCTATGCTGAGTGGGGATACGACGTGGAGGGCCATAGGCACCTTCTGCGAGACAAGAGAAAATGGTCCAGAAGGAGGCTGCTAAATGGGATCGTCATGGTCATGATCCATCGAGCGATAGTACAGTGAGGGTAACATGCTTCCCCAGGACGGGCTATCTTAGTGCCGCTCGTGGAGGGGGCTCGAGTATGATTTATGTACGAGAACCCGACCCCCTCTACAGCACTTTAGTCATAACAGTCTGACATAACTCGGCCTCTGCCCTCCTTGATCGGCCGGTTATCCTTTGGGGATTACCCCATGTAAAAAAAAGGAACGTGATTTTTGCCCAAGGCTATTCTTAAAGATGAACATTGCAATGTCAGCAAATTAAAAATGTATGAAAGAAATCAAAATTTAAGACCTATCAAGGATGCTAAAATGTTCTTACGAGTACTACCTAGATATAATATTTTTTATGGAATGAGAAACTTTATGTACACGCTGCCCAAGATAATTAATAGCTTACCTAACGAACTGCAAACAAAATATAAGCGCAAAATGCTAAAACTGTAAAGTCAATAAAAAGGTATATGCTGGGAATGGAAGGGGGACAATTTAATTATTTGTATTAGTATAGATATTATATTTTCTTATACTTGAACTCTCACCGAGCACATAAGCCTCTCAGGCTTTCGTTTGGTGATGAAAAACTATTCTTGTAAAAATGTTTTGATCAATAAAATAAATAAATAAATTCCATCGTAACTTGCAACAAGGAATTGTTTTAGAAATTTATACATTAAGAGAGTATATTATGTTTTTACATTTTGTTTATATTTGAAAATCTGTAATTTTTTATTTTCAATTCATTAGAGCTTGTGTTTTTTTTGGTACTTACTAAAATTTGTTATTATTATGGGAAAATATACTTTTCTCATGGTAAGGAGATTCACTTTATTTGTGCGGATTAGAGTGTCTTCGTATCTGATAGAGATGTACATGTAATCAACAATATGGAAATCTCTAAGGCGGAAAGCAAGGCGGAAAGAATTATGATTTACCGTCGCGGTTCACCGTCCAGGGTTGAACTGTTAGTGCGAAATAGGACTAATGGCCGTTCATTTTTCAGTGATTATCCTTTAATTACAGTAAATGAGGGTATTGTTTCACATTTGATTAATTGGGCATCCTTTAATGGGTCCATAGTAAAATTGATAAATTTTCTTTAGAGTTGCGCTATTGTCAACAACGTCTCGTCTTTTTCTTCATGCTTACTTTGAGAAGCTTACTTTGCGTACAATCTATTAGCTGATACAGGATTTAATTAAGCAAAATATGTTCAAACACATATATTTTTTATACCACAAGTGACAACCAGGCAGGCGGGTCACCGTCGTCTATACATAGATATTACCAATACCAAGGGGATTGCCAATGTATTGTACACCTTATTACAATTAAAGGCAACTGGCTCTCAAGTGCAACTGCCGGAACACAGCAACAGGTGCTTGGTGACAGATTTTCAGATTTAAGCAACTAAACATGATGTTCCTGATTAATTATGGTTAGTAAATTAATTATTATATACCTACTTAGACTTTGCATATAAACAAAGTCTATAAAAAACAACAAGGACTGAAGGAAAATATTTCCTAAAAGAAAAGCTTTTTACAATAATTGAATTCCTAAGAAACATTGTGAATATTTTAAATAAAATCGATGTTATCTGGGACTAACTTAGCTGATATAACAGGAAAGGAATCGATCTCTTGGGTAGGTATATTATGGCAAGGTTCCAAATGAGGTTCAGTGCAAAGATATCAAGTCTCGTATAGAACTGTATCGTAGTATCTCAACGTAGCTGCGATGATTGTCGTTCAAAATAACTAATCGATTATTATGCTATCGTTGCTAGTAGCATTATATTTTTAATTTTTATCACGTATTGTGATCAAATATTTGTTTTTATACCTTTAGTGACAACGAGGCAGTCGGGTCACCTGATGGTAATTTTAAGTGACTACCGTCGCCTATAGACATTAGCAATACTAGCGGGATTGGCAATGTGTTGTACACCTTATTACAATGCCTTAAAGGCAACTGGCTCTCAAGTGCAATTGCTGGAACACACCAACAGGCGCTTGGTGACAGATTTTCAACATGAGGGTGGTAGCCAGCCAGTCGAGTACTACAAAGTGCCCTACCACCGTGCTGTGGTTTCCTCACGATGTTTTCCTTCACGGAAAGCTCAAGCTTATTGTAGGATTCGAACTCACGACCACGTTGATCCGTTACTCCATTGTTGCGTTAAATAAAGAAAAACTAATGAACACTTTTCCGCATAGGTATATAATATTAGTAAGAAGAGATTTCGTTAAAGTTAAAGTATCTAAAGAATTAAGTAAATTTTGACTCTACACAGTGGTAATAAAAACGAATTTGTTAATTTCATCGTATGCATCTTTTTCATGAGCACAAAAATACACCGCATCCTTTTCAAAAATGTTGCTGAAATTTACGTTAAACCATTTCTTCATGAAAAGCTTTATAAAACCTGTTCAATTGAGCTTGTAATAAGTATGTTATGTTTTAAGAAAATAAAAAAATGTTACTCAATTTCATCAATGAAAATATTTATTATACTTTTCAGATAGCATAAAGTGCTAACCTGCCACTAAGTGTTAGTTTTACTACTGCCAAGACATTGACTGTGCTAAAGAAGTTTTTATTTTAAATTCTCTTAGCAGGCACTAATTTAGTATATGATAGCAAACCATAAATATGCTATATTTGATCACAAAATACTACGTTTGGGCTCAGTTTAAAAAAATAACATTAAAAAACACCTTGACAATAAAGAAACTGAGTTGAAAGTAGATGCGATTTCCTCGATGTAATATAGCAGACACAATAAATAGCGACTCATCTTTTAAAGTGAAAGAGCTCTTAGAGATTGTCAACAGCTGCGCCTCGGGGGTAAGCGAATCATATCACCTACTGTCGGTTCTCGAACAGAAATCGATAATGAAAAAATATGAGTTACTGCAGGTTTCTACCAATCTAACTAAACTCGCGAGGAATTTCTAATCAATTGTAATGCTATTGTTTGATTGGTACGGCAGTTCCACATAAGAACCAACCTGGATATGTTAGTACTTTGTTTCATGCGCTTTTTGTTTTAAATTCAACGCTAATCCATCATTATCTACAAATAGCCTCGGTGGTCCTACGGTGTGCGAGAAAACAATGTATTTCTAAGTTCAAATAAAAACAAAAAGTATAGAAATTGTTGATGAAACACTTAAGATGGTCGACATGGTATGAGCTACCGTTCTGCGAAATGGTAAATGTACGGAGAGTGTGAAGATGATTCTGGCGGACGATTACCTAATAATACTCAAAGTAAATTGAACCCTATATTACCCGTATAACCATCAGCTGTATATAATGCACAACGCCATTAAAACAAGCTCGACGCGTCCCCACGTTGTTGAGGCAAAGCATTGTCGTTTCAAAAATTGTGTCATTTCCGCATCATGGAAATGTTGTCTGGGGTCTTACTCAGCTAAGATATTTACTTTAAAGCCTACCAATTTGCAGTATATTTTGACCATAACTTTTATTTGAAACTTAATGATAATCAACATAATTATACTAGTACAATACATAATACTTTAACAATATAAAATTAACCTAGTAAAAACATTATTTGAATCTTTGAAAAAATCGTGACGTTTTATGAGTTTGATTTATTTATTTATTTTCAAAAAGGTACATCAACAGCACACATATTAAAACAATCACAGAGCAATAATTATTGTACAGATTCTGATGTGTGGGCCAATTATAGACGTACACAACATTGACAAAAACTACAACATATAAAAGAAAAAACTACAAATAACAACATACTTAAACTTAATTACCAGTTTAAAGTATGCAAAGAACAGAATTACATTAAAAAAAAAATAGTACAATTATTAGAACAACAAATAGGTAATTAATAATTATTAGAACAAATAAAGATTATGAATTTTGTCTTTATACCCAAAGAGTGTGCTGGAAAAGATATCCAAGTCCTCAACCTGTCCATTGAGTTCATTGTATTCACGCAACACTCTACTCATAGGCGAAGATAGACCCAAGTTGGTTCTTGCGTAGGGCAAACTAAATGTGTTTCTCAGGCGATGACGCGGTATATTGTGGAACAGTCAAATAGATCGCATCAAGAAGTGATGAACAATCAATTTGACCATTTATAACTTTATATAGAAAGACTGCACCAAGTTTTATACGACGGCTACGCAAAGTATTCATATTAAAAAACTTTAGCCTATGATCATAAGGGCATCTATGAGATATACCTCTCGATGTGAAGGCGAGATGTCTAGTGAAACTACGTTGTACATTTTCAATCCGCTGGGAACTGATAGTGTAATGAGGATTCCAGACTGTACAGGCATGTTCGAGGACACTGCGAACCAACGAATTGTACAGTATTATTTTAGTTCGAGCTTGTTCAAATCCTTTCGTGTTACGCTTTATGAAACCTATCATCTGTGATGCTTTTCCTACCACTGAGTCAATGTGAGAATTGAAATTAAGCTTACTATCAATAGTAACACCCAAATCCCGTATTTTATCTACTTCTTGCAACGTTACTCCGTTAAGATGGTAATTTGACAAAATTGGCATTTTCTTTTTTGTAAACTTAATATGAAAGCATTTAGACGTATTCAGCAACATGCCATTTGATAAACACCAGTCTCCAACATTATTCAGATCACTTTGAATAAGACTTTCATCTTCTTTAGATTTAACCACCTTATAAAATTTCAAATCATCTGCATACAATGATACTTTGCAATTAACTATTTTGGTAGTTATATCATTTATAAATAATAGAAATAATACTGGACCCAAGTGCGATCCTTGGGGGACACCAGATTCTGCGTGATAAACCTTAGATTGAGATCCATTAACAGATACAATTTGTGGTCTTTTATGTAGATATGACTTAAACCATTCGAGAAAAGATCCACCGATTTGAACTGACATCTTTTGTATAAGTAAAGAATGGTCCACTTTGTCAAAAGCACTACTAAAATCAGTGTAAATGGCGTCCACTTGATTCCCCTTGTCAACGTTTTGACATAAATCCGTAACGAAGGAAACCAAATTGGTATCCACAGAACGACCAGACCTAAATCCATGCTGATAATCTGTTATGACGTGATTGACTAAGCCTATTAATACAGGGTAAATTAATGATTCAAACAACTTTGAGAAACAACATAGTATTGAAATTGGACGATAATTCTTTACATTTGTCTTATCGCCCTTCTTATAGACCGGTACTATTCTAGTTACTTTCCATTTTTCTGGAAATACTCCATCTTTAAGAGAACGGTTAAATATTAAGGTAAGAGGAAGAGTTATTGCTGAATTACAACGTTTCACAAACAAGGGCGGAATTTTATCAGGACCGGCACCTTTGCTAAAATCGAGTTTTTTTATTTGATTCGAAATATCCTCTTCGCTAAAATTAATTTCAGAAACGTATGCGTTTGATATAGTTGGGCTAGTACTATTAGGATATGTAGCATCTGAATAGCTCAGTGGTAGTGACTCCGGAATTCCGGATACCGCGGCGAAGGTCAAAGTTCGAACCCTACAATGAGCTTGAGCTTTCGGTCAAAGACAACATCGTGAGAAAACTATAGCACGGTGGTAGGGTACTTTGTAGTACCTGACTGGCTGGCTACCACCCTCAAGTTGAAAATCTGCCACCAAGCACCTATCGGTGTGTTCCGACAGCTGCACTTGAGTGCCAGTTCCCATCTAAGCTTTGTGTGCTTACCACCTTCGGCCACATCATCACTTACTATTACTGTACAATTAAATCGTACAATACCATTCATTAGGTACTCTTTGCTGACATCTTGCTTAATCCTTGGCTCACCTACATTCGAGTTACTAAATAAATTGTCATTTGTAATATTGTTTTATGTCAGAAGTTCACAAATAGACGGTAGTTGGTGTCGATGCTAGGTGACTACCGTCGCCTAAGAAATTAGCAATACTAAGGGGATTCCAAAATATCGCTGACCTTCCATTGCGTAGGAGGCCAGTACGGCAAAGTATTTTTAACATTTTTTATTATAAAACACTTTACTCTTACGTAGGTGTAACACTTATCTATGCATTTTATTGACATGAGTCTCTAAGCAGAATGTCC
The DNA here is from genome assembly GCA_951361185.1 of Ochropacha duplaris. NCBI lineage: Eukaryota > Metazoa > Arthropoda > Insecta > Lepidoptera > Drepanidae > Ochropacha > Ochropacha duplaris. The sequence continues at coordinate 3,732,575 of OX592696.1, forward strand.
CAGTTAATTCGGAGTTTGGAACGTAAAGTTTAGAACATAACGCACGTAATTAAAATTTAGGTTTTGTTATTCGCCAACCGAGACAAAATTGTTACTGGAAGTGTAAACATTTTGAAGCATAAACATGTTGGTAGTTAAGAATACCTAATACCTTCGCCGCGGTATCCTACGTCACTCTTACTGAGCTATCATCACCTTAAAATGTTGTTTTAGGAATTCATGATTTTTGCCTGGCTAGGAATCAATCCAACGTCCTATAGCTTTACTACCAGTAAAGCCACTGGACGTAGGATTGATTCCTGTGGGGAGTGGGGTATTATTAAAAATACTAAAAATTATATCCCTCCACCATCAATTTAGAAATCTATATCATTTATAATCCTTTGTTGTTTATTTGTGTTTGAAGGCAATAGTCAATTATTCCAAATTGTACGCCAAACGGATGAACAGCAAAGCAATATACATGAACAAATTTAAAATGCAAATTAAAAATGTTTAACAACTCGTATAGGTCAGTTCAGCCATTACTGGATTTCGGCAAAGTAAATAATTGCGGAAGCTCAGTGACGTCAGAAAATAAATCACCGCTAATTGGATGCATCTCATGCAGAGTTGGTTAAAACGTCAACATTGTGTAAAGTATAGGTTTTACTTATAAATTATACTTAACTACCTTCCGTCCCGCTGTGTCACCCGCGTTTTTGAGTTGAAAGTAGTCAATAGACACTCAGAGATAATGTTATCTTCCTATCAGTGAAAGAACTAAAAAACGGGGCTTTACTCATTCTACTTAACCCCACTTATATTTTTGGTAAATGAGAGTAAATGTACACTTTTTTTTTATTCTGGATAGGCTTGTGTTTAACTACAATCTCACTATGGTAAGTGATGATGTGGCCGAAGGTGGTAAGCACACAAAGCCTAGATGGGAACTGGCTCTCAAGTGCAGCTGTCGGAACACACCGATAGGTGTTTGGCGACAGATTTTCAACTCGAGGGTGGTAGCCAGCCAGTCGGGTACTACAAAGTACCCTACCACCGTGCTATGGTTTCCTCACGATGTTTTCCTTCACCGAAAGCTCAAGCTCATTGTAGGATTCGAACCCACGACCTTCGCCGCGGCATTCGACGTCACTTACCACTGAGCTATCTAGTCCTTATCCCACCCACGCTAGGTGTGGTCGGCACAACATGTTTTCCTCTTCCACTCCGCTCTATCACTAGTCGTCTCAATACTCAACCTTTCATAAACATATCATTCTTCACACAGTCCATCCATACCTATTTCGGCCTTCCTCTACCTATAATATATCCATCCACACTCATACTCAATACTCTTTTCGTTAAATGTTTTTCATCTCTCCTCATGACATGCCCATACCAAGCCAATCTATTGCCTTTCAACTTTTCAGTCACTGGTGCTAATTTCAAACTTCCTCTGATATACTAATTCAATTTATTTACAATAAATGTAAAAAAATACCCATACAATCTATAATGTATAAAATAAATCCTTGAGGATGCCGCTGCTGCCGATCGGCAAGGTAGCCTAGCATACTGGCAGCGTGAATTATTAGCTGGCCATCCAGGCTAATAATTAATACAAGTTAATAATTGAGAGTTAGAATTGTCAATTTAATTTTTTTTTATAAAATTCAACATTTTTAAATCAACCAAATAAAGTTATATTTTATTTACCGCGAACACATCACACACGTTCTAATTGCATTAATTATGCGGTTTAACTGAGTGCAGCGTAGGTATTCAAACAATGCAAGAATTTGCATCGCAGCCTCGCTGGATGACGCATTTGTTGAGCAAATTTCATATAGGAATACTTGAAGTTAAATCTCGTTGCAGGTAGGTACGGTATTTTACTCTGTTTAAAATTTAGCGCTGGTCCGCTATTTAATAAAATAAATTTAATCTACTTTTATAAATAGTGACTATTAAAACCAAATTGTTTGCGTGTTCAAAAATTGCCGCTTAAATTAAGATAGATATAAGATAAATAAATAATAAATTTAAAAAATATCTGTACCTATGTAAATATACACAATATTTTTATTAGCCATACAATAAACCTTAAAGTAGTTTAGAATAGAATCGATTGTAGGTACTTTAAAAACCAATTATTAGGTAAAACCGCAATTTGATTGTGAAAATATTAGATTAACTTGATATAACTATAGCATTACGAGTTTTATTTACATTACACGAGTGATTATAATCTTTTTATGGTGTATATACTTAGTACAAACTATAAATAATAATTCTTGTAAATGAAAACTAGTATTACCTATATGCGTCACAATATTGCAGGCTATAGGTATTAGTTTTATTCGTTCAATAGAGTTCCTACTAATACACCAACCTTAGTACGGTCGGCCAAGAAAGTGGTGTACCACCCTAATGTTGAATGCCGCTTGCAGATTCATCACTACACAGTATAAAACAAAGTCGCTTGCGCTGTCTGTCCCTATGTATGCTTAAATCTTTACTACGCAACGGATTTTGATGCGGTTTTTTTTAATAGATAGAGTGATTCTTAAGGAAGGTTTATATGTATAATACATGCATAATATAGTAGCGAAACACTGATAAATTTAGAGGTTTCTAATGTGATGTCGTAATTAAGCATTTTTTTGCGCTTATATTGCAAACGCTGGCTGAACCCTACGAGATAGACCAAAATAATGTACTACAGTATTGTCCACCTTAAAAAGTTCAACAAAAAAGTCCGCGATGGTATATGTCTATCTCTTAGGGATAACCCACCATAACCATTTTTTATCCTTTACTAAAAAGTGATTATTTACGAAGTGATTTTAAACAATACAATATTAATCCTAATCCAATTAAGTACCTCTAATAAATTGTACATTTATTATAGATCAATATGCTTTTTACAGCATGTTATTTAAGTGAATATTTCCGAAGATATTACAAATTTAAAATGCAGGGACGTAGTTGTAGCGGCGCCGCGGCGGTACCGACCCGCGGCGGCCGGCCGGGGATCGGGCGGCGCGTGCCTATAATATTTTAAATGCGAAAGTAACTCTGTCTGTCTGTCTGTCTGTTACGCTTTCCCGCTTAAACCTCTCAACCGATTTAGATTAAATTTGGCACAGATATTGAGTAGACCTTGGGAGAGAACATAGGCTATCTTTTATCCCCCCTCCACCACCCCCACTTGCGCGATATAACGTGTAGTCCACGCGGGCGAAGCCGCGGGCGGGTCGCTAGTAGGTGATAAAGATTAGTTTCGCTTGCAGATTAATCTGACAACTTATGACAACGTCATTATTATGCATCTCTTTCAGTGATATCTTTTTAGTTTGAACCTTGTTGTAATATTCGATGACTAGGAAACTAAATTCGATCGATAATCCCTTACAATGCAAGTATGCATCTTTTCACTAGTGTTGTAGTGCTGCATATCGACACATACATATCAATTATCTTATCTTATCTTACTAATATTATAAATGTGAAAGTTTGGATGGATGTATGTTTGTTACTCATTTACGCCAGAATGGCTAAACGGATCTGGATGAAATTGTCATAGAGATAGATTATAGTCTGGAATAGCACATAGGCTACTTTTTATCCCGGGAAAGGATAAGATCCCTCGGGAACGCGGGGGACGGCTAGTACATACATATAGACATATCGACAGCACTACAACACTACAGACAGCGTAGCATATATATTACTGTGGGGGAACTTGCAGAGTGACGTTGCGTTTTCGTTTTATTTTCATTAAATTCGTGTAATTTGAGTTTTATTGAATAATTTCGGTGGTATTTTGTCCAATAAAGATCAATTTAAGTGCACAAGTGAAGTGAAATGAAATGAAAGCGTGTATCGTGACTTTCCAGGCTGTCCCAAAAAGTCCATGAAATGTTTTAGAAGAATAGCCGCCAATTTTACTAAAATTAGACCGGACTTGTACGGACGAGGACTAGACTTTACAGTGGAAGTGACAATAAAACGTGCCTAAACATAAAAGATGAATATTTAAAATAAAGAAATGGCTTAAAGGTCTCGATACCAGGCCAAAAATCTTCTTGAAAAAAAATATATATATATATATTACTGTGAGACTTTTTGGCGGGAACATGCGAAGTGACGTTGTGTTTTCGTTTTTTTTTTCATTAAATTCGTGTATTTTGAGTTTTATTGAATAATTTCGGTGGTGTTTTATCCAATAAAGATCAATCTAAGTGCACAAGTGAAGTGAAATGAAATGAAAGCGTGTATCGTGACTTTCCAGGTTGTCCTAAAAAGTCCATGAAATGTTTTAGTGGAATAGCCGCCAATTTCACTAAAATTAGACCGGAGATGTACGGACGAGGACTAGACTTTACAGTGAAAGTGACAATAAAACGTGACTAAACATAAAAGATATAGGAAACTATAGACCGATAAGCCTACTACCGACTCTATACAAGCTTTTCTCCGCGATTATAAACTCGAGAATCAGCCCCGTAATCGAAGCAAGACAGCCTGTAGAGCAGGCCGGTTTCCGGAAGGGTTTCTCTACGACGGACCATATACATACCTTAGAGTTAATTATAGAGAAATATCGAGACCACTCTATCTTGGATTCATTGACTACCAAAAAGCTTTCGACACGGTTACTAACGATAGCGTTTGGCAAAGCTTGAAAGACCAGGGAGTAAGCGAAGTGTATATAAAAGTGATCCGAAACATATATAATAACAACATTGGTAGAATAAAGCTAGACACACTGGGCCCGTGCTTTCCTATAAAGAGAGGTGTAAGACAGGGTGACCCTTTGTCGCCAAAAATCTTTATAGCAATACTCGAAGGCATTATCATCAAATTGAACTGGGGCAAAAGAGGAATCTACATACAAGGAACCTTTCTGAGTCATTTACGTTTCGCTGATGACATTGTACTATTATCCGAGACATTCTCACAACTGCAGCTCATGATCAATGATTTACAAATAGCTAGCGCCGAGGTAGGGCTTGAAATCAATCTTACTAAGACCATGACAATGACTAACAGCCACAAAAAACAAATAAAAGTCAATGGATATCCACTAGAATACACAGACAAATATATTTACCTAGGAAAAACAATCAGCTTTGATAAAGAAAACAACGAACTAGAAATTGAAAGAAGAGTACAGCGAACATGGAATAAGTTCTGGAGTCTGAAAGACATTTTCAAAAGTAGCATGCCAATAAAACTTAAAACTAGTACAATGAACTCTAGCCTCCTACCATGCTTGACATATGGGTGTCAAACATGGAAATTTACGGCAAAAGCTAAGCAAAAAATAACATCCTGCCAACGTGGAATGGAGAGAAGTATGCTAAAAATAAAAAAACTAGATAAGATTAGACACATAAAGATAAGAGAAATAACAAAAGCCACTAATGCCTTGAGCTACGCACAAAAGTTAAAATGGTAATGGGCCGGCCACATAGCGCGGCTTAGAGATAAAAGATGGACCTACAATACCACCGTATGGAGAGGACCTCATGGTAAAAGAAAGAGAGGAAGACCCGCTACCCGATGGGAGGATGAAATAAAAAAAGCCGCTGGCCCAAAGTGGTGGCAAATAGCACAGGATAGAGAGAAGTGGGCATCAATGGAGGAGGCCTTTACCCAACCTGGGGACCTTGCTTAGTAAATAATAATAGTAGTAATTTAATAATAATAGTAAAAGTGAAATAGATATATAGCAACTAGTAATAAGAAGAAGATGTAGTAATAAGATGTAGCATGGTCAAATAAAAAGGCTTTTTTATTTTTTTATTATTTATTAAACATAAAAGATGAATATTTAAAACAAAGAAATGGCTTAAAGGTCTCGACACCATGCCAAAAATCTTCTTAAAAAAAATATTACTGTGACGCTACCGAAAGGATGCACATTAGGATTGTAAGGGATTATGAAAAAGAGTGAGGCGCGTCTTCGTAGATGCGCCCCGATATCTATCCACCATCCCTCCCACTATCTATACTTCAGGAAATGAATCCATTATCGTCTGAAATTCCATAGCCGATTAGACAAAAAATTGCTTTATAACATAGAGCAAATGTCAATATAATGAAGATATAGGTATACGATATTTTTCTCCTTAATGCTTGTCGGGCATTATTTAAAATATGAATCACCAATATGAGTATGGTAGCAGCTATATAATCAATAATTTACTGTATTTTGGTTATAAATTAGGACACAATGTGTGTTACAAGTAAAAGAAATACGTAAAGAACCAATTTTAATATATTTTTATACCACAAGTGACCAAAGAGTATGTCAAGTGACAACCGGCCAGGCGGGTCACCTGAAGGTAAGTGACTACCTAAAAAAGTAGATGATTTTTTTTCTATCTACCTTCTGAAATTAAATTAAATGAAATATTTATTCATCCAAATAGGCCTTCACAGGCAGTCAGACTCTAAATGCTCGGTTCGGAAGGTAGTTTCTAATTCTTTTCTTTCGAAAAAATATGACTTATGAAACCCACCTTCATCATTATCTGTTAAGACTGTTTAAATTTCGTTTTTACCACCCTTCATTTCTTTTCCAAAGCAAATCCTTTGATAAACAAGCCCTTTGTTATGAAAGAGGCTTAATGAAAAGTTGTCTCTTCAAGATAAGACATTCTTTGAAAAGAATTTACCAAAACAAACAAATTGAAATGTTACTGGGAACAAAACAACGTTTCTTTCAATAAAACGTAGCTGGCTGGGGGAAAATGCAATTTCTTTCACGTGATGTCATTTTATTATATTTATTTTGTAAATTCCTCAATATAGTAGGTAAAGCTGAAACAATATGATATTCCTCAAAGCAAAGAATAATTTTGATTGAGCTCAAAGGTAAAACCGTTTTAACGGATACCGATCGCTTTATGATGATGGCTTTGGATTTTTTATCTGTGGAACAAACATGGCTGAAATTTAATATTTAATCTCTGCGGTAGTGACGTCGAATACCATTAGGAAGATCATGGATTTTGAATCCTACAATGAGTTAAAGCTTCGCGAGGAAACCATAGCGACCTTGCAAAGTCCCTACCACGTTTTCGGGAACTTTATAGTAAGTATCCGCCAGCCTGACTACTACCCTCAAATTGAAAATCTATCGATAACACGGTCCGTGCTAAATACGCATATAACCGTCAATCCATATAATCCCATGTGCTGTATTCAACGCGTGAGTGAAAGCAATTAAATTAATAATGCACGCACTCACATACGCGTCACTGTACGTGGCACCTGTAGCTATCTGTAAGATCTAAAATAATTGAACAAAGTAGTCACTTCATATTTAATAAAAATTTTGTTGTTGCTTCATACACCTCCTTTTAAACCTTTTGACCTGTAGCTAGAGACACTCGACTTAAAATTAACTTTTTAATATCACCATTCCGGTAACTCTCAGGAATTAATTATTCCAGAGACTTGACCTCAAGCTGCTCGGGTGCTCACTAGAAAGAAGATTATTATTCTCGGCCCTTTATTAATATTTAATTTTATCAAGTTTAACATATTTTTAATGCTTGTCTTTCTTGATTTAAACCCATTTGCTATAATAATAACCTTTATTGCCAACATAATTTACAATCAATAATTTACAGTATAGATAATTTTTTTTTTTTTAATCAATACAAAAGTGTTTTGTGTCGGCGTGTCTTTGCGACACGAAGGTCTCCTCCAGCTCTTTCCAGTCTGTTCTTATTTGAGTTGTTCTGTACCATAGTGGACCTGCAATCTTTTTAATGTCATCAGACCAGCGTTTTCTTTCTATTTGCTATAGCTAGCTAATAAAAAATAAATAAAAAAGTTAGTTTAAAAATCACCAGGAACATTGAACAGAAGCAAGTTCCCTGCAAGAAACATACATATTCTAGGCTAAGGTACACCTCAGACCCGTGGTATGCATAAACAACTTGTAGTTTTAAATATATATGAGCAGTAACACTTGGAAAATGTTCGGCGTTTCAGACACAGAAAGGATTTGCTGTATTTATGTGCTTTAGCGATTTGAAATTTATGGATGAAAGGGAAATGGGGAAAAGGGGAAGGAAAATTTATTTTTTTACAATTTGAAAGTCTTACCGGTTTTTTTCGTGTAAGTAAGTTAAGTTAAGTTGTGTTTTGTTTTTAAATAAAATCTATATTTTTTGTAGGAATTTAAAAAAACGCAGTGGTGTTTCAAATGATAGATAATAATGTAATTTTAGCTTTAGTATGAGGCATTATTAAATATGGCCATTGCATTCACATAAAAAGGTTTTTAAGTGGGAACGCACACAAAATGCGAAACCATATAAGATACGATTTTATGCTCAACAATTATTTTACACTTCTACCCTACGTAAATAATACATTGACTGCATCACACCCTAGTTTGAATAAAAAGCGTGTCTTTTTATTAAAAGTCACTATAAATTTACAAGCCAGAAAAGTCAATTACTCATAAAACTGTACTAATAAAGTGAAGCAGTGAAACTACAATAGTTTTATAGCGATAAACTGTAGAAGCTCATGTTATCTCTCAAGTTAATGGTTCATTGCATAAGTTGAGACAACTTCTTAGATAAGTCACGAAATGTGGTAAGAGATATAACAACGGATTTCTGAGTCACAAGAAAATAGCTTGTATTTTGCTAAAATTACATAAGATTTGTTAGATATTTTCGTAGTTTTTAATGTCAACTAACTAGGGAAAGTTACAAACAAAAAGAGTATTAACATCGTCTTTTAAGGAGGCAAAACACAAGCCCTTTTAAAAAAACAGTGACGTGAACCAGAAATAATGGTGGTAACTTCACAAAATTACCTTTATTAGCTGGACTGAATAAATTATTTTGAATGATTATGCCATGTGATGAAAACAATGTGACAATTTTTTTAAATTTTATATTTAAATTTAAAATACCAATGTGTTTCGACAGTAGCACTTGAGAGCCAGTTTTTTATTATATCCTTTGAGTACAGCATTACTAATCAAGGCAAAATTGGTCAAATAGCAACCGCAAAGTCAAAATTAAAAATAATTCTTCTTCAGCTGGCAGCGGGCAGGCAATAAGCGATGCAAAGTTTTAATCTACCAATCTATCATTTTAACGCCACGGCACGAATTATAGTAAGGGTCGTCAATTTCGGTACAAAGTGGGTACTTTATTATAAACTACGAGAAGTACTGTGTGACAGTGTAGAGAATTTGATTTAGTGGACTTAACTTCATTTGAAATTGTAATTTGTTTCAGTGTTTAACTTGTTATGGTAGGGGAGGCATTGATGCTAAATTTGTAGTTACTCGAGCGTCTTTGGGACCTACTGGAATTTGAAGATTAGGTGGAATAAAGAAAAAAAGGTTATGTGATATTTTCCCCTTCAGCGGTGGGGGGAGCGTCTACAGGGTTTCAAAAATGTAAAAAAAAACAGTCACCAAGAAATACTCGAGCGCGTCAGATATTAATAGGGTAGTCGCGCCACGTCTGTCTGATAACGGAAAAATAATAATCTGCCGTTTTGCGTGGTGGGGGTGGCCGTACGAAGGGGTCGAAAATATTTAAAAAAAAAATTTACTCGAGCGCGTCAGACATTGATAAGGGATGTTAAGTGAACCCTCCAGGAGCTCCTATTTTAAAGACTGACGATTTGGACGCGACCATCAGTCAGGGCCGATTTTTGAAAATGCAAAAAAATTGATTTACTCGAGCGCGTCAGATTTTTATACAGGCGGTTCTTCTTGATGGCCTTGTTGTACTGACCCATAATCTGACAATTATGTTGAGGGATTTCCTTAATCTGACGGTTTGAAAAAAAAAATATGTAAAAAATATCGAAATCTCGAAAATGGTTCAAGATATCGAAAAAATGTTTGTACAAAAGTTGTAGAGAATTTAACCTTCTACAATATTTATTATGAATACATATACCAAAAAACCCATAGGAAACGAGATATTTGCAATAAATGATTTTTTGACCTTTGACCTTGAAAAATCAGTAGTCGCGGGCACCCTAAGATAAGTAGCTTTTGAGACAAGTTTTAGGGTGTCAAAATAAAGGTTTATACAAGTTAATAGCTGACTATTTCTCATTCTGAGGTGAAACTCATAATATTCCTGGACTATACACTTAATAATGATTTTAGCCACTTCGGCTTGTGCAAATCGGCAGATTAAGATATTTCCGTGATTCGTGACTAATTTCCTTCAAAATAAAAAAAAAACCAATCGCGCTCGAGAAAATCCAGGTGACGTTTTTTTTTTGCAACTTTGCGAGTCTCCAATTTTCTTTCGTCACGCCCAATTTGTCAGATTATTGAAATGTACACTATTTTGCATGTAACTAACTTACCTTACCTTAATCTGACGCGCTCGAGTATTTCAAACCATCGATTTTTTTTTACTAATCTGACGGGCTACCCTAGGCGTTCGACACTACATAGAAGGCTCAGATTTGGTGAGAGTACTTCACAAGGTGCAAGGTTGCCCCCCTTATGTTAATCTGACGCGCTCGAGTAAATCCCGAAATCCCCTATTCGCCTCCCCTACCATTATTGATAAGCACTCGTTATGATATGAATATGGCAACTATTAAAATTGCTCCATCGGGTGTGATTGCGGTTGGTAAATAAATGTATCAAGAAGAGTTATGTTGACGCTGTTTTATAAAAATACCTACTAAGGTCCGCCCGGCGTTTCCCAATTTAAAAATAGCCTATCTCTATGCAAAAATCACATTAAACCCTTGGTTCCTTTAAATTAAGGACAAATAAATAAAAAACTTTTAAATTTATAATTATACTAGCTTCCGCCCGCGGTTTTACCTGTATTATCGGGATAAAAAGTAGCTATGTCAAAAAATCATGTTAATCTGTGGCTTGTTTGTTACATGAAAGAAGGAAAAACCAGCATTACAAACTTTTACACATCAGTATGATTCCTTAAAAAAAACCATTACCTCTTATTTATTATAAATGCGAAAGTAACTCTGTTTGTCTCGTTTTCAAGCCTAGAACACTGAATCAATTTTTACGAATGTTGTCATAAAGATAGATGGGACCTTGGAGAAGGGCATGTGATACTTTTTATCCTGGGAAAGATAAGACCCCTCGGGAATGCGGGTTAAACCGCGGGGAACAGCTAGTGCTCAGCTGTCCCCCGCGTACCCGTGGGATCTTTTAAATTTTCGGGTTAATATATAGCCACTCACAAATAACGCGGCTTTCTATAGGTAAAATAATTTTCAAAATCGGTTCAGTAGATCCAGAGATTACCCCCTACAACCTCACCAACTTTACCTCTTTATTATTAGTATAGATGGAAACAATGTGACCAAATTCCTAACCAATCACATTTCTTATAAATAGACAAGGCAATGTGGTTTCTATACGCAAAACCCTGTTAAGTAGACTTGAGAGCCTAAATTCAATCAGTGCTACCTATGTCAACGTTGATCATGTGGGAACCCTTTGTCTCTTACTATTTTCTTACCCTACTTATACATTCAAATACACCCTTGTTTTGTCCTTATTTAGGTAGAGTCAGTTAAGTAAATAAGTCAAAGTAAATAGCTTTAGTTCGGACCAAGGAGGGCACTTCTAAATATCGAAGCTACTAATGTAACCACCGGTTAAGAAGTCGGGTTTCAACTGAGGTTATTTTTTTATTTTGGTAGATTTTGACCAAGATAGTAAGCACACAACGCCTAGAAAGAAACTGGCTCTCACGTGCAGCTCTCGAAACACACTAGTAGGTACGTGCTTGGCGACAGATTTTCAACTTGAGGGTGGTAGCCAGTCGAGTACTACAAAGTATCCTACCACCGTGCTATGGTTTCCTTACGATGTTTTCCTTCACCGAAAGCTCAAGCTCATTGTAGGATTCGAACCCAAGACATACTCCGCGCTATCTAACATCACTACTTTACTAGCTTTCCGCCCCGCGGTTTCACCGAGGGATCTTATCTTTTCCCGGGATAAAAAGTATCCTGTGTCCTTTTCTAAGGTTCCATCTATCTCCATAACAAATTTCATCTAATTCGGTTCAGTGGTTTAAGCGTGAAGAGGTAACAGACAGGCAGACATACTTTCGCATTTATAATATTAGTATGGATTTTTAACTTTTTTGCAGGTACTATATTGTTTTTTTAAGCATGAACACATAAAAAACAATGGATCATCACATTGTTACTCGTATCTCTGTTACATGTATGTATATCTTTTGCCTATTTTTGTGTAATCAAATTAAAAGTAGTCAATTATCTATTAATCTTTGATCTCAACACAATATACGTTCATACGAGTACCCCACAAGCACTGAATACATTCACTTTAATAACTTAAGACGTCTGTAGCACGTAGGGATTATATACACTGTGGCTTGTAGTTCTCTCACGTTTAGGTATTCAACTGAAGTTCAGGAGTGAAATAACACCTATCCCGTTTTGTGGTCGGCGGGCTTACCACGCTCGTGCCCACAGATATAGAAGTGCCTCTATTTACCTCGAGTGAGTGTTTATAATTGTATTTTGCTCGGACTTTATCTGATTGCATAGTATGGTATGTTTCCCACTAATATTATAAATGTGAGAGTTTCGATGGATGTTTGTTACTCTTTCACGCAAAAACGGCTAAACGGATTTTGATGAAACTTGGCACACAGGTAGGTTATATCTTGGAAAAGATAGAAAGTAATTTATTTATTATTTAAGTTAATTTATTTACTATTTTTGCCGCCATAACACGCAAATATTGTCAGTGAGACTAGATAAATAATTATTGAATGTAATAGGTGTACCTAAGTTGTTTTTGAAAAGATTAATTGCTGAGTTTATTGCCGGCTCTTCTCAGCAAAAGCAACCTTCCGAACCGAGCATTTAGAGTCTGACTATTCATAAGTGCCTGTGAAGGCCTATTTGGATAAATAAACAATTTCATTTCATTTCAAACAATTTTATTTCATATAAACAAGATATTGTGAGGAAACCACAGCACGGTGGTCAAGTTGAAAATCTGTCACCAAGCACCTGTTGGTCTGTTCCGGCAGTTCCACTTGAGCGCCAGCACATTGGCAATGTCCCTGGTATTGCTAATGCCTTTAGGCGACGGTAGTCACTTACCATCAGGTGACCCGCTTGCTGGTTGTCAACTTGGGGTATTGTCAAAGTTTTTTGAATACAGTTTCAAAAAAAGTATCCACTTGTCACAATACTCTGTAAATCGTTTAACTAATTAGGACTGTACAAAACTAATTCCAAATTGAATTAGTGTTAGGTAGTGACTGGAAAACATCTAAACCGCAGCAAATAAAAGTTAAGAAGGTATAATTAAACGAGTATGATTGAAGTCAAATAAAAATATGTGGTTCATTTAAAAGTGATTACTTTTATAAATATAAAAATTAAGTTCTCAAGTGACAAATAAAATAAAGTATTAGGGATGTTGTTGATGACTAACATCAAATTAACTTCTATTTACTAAATTTCAAAACGATAGTTTATATGGGTTTTGTATGAAATAATGGCTTGTCATAGATGTCATAGATAAATACCATTAAAAAATTTACGTGAAAAGCTCTACTGTATCAGACATATTTATCGTCTAGAGAATTCTTTTTGGCAAATTCTGACAACTTTTTGGCAAAATGCAATCCCTGAGAGGCTGTACAAAACGCCTTTGGAGAGTTTGTTGCCTCCCGCCCAGCTGATTTCTACAAGAAGTCAAGGAAAATAATTTACTTTAACCTTTTTCTACACAACAGTAATTTTAAATTTACCTATCCTACTAATATTATAAATGTGATTTTTTTTTATGTTTGGTTGTTGGTTCCACAATCACGCAAAAATGGCTGAACGGATTTCGATGAAACTTGGCACACATGTATATCATATCCTGGAATAAAACATAAGATACTTTTTATCCCGGGAAAGATAAGATCGCTCGGGACCGTTGGTGAAACCGCAGGGCGAAAAACTAGTTATAAATATTTACACAAAATCACGAGACATAATACGTCATGCTTTTTTCATATTATGTAGGTAATATTAATATGAGTCCTAGACAGGAAGGCAATTTACGCGTGGTATAACCTACGCAAACCATACCATACCCAAAACTGGCCCTTACACCCAGCCAGCCACCCTCAAGTCAATCACCAATTTATCGGTGTGATACGGCATGCGGCAGTTGGCATAGGCGTAGTAAAAGTATTGGTGTATGAAGGCGGCGGTAGTTTCTTACCATGTTGTCACAGTTCTGATATAAAAATAATCTTGCCGTTTATATTGTCTACCAGTGTACATGCTTGCATACAGGTACATACGTGAAGTATAAGGTTGAGGGAAAGAGAAGAACTAATTTAAAACTTTCTCAATTGAGCTCCCGAAAACTATTAACGGGTTGAAGATAGTTCTAATGCCTTACAGAGACTAATTGAATTTTTATTGAAACGGGTTACTTTATCTTTTCGTCGATACGAAGTCGAAAGGGTTGAACCTCTGATTCTTACTAGTTACTTATGTATACTCCAAGGGTTGAGCCAATTGGATTAATTTTAGTAGCTTTGAGTCCCTGAGGGCCTAAATTGAATAAATGGCTTTAAATTTGAATTCCGAAGTGTTGCTCAACATTTTTAGACTATTGAAAAATATTTGAATTTGGAACATTATTTATGTAAGTACACATAATTTATATACAGGTATTACATCTACTGGATGATGACACAAATGGGTGGTGACACACGGACAGACAGACGGACGGACAGACGAACTGTCAGACGGACAAGAAATTGATCTTATAAGGGTTCCTTTTTTACCTTTTGAGGTACGGATCCCTAAAAACGGCTCTTGATTAACTTATCCCATGGGAACGCGGGTAGAACCGCGGGGCGAGAAGCTAGTAAGTAATATAGAGACATGCTATTACCTAACTAACCTTATTTCTAGACATATTAATAGATACGGGTACTCACTCTTCATAAAAGCTCACGATGTTAAGTAAGATGGATGACCTCATCCATCAGAGACAATCCTGACGTTTGTCCTTTTAGCTATCTCATCACACTAATGCGTGTGAAGGTCAATCAAATCCTATAAGCCTCATAGACCAGTGTTGGATATGTCATAGGAACCGCGACAAGGGAAGATCTTCCACCGGGGTAGGTATCAATGCCCGGGGATTGCAGTTCAACGTTTCTTGATCAGAACTAGTACATACAAAGTGCCGAGAAAACTTTGTTAGCGCGATGCAGGATTTTTGATTCTATCATATTTCATTACGTCCATTTGTTGTGTGACTTTTCCGCTGACTCGACTCACATGTAGTGCTGTTATTATAGCCGCTACAACCAGCTCATTATTAGACTTGGTATTGTACTTACACCGTAAAACATTTTTGAAGAATTTTAAACTTGTAGCATGACGGAATCCAATAAGAAACTTAAGTTTTATCAAAGCCCGCCGGAACATACAAAACTATAGAATAGTAACAGAACTATAAATTGTTTTGTTTATTTAATTAATACTGGATAAAGTAAGGGTGTTTTTAAACAACGATAAGCTTGTGTTTGGCCATGGTAAGTGATGATATGGCGGAAGGTGGTAAGTACACAAAGCTTAGAACGAGTCGATGCAGTTGTCGGAACAAACCGGTAAGTGCTTGGCAAGAGATTTTCAACTTGTTATGATGAACTAAAAAAAAAATTCACAGTTAATACCTACCTACAGGGTGTCCGGTAAGTAGTACGACAAACTCAAGGAATGAAAAACGGAAGGAATGAATAAAATATTCTGGAACGTTCTTCAGACACGACTATCTGATCCCAAACGAGTCTGTAGATCGTTTTAAATATTATGTCCGGTAAGTAGTACGACAAATTCAAAGAGTTTAAATAATATATGGGGAAAACTTAAGGGACAGATAGGTAGGCGGGTCACCTAAACAAATATATAAAATTTACCTCATTACAAGTTTCAACATTTTTGAGATGTATCGATATTTTTGATTTTTATGTATTGATTTTTGAATATCTGATTTAAAATATCTCGAAAATAGTGACACTTTTACTGAGGTCATTTTTGTATATTTGATAGGTGACCCGCCCACCTATCTGTCCCTTAAGTTTTCCCCATATATTATTTAAACTCTTTGAATTTGTCGTACTACTTACCGGACATAATATTTAAAACGATCTACATACTCGTTTGGGATCAGATAGTCGTGTCTGAAGAACGTTCCAGAATATTTTATTCATATTGATATAACAATTTTTAAAGTCGTCAGACGGCATGGCTTACATCTGAAAAACTCGGTCTGTCATATTATAAACCCAGAAAGGAATTAATTTCTTTTCCTGCCTACTGTTTTGAGCAACAATGCTTTATATTGTGACAAAGGCCTTACAGGTGGCAATTCAAATGTATTCTGGCACAAAGATGCAGCCACTTAAGGTAAGAGGCTTTTTATTCTTGTTTGACTTCGCTATGGCGTTTTTAGACCCGTGGAGCGTTAATATGACGCTGCGTAATTTTATTAGTTTCATTTAAATATTTTAATTATTACTTTTTAGCCTAAATAGTCCATCTAATAGTCAAATGCCGGTCTTTGTATTAATCTGTCTATGTTAGTAATCAACTATAATAATAATACAATAATAATAGCTGAAGAGATTTAGATGAAACTTTGCAAATAAATAAGAATTCTGAAATAAAACTTAAAATACAGACTAATAGAGTCAAGACAGTAACCGCTTGCCATCTCAAAAAATAAAAATCACAATCACAAAACCCATGGTAACCGGGAGGTAAAGGCTAGGTTTCTCGTACCATAATCTATAATAGATATTGAATTGGTAGAAAAAAAGGATTCAAGATACATTTCTAAAAATTATCTACGACATAAGTAGAATGATGACAGAAGGCGCTGGCAACACTTTTAAGTTTTAGATTTTTCCTTTCGGCGGCAAACCGTGGTAACCTGCAAAAAAGTATTTTAATAGCTGCACCAACGCTAAAGAAATAGAAAACTTGCAAGAATAAGGTCTGCTTCCCTGAAATCTGTATACTTTTTCAAAAGCAAAACATACCAACATATTAATAAAAGATCCCAATCCAAACAAAACTTGTACTGATAATATCCTACATTATTAACAGTTCTACTACCTACTACCTAGTTGCTGTATAAGCAAATCTATTGTAGGTAATTAAGGTTTAAATTACACTACTTTATGGTCTGCTTCACAAATGTACTACCATTTAGTTTACGTAGGCTCTTGAACAATCTAACTACCTGGGTGGGTGATATGTTGCCTATATTTGTATCGGTTACTAAGAGCCTTTAAGCCTAAATTGATTTAGCGTAGTGTTTATTTAGAACCAATGAAAGCGCTAAAGCGATTACCAAAGCTTTACTTAAGGGTCAAATGTGTTAATGTAGATCAAATTACGCGCGAGGAGTACAGTCTACACTAATATTATAAAGAGGTTAAGTTTGTATGTTCCCAAACTACTGATCAGATACTAAATATAAAATCTATATTCATATAAAAAAAACTTCCTCGAGGCTGCCGCTGCTGCCGATCGGCAAGGTTTCTAGCTTAAATTTTCTACACCTATCGCAGCCACCCCCGCGGCTTTACAAGTCGCTGGTAAGTGAGATGGCGCAAGTGTATCAACACAATTGGCATCCCGCACCAATAGTCTGCCGACACTCCACGGGATCAAAGTCATACCATCCGGCTTCTTGCCGTCGTTACGCGTCATACCGACTGCTTCAAGTACAGATGGCACACTGGCGACAACAAGACCTTTACTAATCGGAAGCTAGTGCGATCGATTCCTAAGGAACAATAGAATATCTTTTTCAATTACATTTTAGGTGCCCTCACCGTATTTCTTTCCCGACACGACATTTGCGGAGACAGGTTCCGAATGAAAGATTAATGAGGACTGAGCCCCGAACTGAGACAAAAGGTGCCTCAAACGGCCGTGTTTTTTCACGATAGTCATCTGTTTGTCTTTGCCACCCATAAAGCCTGTTTACGTTTGGTATTCATGCAAAAATTTCATAGGTTTAAATTGTTTGACAGTGACTGGAAGATGATCGATAAAATTGTGATTTAAAAATCGATTTTACTGCATAGGTTAAAAATTGCTGAATAAATCTGTTTATCTTTTGTAATACACCGCTAGCTTTTTAAAAGTAGAACCGATAAATAGCTTAGTAGTAGTTTAAAAACATTGTATACAAAAGTAAAAAGAAAGAGCAGAGCTCAGTTGGCTGCGACAAAATTACTCCCCAACTTGTGTGATATATTGAGCTTATTAATAATTTTAAATAAGGTCGTATCTTGCTTGTGCTACGAGTTTAAACTCAGTTATAGTTTTTATTTTTTTAATGTTGAGGTCTGCATGGTTCAAGACCCCTTTTGTTACAGTTTTCAAAAAGATTTTGTTTACAATTTCAGATTTGTATATAAATTTAGGGATAAAATCAACATAAGTATCGTAAAGATGCCATCTCAATGTCTCCATTCTGTATAGTATTGATAAAACACATCTGCTTCTCTCGGAACTCCAAATAGCATCAATTAGCGTTAGTTGTAGGTAACAAAGGGTAACGGAAACTAGGCTGCAGCTACTGTACAGTCAAACAGTCGCTAGTCGGCGCGAGTAGGTAAGAGAATTATTCAAACACCCGGAACAACTTGTGATGCCAGTCTATTATCGGTCCGGAGTTAAATGGAGCACCAATTTACGTATCGGTGCAAGTTATAAGTGGAGAATTACTCTATTATTGCGTGAACAAATTGAAAAGACCCAGTTTTAATTTCTGTCTCTTTTTGTGAACGAGATGAAAAGGGAGTCTATATTAACTAACGATAATCTAAAGAACACGCGACCGAAGAGTATTGATATGAGAATGCATGATTTGTGAGCCTACACACTCAAAACTCGTAACTCAAAGTAGGTCAAATGAGCTAGGGGCCCTAAACTAAATCCTAGATCCGCGCCTGGCCTGGAAGCACCCTTAAATCTGAAAATCATCCACTAAGTAGGTACCAGTTAATTCGCGCAGTTGCATTTGAAAACTTATGCAATAATATACCTAATGTACATTAGCGCATTATATATATATATATACTATGTTAAGTTTCATGAAAATAATTTAAAGTTTCAACAAGTTTTAATGCCTAATTTTATACTTGTACCACACTAAAGCAGTCTCCGTCTTTCATCTAAAACGAATTTCTTAGAGGACGTTAAAATTTGGGGCCTTAGTGTATTGTACTCACGTACTGAGATAAGTAAATGTATTTTGAACTTCAAAGGACTTAATACAAAAGGGACGTCGAGTAAATACGTTTAGGATAAATTAATAGAAAGTAAGAAAAAGAATTCTATTTTACTGTAATTCCTTAAAAAAATGGTCCATTAAAATTTTGAAACATAAATTATTAAAGCTCTATTTGATTTGTCTTTAACAAAAATAAACATGTTATTTAGATGTTGCTAATTCACGATTTCCCTTTTTTTTGCTATTTGTTATTTGAGAAGGATGTTAATTAGATTTTAGAAAGTGATTGTTGAAGATGGAGGCAAAATTCAGCCGAATTTGTTAAGCTATTACCTACAGCGTGCATAAGTATAGACATCCACAAACATTCGCATTTATAATTTTATTTATGATTTTAAGACGTGTCCTTAATCTCCGTACCCATAAAATGCCCAACGGGGCCCTATTACTAAGTCTAGCCCTGTCCCTCTATCTGTAATAGGCAGCCTATTTTCAAAGATTTGCATCACAACAGGCTCAATCATCATCATAATATTTATACGTGAAGCAAAAACTTTGTACCCCTTTACGAAAATTGCGCGGACGAAATTTGGCACAGCTAAAGTTTTTATGAAAAAGGAGTGCAGAAAGCGAATTTATTTATAAAATGTGCTTTAGAATAAATTTAATTAATAAAAAAAACATTACACACACTACCATGCGTTTGACACACACACATATCATTATCCTCCTCCGTTTGTCAACCGATTATCTTTTTTATATTGACAGTTATTGAAGAGACTTTTTTCCTAAAAACTTTTTGGTCTAATTTCGACTAGTAACAAATAATAAACATCAAAATGAATAATACTACAACACGTGTAAAAGATACGATATAGGTACGTAGGTACTAGATAATACGAGTTTAGTAACCGTATAACACATACAAGTAAATGAGGAGTACCAACGTCTAGTTCTATCAGCTCCATTCTCATGCAAATATTTTCAATTCACGAGAACAGCTTAGCTCCTTTATCTACTCCTTTGAGATATAAAATACTGCTATCTTCCTTTTAGGATTCAGTTAACTAACAAATTTTAGAATGAATACTTAACAAAATTAAGAGGTACCTAGGCCTATTCTGGAAGGGTTATAGTATCTTGAAGCGTTTTAAGAAATTAGCATTATATGACATTAATTTTAGTATATTCAAATCCTTAGGCTGTTTAGATTCAGTTATAGTTTTTAAATTATGTTATACTTGTTTTCCGCCCTGCGGTTTCACCTGCGTTCCCGAGGAATCTTATCTTTTCCTGGGATAAAAATAATCTTATGTTTTATTCCAGGATATGATCTACCTGTGTGCCAAGTTTCATCAAAATCCGTTCTGCCGTTTTTGCGTGATTGAGGAACAAACTTTCACATTTATAATATTAGTAGGAAGTAGGACAGTAGGATTTGCTCCAAGATTATAAACCATGATTTTGCGGTAAAAATGTATTGAATTAGTGCAATAAAACTGGCTATAATATCTTCACGGGTTTTCGTTATTTATTTAAAAACAAATTAAATAACAGAATGGCCAAAAAAATAAAAATATAAAACAAAAAATTAAGGGCCTTAGAAACTTACTTAATTATCACCAAAAAGAAAAGGCTTCTTATTTTTCAAAAACTCGAAGGTACCAGGTTTTGTAAAATTTATCCTAACAAGATCTTATGCCAAACAATATAGGTATGCATTATGTTACGCTTTATATTTGCTCTGAAACATTCTCCCTTCCTTCTTTACATTCATACTATTACGAATGACCGTTCACGCTGAAAACACAATTCTACTCCGAAATGGACTATAAAGAGTCTCCCGCGTGACGTCATCGCTTTGTTGCCACTTCCGGCGTCGTTTGAAATGTGTCAATTATGGGTCACAGTCCACAGAGTAAATTATGTGGAAGAGAAAAATACAGAAGGTAATGTAGTTGTTTGTGTGTTTGACAGTAGAGAATATTATTTTGTTTTATTTGCATAGAATACATATTTATTCACGGATAAGGTGTAACTAGAAGTCATTTAAATCAGTGCTTTAATACAGTGCAAGTGTGCATCCTTTTGCTAGTATTGTAGTGCTGTCGATAATATGTTTATAATGGGCCCAAGGGAAGTGGTTTTATGCTCTATGATACTCAAGTACCTAATAGTTATATGTATTATGTAATTATAATTTTATTGTAATATTATTTGGATGCCTGTGCCGCGACTGTCCGTGGCACCATTGGCCCTATCAGAATACCAGCGCTGCGGTACCTACGGCCGCAGCTTAATGCTGAGATAGGTGCCATTTTGGCCTCACACAGCTACACAGTACATTGTATGACTGTATTGTATTGTTGTCTTCTATATTTGTATATGTGTGTGTAATTTGTGATTGTGTGAGTCCAAAATATTTTTTTTCTTTCTTTCTTTCTTTAATACTTACAAAACTTATTGTAATTAGCCTTAGCGAGCTAACATATTCCCATTATACGTGAATCCCTACTTTCGTAGCAGTAGGTAAAGTTAAACCGAATTAGCTCGAATGTAATTTTAATACGTAGGTAGATTTGGCCCTTAACCTTTGAACCACGCAAAATCACTAAATATTAATCTTAAAAGAGTAGTAATAAGAACGACTTCACTTATATTTTCTTCTTAGAGTTAAAAATAAGAGCCATATAGACAAAACTAAGCAAGGCTTAAAAATAAACTTATACAGGTATTCAAATCCCAAATTAAAAACGAACAGTCATTCATGAAAATAAACATAGGTCCTGAAAGGGAATCGAACCTACAACTATGGCGTGGTAGTTACCCCTACCATCCCGTCAATAATCAGGTATTCTGGGAGCATCAACAATTAAAAAATAATTACATCGATAAAGTAGAATTTATTATTGAACCAAACTTCATACTGTACCTACATAAATTTTTACCTTTATTACATTATACACAACCTACATTTATTTGTGTTATAATTTTTTTTCTATTTGTAATAGGCAAAACTTGGAAATAAATAAATAAAAACAAGAAATAAAATGAATGCAGCATTCACATATTATATTTTGGAAGCAAATATTGCTTTCAATTGCTTTGAAAGGCTACGAACTTCGAATTGGGTTGGGATAATATTAATTCACCTCGCGGCGTAGCTGGGTAACTCTGAAAATATTTGCCTTTGCTTTGCCCCACATAGAATTGTTGTAACTGTATACATATCTGAGTTATCTTAAAGTAAAGTCTTCGTCCTGCTTGTTTATCGTTGCGAAGCCCACTTCAATAAGTACCGGTCTCTTAGCACTGGCCGTATTCCACACCACGCACATAATGATATTATCCACATGGTCCTGTCTGTAGGTATTTCTTGTGACGCTGGATTCTATCCCGTGGAGTGTCAATAAGCCGCAGGTGTGTGATGCTATTCTTGTCGATACACTTGCCCCATCCCTCATTCCGGTAATTCTTAAGTCGCTGGGGTTGCTGCGAAAAATAAAATTATATATTTATGCCTTTTACGGTTGAGACTACGACAATGGGGGTCTGAAACTCACCAATTCGCTCGAGTTTTAGGTAACTTTTGGTTTGGGCACCCAACACTTTGGTTTGCTGAGCGATAGTAGCGGCAACCTTATGCTATATGGAATGGAAAGTTGTAAATACTTATTTCCATTAAAGGTAGTATTTTCTTTTGGTAAATAATACGAAAACCTAATATTGTTTCCTAATTGAGAAAACAAATTCGTAGGTCTGCGACTGGGCTCGTCCATCAATGAGCCCCACCGCTGCCCGTGTGGGGAGAGCGTCGACTTTTTCGGCCATCACGGTCTTTCTTGTCACCGTAGCGCTGGTCGGCTATCCCGACATGCTGCCATTAATGACATTATCCGCAGGGCCCTTGCCACCGCCAACGTGCCGGCTTTACTTGAGCCGAACGGTATCGCACGTGACGATGGCAAGAGGCCCGACGGGATGACTTTAATACCCTGGAGTAGAGGAAAATACCTAGGTCTGGGATGCGACGTGTGTAGACACACTAGCACCGTCACATCTTCAGTCCAACTTCCCGGGCATCAGGTGCAGCGGCTTCAACAGCGGAGAGTTCCAAAAGGCACAAATATGCGGCCCTCAGCAACGGCTACATATTTGTACCTTTTGGAGTAGAAACTATGGGACCGTGGGGGTCTGAAGCACGACAGTTTTTTAAGGAACTGTCGACGCGCCACATATATCTGTCTGGTGACCAGAAGGCTGGTTCTTACCTCGGACAAAGGATAAGCCTGGCTATCCAACGAGGTAACGCTGCCAGCCTTCTGGGCGTAGGTAAAGTACCTACGGGCAGCGATTTGAACTCGATATTCTATTTACAATATTATATCGAATTTTAAATAATATTATATAGAATAAGCATGTATGTATAATTTGTAAATATTTTGATTTTATTGTTTATATTATAATTACAAGTTTTATTATAGAAAAAAAAACTAAAATATAAAATTATTATCTTTTTCTACTTAGATACTATAAGGTCTGCCCCCTGAGTCTGCTCAACGGATTTTATAAAAATGTCCAATAATAAATAGTTCTTTTTAAATTCTGGATAAGCTTGTGTTTCCACAATCTCACCATGGTAAGGGATGATGTGGCCGAAGGTGGTAAGCACACAAAGCCTAGATGGGAACTGGCTCTCAAATGCAGTTGTCAAAACACACCGATAGGTGCTTAGCAACAGATTTTCAACTTGAGGGTAGCCAGCCAGTCGGGTATTACAAAGTACCCTACCACCGTGTAATACCGCCGCCTATAGACATTAGCAATACCAGGGAGATTGCCAATATATTGTCAAACTTTTAACAATGCCTTAAAAATCCATTTGAACAAGTAGAAGAAAATAGTTCGTGCGGTATTTCTTGCGTAACGTAGTGTAACTACGTGTTGTAAGCAGACATATATCTTAAGCTCGTAATATTATCCAGAATAATGGAATGTTTACGGAAACCTTTATTAATATGAAAATGTTTCTATTACATCGTAAGAAATAATATACGAGTTAGATTCAGTAAACGCTACATCCTACCCAAAGATAATAATATTACTTTGAGCCATAAAGGTCTTCCAAGATGTAAGGAAGATTGACATTGAATCCTTTCAAACAACATCTGTAAAGAGTAAGACAAGTATAACAGATCAGCCGAACAATCATTGTCCTTCAAATCAAAACCCTATGTCTTTCGAATAAAGTCTAACAATTATAAATGTAAGGGTAAAATATAAAATTGTCGGTATTTGATACAGAGCGAAAAGCGAAGCGAAAATTTCTAAGTTTAACCTTTTGATGTTTGGTTACAGTAAATGTGATATCCTTCGATAGAAGCATATGATATTATCTTTATATTTAAAAGAAGGGTAGAGTGATGTTTTCAGAAGAAATATGTACCTACATAAAGTAAAGTTGGTTGGATAAAGAAAACTGAGCTTATTGACGCAGCGGTCGATGTAGCTGAAGATGGTAAGCACACAACCTTTGTTATTTCAAAGTCACAGATTTCACTTGATAAAATTCATTTAAAGACCCCGGTATGAAAATATAGTGTTGTAGCGACATCTATCTACAAACAGATATAGTTCGCACGACTCCTAGATAGATGGCGCTCCAATAATATACATCGCGCATACGAAGTTTTCTATGCGATTTGCATATATACAAGATTCCAACATCAACAGTTGGACCGCGGTCCCCAGGCACGATGACCTAGCCTGGCGGAAGATCTTCCCTTTTCAATGGAGGAGTCTAACACCTCGCTCCTCCATATTGGTGACCCCGACGTGATTGGAATGTCAGCAGTATGCAGCATCACTTCCCAGCACTCCGCACCAGGTCTCAGCAGCAGTCACACAGCAAGCCAGCTTCGCCTTCTTCAGGTCCAACGCAGCCGACTCACCGCGCTTCCTGGTCCTGCAAGGCTCACCCAGCGACAAGCACCCCTCGCCACACAGTTCACCGCAGCCCACGTCCGGATCTTCATCGGACGGCTCTTCACTCTCCGGCGTGGCAGTCTCTGCGCTACGTGAACTACCGGCTCAACCCGTCGCAGCAACCTCGCTCAGTTTCGACTCACCGTAAACTTCGAGCAGCACTGGCACTTGCAAGCTACATTAGCACGACGCAGCAACAACGACCTCTGGTCTTGGAGGGGAGTGATGTAGCGACATCTATCTACAAACAGATATAGTTCGCACGACTCCTAGATAGATGGCGCTCCAATAATATACATCGCGCATACGAAGTTTTCTATGCGATCTGCATATATACAAGATTCCAACATCAACAGTTGGACCGCGGTCCCCAGGCACGATGACCTAGCCTGGCGGAAGATCTTCCCTTTTCAATGGAGGAGTCTAACACCTCGCTCCTCCATATTGGTGACCCCGACGTGATTGGAATGTCAGCAGTATGCAGCATCACTTCCCAGCACTCCGCACCAGGTCTCAGCAGCAGTCACACAGCAAGCCAGCTTCGCCTTCTTCAGGTCCAACGCAGCCGACTCACCGCGCTTCCTGGTCCTGCAAGGCTCACCCAGCGACAAGCACCCCTCGCCACACAGTTCACCGCAGCCCACGTCCGGATCTTCATCGGACGGCTCTTCACTCTCCGGCGTGGCAGTCTCTGCGCTACGTGAACTACCGGCTCAACCCGTCGCAGCAACCTCGCTCAGTTTCGACTCACCGTAAACTTCGAGCAGCACTGGCACTTGCAAGCTACATTAGCACGACGCAGCAACAACGACCTCTGGTCTTGGAGGGGAGTGATGTAGCGACATCTATCTACAAACAGATATAGTTCGCACGACTCCTAGATAGATGGCGCTCCAATAATATACATCGCGCATACGAAGTTTTCTATGCGATCTGCATATATACAAGATTCCAACATCAACAGTTGGACCGCGGTCCCCAGGCACGATGACCTAGCCTGGCGGAAGATCTTCCCTTTTCAATGGAGGAGTCTAACACCTCGCTCCTCCATAGTGTAGTAAAATCGAGCTTTATTTTTTATAGTAATACTAGCTGCCCCCCGCGGTTTCACTCGCTTCAGTTTAACAGAAAAAAATGACAATACATTTCAAACAAAATAAATCTTATCCCATATATCGACGTTCTTGAAGTACATTTCATACAATCTGCTTCGAAGCGAGAGGCTTAATTTAATGGGAGTGGACACTACTCTTCTCTAGCGACTGCCTTACAAAGTGCACAAGAGGCTTGCATTTACAGTAAAATTCTAACTCAAACTGATAGTTACAGAGCTGTTTTTTTAGGAAAAATTATTTTGCAAAAAAGCCAAACCGTTATACATATTATGTACCTATATGGGAACTGGCTGGGAGTTTGAGTAAAGAAAATTATTTCATCAGACGATTTTTTGTGAAATTCCAAACAGTTGAATGATATTAAAGCATTGTTAATTAATTAGCCCCTAAGGAATAAACAATAGGGCTAAGTAAATGAATGACGAGTCCCCTGTTAATATATTCAACTAATAAAATCCACAACTATCAGAAGTCTGTACTTAATTGATTAATGTTTCTTCAAAGTAAAATGCTCCTTGAAGCAATGATGTTCGAATTGGTTTTAGATCCAGTTATCAAAGATTACTGACTATATAACGTTTGGGGCCAATTTAGTTTATTGTTTAAGTTTAAAATCATCAAAAATTAGAGCATTCAAAGTCGTAAACAAAAGAGGCTAGAGTTCAACATCACAGCCTGAATAACACTAACTGTAGGAGATTTAAAAATGACTATTTTTATCTACAAATGTTTGGCATTAAGTTATAAAATATATAATAGCGTATACTGAGCGAGGAATAAATTTGATGACAGCTTATGGCGGCTTCTATTCAAATCGCATGAACTAGATCAACATATCCTAAAGGATAGAAATTATTTAAAGCTTTAATTAGTATGCATGCCATTGCCATTAAAGAAAACATAGTCGGTGTTTGAGTGCCCAGAATATTCACCATTAAAACAAGCAGGTTCAATAAAAAGACTAATCCTTTCCTTATTTTTTTGTTAGAAGGAAATCAGCATCAGTAGCTATCTGACATCGGATCCGGGCAAGGTGGCACCACGTGGTCAGTGCTGTCGTGAGCTAGCGGAGCTGACTTGAGAACTCTCAGGGATGAGCATCAGGCAAGTGCGAGCGGGGTACCGGCGCAGTTCCTATGGAGGTCCCGGTGCCTCCTGATAATATGCTCAGAGGTTGACCGTTTTTTTAGTAGTTTAAAGTCCCACATAACTCGACTAAAATCCCTAATGTAGTCGAGAATCTAACAGAAGGTTTCCAACCTGAAAAAAAAAAGGTATTTAAATTAAAATTTGCGTACAGTGGCTTTATTTAAAAGAAAAATAACTCCTCTCAGCTGCCATAAAACAAACGGGACTGAAAAACTTGAAAAAAAGATTCACACTTGACCTGGATTTGTTCCGTTGAATAATAAATGCAGTTCTTGGAAACAAAGCTTCTGTGAAGACTTGTTGCTTTGATTTTACTTTAATGTCGTTTAAGCAGAAATAATTTAAAAACTGTGCTTCGTAATGACATAAAAGATTTATAATTTTCACTATCAAATTGAGTGACTAACGGCCGCACTCAGAGACTTCAATTAGGTGTAATAACTGATTATCTTTAGGCCTGTTACTTTCTATAGCTAGTCAATTAACAAAGATGGATACACTTTTAATAGTTATTAAATCCTAATCGACGTTTCTGAGTACGGCAGTTAAAGTTCTGATTTGAATTCTTTTTTCCTGGGATGTAATATGTTGTACTATTACAGCTGAATTTGTTACTAACTTGGGCATAAACATTCACATTTATAACAATTGCTATCGTCCGCAGTTTCATCAGTACTTCTGAGATGAAAACATACCCTATGTCCTATCCCAGGGCCTAAAGTAACTGAAATCCAAATTGCATTAAAATCTGTTCACCCGTTGCGGAGCTGAGTGGTAACAAACATTCACACACATTCTTAACATCATAGTAAGGATTAGTAAGATAAGCGCCAATGGAATACTATCGCTTGCTTATAATCTAAACTCTTGGTTTGCACATTCTACCAAGCTTACAGGCTTTTGAGCAAAGCCCCTAATCCACAGACGTGAAAAGATTACCTCAATAAAAAAATATTGTGGATCTGAACGCTTGAATAAAATTATCTGGCCATAGTAAAAGGATTAAGGGGCTCGTTTCTCTTATCGTAATTGTCATTTTATATTACGGTTAGGTATCTACATAAATATAGAAATATCGTAAATTGTAAAGTCTGAGCGAATTAATGTTTGAAATAGGTAGAAGTACGTGAGGGAATTATAAATTATCTGTGACCATTTCTGGCGTGTATTGATTGGATGTCGAGCTTAGTCACCGACTTCTGTTTAATGTCAAAGTAATATTTAAGCTTTTGTGTTTATATTAAGGTATCATTTATGTGTTACTAGTTTTCCGCCCCTATCTCTTCTCTCTTATCTTTGCCTAGGATACAAAATAGTAGATTGTTATACAAGGAGCTAAAATGACCCATTATATACGAGGTAGTTTTACTCCCGAGCTTTAGCGAGGGAGTAAATAGAAACCGAGTTTGTTACACTATACTTTTCACTACGATTGCGAGAAAATAAAACAATCCAATACAATATGAAATATGTAGTTTATAATGTCTTTTTTTTGTTCCTTCTGTAGCCGCAACACATTGCATGCATTCTTCCAGAGATCGCCGATTTTAGTTCCATTTTGAAAATTAAAATGAAGTCCTTTTTTTATGAAACAGTAATAAGTCGAGTCTTTATTCATGATTATTCTACTTATGACAGACTTCTAACAGAGTTAAATTTAAAAGAGCGCAACATTTTAGCCAAATTATTAAAATTAGACTCTCTCGTTCTCGAGTCATGTTACTCATCGTAATTCCCAAACAGAATCATGATTTCTCTGTCAACGTTCCGCATTCTATATCTGTCTTTCGTGACGCGCATTGCTTCACAGAGTTTGGTATACCCATCTCAACACAGCTGAATCTGGGGGATAAATGCCACATTTGCCTTCACGCCTTCAGTTAGATACAGTTGTTGATGTTGCTTTGCTTTCTGCTCCGATTTAGCCATGTTTGCTTTGGTTTTCCGTGAAATGTTACGGCCTCATCATATTTTTAGCGTTTTTGGCCATTTCCATTCACCTACCTAATTCCTTTTTGCCCGATCCTGTGTTGTTTACAATGCAAGAACAAATAATAATTGTCGTTCGACAATCACTTTGTCTGTATGAAAGAACACAAACCATTATTATAATATGGGTTTCTTTCATTTCAATGTCTGTTAATCTGGTATTATTGACTTATCAATTAGCGTTTGATATCCAATGCTTTAACTAATTTCACAATTAGCAGTTTCAGATCTATTTATCTTCCCATTTAATGGAAATTAATCAAACAGTGCCGGTACTACACCTCCATTAGCGTCCATTAGCAGTAATACATATCAAATTATAATATTGTGATGCGTCTGATCCCTAATAGGTATTGTAAATTCCCGTCAACCGCTATCGATGAAGCGCTAAGCCAAGAAAAAACCCCACGAATTCCATTTACTTGTTTTGGAGGTTAGTGCGTTCATATAGACAGACAAATCTTCTTTTTTTGTTACCCGCATTCCCGGGATAAAAGGATCTCTGTGATCTGTTGCTATTGGACAATCCAACAGTCCGACAAACCCACTTTCGCATTTATATTATTCTATACTAATATTATAAAGAAGTACCTAAGGGTTGTTTGTAGGGGGCAATCATTGAAACTACATAACAGATTCCAAAAATTCTTACTCCAATAGAAAGCTACATTACCACAGTCTAACACAGCTATATTTTATTTTAACTACCTCGGGAACGGATGAAACGAGGTGGTAGCGGGTATAATATGGTTGTATATAGAGTTAGTTAAAGGTTCTACAATTAAAACCCCGCGGTTTCACACGCGTTTTCGTGCTATCTTATCCTTTCCCGGGATAAAAAGTAGCCTCTGTGTTATTCCAGAATATGATCTACATGTGTGCCAAGTTTCATCAAAATCCGTTCAGCCATTTTTGCGTGAAAGAGTAACAAATATCCATCCATCCAAACTTTCACATTTATAATATTAGTGGGATTAATTTTGGCCAATCAAAACAAATCCAATTAGAGTTCTATCACACTACTAAAATAATCAGCTGCACATCTTAATGAATGCTTAAACGTAAGACGCAAACTTAAATTGGCTTAAGCCGACGGTCTATCAAAGCGACCCGTAGACCACCGATGTCTAAACTGCCATGAGAGAGTACGACAGAGAACGTTTTAGCCAAACCCCTATACAACAGCCGTCTACAGCACCGTCCCATTCTGGGGTACACCCCAATTGTTTGCGTAATTGGCTTCCCTTTTGAACAGGCGATGGTTTATTCAGATATTCGTTTATCTCAATGTTCTTGAAAATGCTTATGGCCAAGTAGGTTAAAGTTTAGTATGTGCAATGTGTTTTGTTGAAATTGTGAACTAAATGCATTGATATCTAATAACTAAAGATAAACAATCCCAAGCAAAAGTTCTCTCAAAACTGTCTCAAATTGTGTTGGGTAATACAAGTTTTTTTTTAAAGTTTTATTCACAAAACTATGTACAAAAGGCAATAAAATTTTACGACTCATACCTGCTAGCCAAAATATATCTTAAACGAGCACTGAGGCATGTTTACCGTCGGAGCGTTCGAATGCTACTAGATTAAAAGACCACCCAAATGTTCGAGTGGGTAGACATTCGGTAAAGCCATTTTTTGTCGCTGACTGTGTATCATTAGTTATTATATATCAGAGACTAAATGGTTAAAATTTAATAATTGCAAGTTTGGTTATATATAGATAGTGCTATCTATCCACGAAGACGCGCTCCACTCTTTTTCCTAATCCGTTACAATGCAAATGTGCATCCTTTCACTAGTGTTTAGTTTTTTTTTTGTTTTAGTTTCGTATTTTAGACTAAAAAAACTACTGCACCGATTTCAAAAAATATTTCACCATTAGACTACTACATTATCTCTGACTAGTTAATATAGGCTATATTTTATCCCGGGAAAAGATAAGATCCCACGGATACGGGTGAAACTGCGGGAGACAGCTATATTTATTAAAATATTTCCGACCTCAACTGACGTCAATCTTGCTTACTAATGGAAAACTGAAATAATCTTCTATGATTGATACTCATCTTATGAAGACAGGTACGTATTTGGATTTGATTAATAAGCCAAGATAATTACGTCCGCAAGTAATTTCCGTCAGGTTATTAATGTTTCGTTAAAGTTTTAGAAACTTTTAAACAGACGAGGAGGTTGAAGTTAAATTACGATGTAATCTTGGTTCGATATCTTGAAGTTTCCGAGTTCGGAGCTCGCGAATAAATTGAGTATTTTAATGTATTGTGTATATTTTGCCTTTTAAGTATTCCATTCTTGTTGTTGTTGAGAAGTTAGCTTATGATGTACGATTTATGACATTACCAATACGGTATAAAACAAGATTTCCTTGTTTATTTAATTGTTATTAAATAAATGGGAAGACACGTATCTACTTTTATATTATAATTTTATTTAATCATTCTTTTTTTTTTTCATTTTTTGTGGAAATTCTGTTAGTTACAGCATATTCTGATCCCATGAAAATATTGCAGAGCTAGTAATCTGTAACTGTATTGCTACGTAAGTCAGAGTAATGTTGTTTCATTACATTTCTACATAACTACACATAACACACACACACACACACACACATTTTATAGACTGAGCGCGCTTAGTAATTTTTGTTGTTCTCTGTCTTCCTTAAATATATTTTCAATAATCTTTATCTTTTACAAAATTTATTATTTTACTATTCTTATGAAATAGTCATTAATTTAAAATAAAACCATTACCACTACTCAAAGAATTCCTTTGCATTTCATTTATTTATTTCAATAGTAATTTTATTGCCTTGCACTCTATTCAAGGAATTCTATTGCGTGCAGTTCATTCATTCCCGTCGCTCTCAGTCTGGCCCTGTTGAAAGTGTAATTAGTTCCTTATAACGGTAAAATTGAAAGGTATTCAGGAGAAAGCGGTGTAATTATTAATTTCATTAATTATATCAGCCGAGAACGATGAGCGCCTCTCAAGTTCCTTTATAAGTCTAGGCTTCTCGGAAAACTGTTTTATACGAGGGAAGATTAAATACGTTGGGATGAGTTAATGAGTAAGGATAATATAAATTATTTATGACGTTTTGATTGATACTAAATGGAATAATCTCACGTATTAAGTTCGGCTCTGGTATATTTTTGAAGTATATTGCTCGTTTGAAAATTTTATTTGTGAGGACCAAAAATATTTTATTCAAAAATAATTTCACCGACTTTTCTAAGCCGAATGTTAATACCGAGTCTATGTAAAGGTATGTGTATAAAGCTTTCAAAATCGAATCGTGAGCACTTCACAAATCATAAATCACGATTCCAAGAACTGCTATTGGCGGAGAGCAATAAATTAATATTACGAGTGAAATATTCTCAGGTACATGAAAAGCGTTAAAATGTCAGTACCTACATACATACATTTTTCCATTAACTGGCACTTAAAATAACTTTTCTGGTATTCATTGACATGGAAATATAAAACTTTATGTAAAATCATATTATTTAATTAAAAACCCAAATTTAAAGGAATAACTTTGGTTTTAAATAAACCGTTTCTCTAAATCTTTTTTTTATTAAAAAAGAAACAAAGTCAAATGTTGGCAGTTAAGTCAGAGAAAATAAAAAACTTCAACACGTTTCTATGTAGGTAGTTATCCTGTGAATCATTATTTATTGAAATACATCTAGTAAGGGTGCTTTAAGAATTTTCAAGAAAAACGCCAAGTAGAATAAAGGCCGAAAAGTTTATCTTAACTTAAAAAACGCCTCACGAGAAATTAGTTGGCATTGAGGAATTTATAACGGTCATGTCAGAGGTGTCTGGCACATTTCTCCTTTTATTATAAAAGTTATTTTACTTGAAACGTTTTTAACCTTTTTAATAGAAATTACATTGTTAATGGTACCAGTATTACACCAGTAGGATATAAAATTTTAATTTGTTAAACACTTCATTTTTAAATTGTGTGGTGAATCCATACTTCCATACTAATATCATAAAAGCAAAAGTGTCTTTTTTTATTCTGGAAAAGTTTGTGTTTGACCGCAATCTCATCATGGTAACTGAAGATGTGGTCGAAGGTGGTAAGCACACAAAGCCTAGGATGGGAACTGGCTCTCAAGTCCAGCTGTGGGACACACCAATAGGTGCTTGGCTACAGATTTTCAACTTGAGGGTGGTAGCCAGCCAGTCGGGTACTACAAAGTACCCTACCACCGAGCTATGGTTTCCTCACTATGTTTTTCTTCATCGAAAGCTCAAGCTCATTGTAGGATTCGAACCCACGACCATCGCCACGGTATCCGACGTCCGACTACCACTGAGCTACGAGTTTGTTAAGAGATCGCTAGAATCATAGAGATTAACATAAAATACTCAATAATACGCGGCGGAAAATCAAAAAATCGAATTAAAATTCAATAAATAAAGTATATTTGAAGCGATATTATAACCACCAGCTTTATAATAAAATCTATTTCAAATCTTGGCACGTAATTCACAATGCAAAACACTTACTTTGACTACTTTTACTAGGGACTATTTGGTGACTTATAAAACTACCTATTCGTTTATGCCTTGTTATGTAAACAGTTCACGTTTTTTTCCCAACTGTGTAAAGTAAACTAGCCATTCAAACGTTGTAAATAAAGTGGTATATTGAGTGGTGTGGTATTGCTGGCTAGATATGGGTTAGTCAGATGTATGCAGCAGTTTCGCTGAATAGACACGGTCATGCATCAAGTTATGTTGAAAGTCATAAGTGATAAGCGATAAAAGCGTATACTATTAGTAAAACTTGGTGAGATAAGTTTTTTTTTTTAATTGATTAAGGCGTATATTTGACAAAAGGTTCGATTATGTGGTTGAAACCAACTGAAATTTGAGTAAAAAAAATTATAATGATTAAACCTAATTTTATGATAAACAAACTGTTTGTTTATGTGTAAGTAAGGGTGTGTAAATGAATGTGTTGAGTATGTTTTTGTTCCAAAAGAAATACAGATCTACCAGAATTTTAAAAACCCTTTTATAACCAAAAAATTTAAGCCAAGTATAGTAGATTGTCAACACATTTTCATCTTGAGGTTGATAGCCAGATTGCTGTCAATTTAGTGAGAACAATGCCACCATTCTATTGACCTAATTAAACTACCTAAGTCTCATTTTAGGCTATATGTGCGTAAGTTAGACCATTGATGTTAATAATGACCAAATACAGGCAAACTATATTTTTAAATGTAACTTCAAGTGTATAATTAGCTTGTTTATGCAATACATACTAATTAAAACGAAGTTTTGTTGTCCCATACACGAAGAATAAGTACAAAAAATCTTCTTTTTTTGTTTATTACTGAAATTGTTATAGTTCGTTGCCAAGGACGTTTTGTTGCCTCGTTAGCGTTCGTAGCAAATCTACATCGTAGCACGTCTACGGCGTAGCAATATCTACGCCAGAGACACTATTCCATTAACTTGGGTTAACATTTCCCGGAACCCTGCTGCATTTTATACCAGCGCTGTATCTAACACGAAAGCATTTTGTTTTCTACTCGGCTAGACGAGGATATATTGCGTGGTCTTCCTGCATCACTTTACGCCTTAGTTTAAAGATATAAGGTGAGCGTATCAAACATTGGCACTGAAATTTGTAATTTTCATTTGTACCCTATTAATTTTATACGTGTAGGCAATTTTTTGTGAGTGTTTGTTTGTTACCTATCAGCTCCTTAACTAAGCACAGAGATAAACTATATCCTGGAATAAAACATACATTACTTTTTAACTAAAAACATACTATACATCGGGTATACATAATGTAAGCGTTCGTTTTAATGGCAATTTGTGGCAACAAAATAATCCTAAAGTTCATTGTTATGGGCGGTAATATAAAAGCTTTAAAACGATCTCTGCTTTTGTTACTCAATGAAAATTTATATAATTTCACGACTACAAAAGGATTCGGTTTCAGTGGATTTCGAGCGTCAAAGTTCAAACGCAATCAATCAAAACTGAAGCAACGGGATCATTATAACGTAACCAAATGGAGAATAATAAATAATACTCATTTGAACATCGAACAGATTGAAAATACAATTTTACTTTGAAATCGAATTACATGAGTTTAAATTTGTATTTACATATTTTGGGGTTGCTTGAGAAATATTTATTTAATTGTTTCTTAATAATTACATCTCCCAAAATTAACATATTTGTATTTTAAACGACGTAAGAAATTATTTTCATTATAAATTTGAACACCAATAAATGTTTCCGTATAAAACCAGAGTGAATATTTACAACACACCAAGAGTATATTTACAATTGGTGGACAAAAGTGTGTGCACGAATTTATCTGTCGGCGAACGAATTCTCAGCAACGCGAGTTGGCAGAGTGCCATTGAGCCTGCGACCCACATTCGGGGGGTCAACGGACTCTTTGCCAATAAATATTTTTTGTTTACGCCACCCAATTACATCCCCCTACTTGTATGGACCGCGAAATACTGCCGAGTGCGTGTAACCGCCGGCTCTCGCATAACATTTAAAAAAACAATTGCCTATACATCACCATGTTATTAGTACAAAGGGGTTTCAAAATAATGCCGATGAGAAACTCAGGGTTTTAATGATACTATTCTATATAATCTATATCGCCACACCATTATAATTAAATCCATAACAATATTATAAATGCTAATCTCTGCCTATCTGTTTTAGGTTTAAAAATTTGGTATGGGGTATTCTGAACCCTATATCTGGCCACACACTTAGGCCTAAATGTGTGATAAAAGGGTGAAAAGGCACGATTCCAATTCTACGCGGACGCAACTTTACCTAAGTTTCCCGCAACTGCGTCCGCTATACTTTTTAATTTTTCTAGCTTACCTCAGTCTGTAATAATAGCTATTTGAGCACATTTTGTTCGGTGTATAGTACTCTAATAGCCTCGATACATCCCACTGTATCTTACCTAAACGTACATCTATTACAGTTGTATTTTGGGTTCGCTTTAACATCTTTATGTATGTACAATATAACATAAACATTACCAAATAAGTATAAGGTACGGATCGTGGATATAATGTATCCGTCAATAAATCAAAGTCAGTCGACTTACCTATCAATAAACCGTAAGTATCCAGTACTTTTTATGCGGACAAAAATAAATTTTGTTTTTCACAAATATGGCTAATTGCAATTAATGTTAAAAAATTTGGGAGATTTTATATATTTTTTTTAGCCGAGCAAAGGCTTACTTTTTATTTCTAGTCTTAATTTTATACTGTACGTACATATTGGTTTATCATGATCAACGTTTATATGTACATAATAATAATAATAAAATTCATTTATTCAGGCAACACAAAAAAAAAACCCATTAGTGTTAGTAAAATCTTATACTATGTTAGTTTGATATTATATTTAAATCTTAAAAGTTATGTTTGATTTTGTCCTCTGTATGAGTTTCCACATCAGAGGACAATCCGCTTTATTAGCGATCGTACTTAGAATGCTGTTGCTACTTCCACGTACTCTCCCTATCAGTGAGGCTGTCTTCTTACGCCAAACAGCGTCAAACCCATCTGTACGTGCACTGGTAAGCATTGATGACGCGCTGCAGAAACGTGGCAGTCGCAACAGCATCCTAAATGCGTTATTATATTGGATCCGTAGAGCATTGTAAGCCCTTTGGGTATAGCTGAACCACAGACTCGCCGAGTACAAAGATGTGCAGTATGCTTTAAACAGCGTTATCTTAACTGAATCCGTACATCTAGCGAATCTACGAACCAGCATGTTTGCCCGCACTGACAATGCTCTACGTTCCCTTTCCATGTCTGCATCATCTCCAAGGTCATCAGTTACCACGTGCCCTAGGTACTTGAATTGATACACTCTTTTTAAACAAACATCATTAAGCATCAAAGGTGGAATAATATTTGGACACCTGGTACCCGACCTGAAGACCATGAACTCTGATTTCTTAGCATTATAAATTAAACCGTGAGAAGCAGCATATGACTCACACACATCCAGTAGTTTTCGCAATGCGCTAAACGAGGGAGCCAGCAGCACCATGTCATCGGCATAGCTTAGGTTATTTACGCATACACCGTCAACATAGCAGCCCACATGCATGCCACTGAGTCGCTCAATCAGCGCATCCACATACAGGCTGAACAGCAAGGGTGAACTCAACCCACCCTGTCTCACCCCGCATTCCAGCCGATATGGTTCTGAAAATTCACACGCCCACTTCACACGGCTCTCTTGATTCAAATACCAAAACTTAAAAATAGATATAACCTCTGGTGGTAACCCTAACTTCTCTAACTTCTTCCACAATATATCATACGATACCAAATCGAAAGCTTTTGACATATCCAAAAAACATGCGTATATAGGTGTTCGTCTATCCGTGTAATACTTGACAGTATGCTTCAAGCCTAATATTGCCGTTTCTGTTGACAACTCAGGCCGAAACCCAAATTGAGCATCATGAAGCTTGGCATGCGCTTTCAAGTGATTATTAAGAATACTGTCAAGTACCTTTGCCACGATCGTGGCCAACGAAATGGGTCTGTAGTTAGACTTATCCGATACATCACCCGTTTTACACTTTACAATAGGTACCACCAGAGTTTTCATTAAGTCAGGATGTAGGTATGAGTGACTTAAGCATAAATTAAATAATAAGGCTAATACTCGAGGGAGATGGCAACCAGCATGCCGTAGGTGTTCAACGCTTAACCCATCACATCCCGGTGATTTACCCCTTTTCATTTTGTCTATCACGGATTTAACATCTTTTGCGCGAACTATTGTTGACATTTTCGTATCATGCGTCATAGCAGTAAACCGCCGGCATGACTGTCCCAAAGGTGAGTGCACTAAAAAATGGTCTTTAAATACATTAGCAATATCTTGTGGAGTGGAAGCGCCATCGACACTCACTGGTATACCATCAACTTGTTTGTACATTTCCAAAAACTCTTGAAATCATTCCGAGAATGATGTGTTGCCATCAAGTCCATTTTTATTTGTTCCTGATGGTTTTGACACCACTTAAGTCTTCCCTTAAAAAGCTTACGAGCCTCAACCATTTCTCTGTAAATTGTACCGTTTTGAGGCTTACCACACGATACCCACAAGTTGAATTTCTGCCTGGCACTCAAGTGAGCCTCGCGTACATGTTTATTCCAACCTGCCATGGTCTTATTACGTTTACTCTCTTTACCTACGTATGTAGCACTTGCTGCATCACAAAGAACACCTATTAAATTGCTATACAACTCCTTTATCAACTGTTTGTGGTAGCTATTATCGCAGTTATTATCACCAAATATATGAAACTCCGGTGGAAAATCAACATATTTTAATTTACTATTACATAAATTGTGATATTGAATAATCTGCTCTGAATTTCTCTCTCCCCATTTTATTTTATTACAAAATGAAATATTTGAGGTACACTTTTGACTTATAATATTAAAATTACATTTAACTATTAAGGGATAATGGTCAGACCAGTATACATCATAATTTACATAACAATCAATGACACACTGCCAAGCAGCTCTCGTCACAACACAATGGTCTAACCACCTTTGACACCCATGCGCTTCGCTTATAAAAGTGAATGTTTCTGATGATAAGCACAGTTTATTAATGTCCGCACAAATCCAGTCCTGTTCCTTAGAATAATCTAAAAGTTCTTTATAAAAACGCTCACCTGGATGTGCGTTGAAATCTCCAAGAATGAATACAGATTCCACATTACTTTCAACAATGATAGCGTTAATTGTACTCAAACAGTCCGTAAATTCAGGTTTGTTTTCCACACAGTCCGTTGGCATATAAACACTGAAAACCAGCACGGGTTTGTCATTGGTAGTAATACAAATTGCCGATATACGCGGGTTCATACACTGTATCACTGATACACATTGAAATACCGATTTACGCCACAGCAGTGCGACTCCACCATACGGTCTCCCCTTAAGAATACCAACACTGGTATCCACAGCCGACGTCCCGGTGCTCCCGAAGTCCTCATGAATATCCGCCAAGTAAGGAAGGTCGAAAGGTAAGAGCCACGTCTCCTGAAGAGCAATAATATCTGCATAGCCACATAATTGCTTCACACCCTCTAAAGAACGTTTTATATTCTTACAATTATATGTCACTAAAGTTGCATCATACATATTTATATATTGTTGTTTCTATTCTGATCATTCATATGCTTTGGATTGTTATAAGGCCTAAAATGTCGACACGTAATACCGTCTGGCCAAAGCTGTTCGTTTAAGAACAAGTCCAATTTATGCCCAGAAACTGACATATTATAAGAATTATAGTCTCGCTCTGTTTTCATTTTAATTTTTTGGAGAAAAACTTTTTCCTTTGTTCTTGAGAAAATATACTCCACCATATCGTTTCCTGACGTTTCCTTATGAACATTAGACACAAACAGAGTAATTTTCAAATCCGCCGGCTTAAATTTGTCATCTGGTCTAATCGTGGCTTTTCCCCTTATATTATCCTGCCTGTTTCTATGCCTTTTTCTTTGTATTTCTATCCATTCTTCTTTAGGATTATCTGACTTCCATTCGCCCTCCTGTACAATTTCCGCCATAGTTCTATTATTGTTTACGTTTTTGCTGGTAGCCGAGTTCGCTACGACAGGCAACGGAGACTGCAAACGGGACTCCTTTTCGTTAGTATGTGACACTATACCGGCGGCGCTGCCCGCTTCGCGCCCTTGCGTTTGTTGACATTTCGTATCGGTCGGCGTAGCCGTCGAAACCGCAGTTAGCAACTCCACGCGTAAGTTCTCGGTCTCGCCCTTCCCTTGATTGCTTTCAGGTGAGACAGAAACATCGGCGCTTGCGCATATCGAAACCGCAGTGTTGGCCTCCACGCGTAGACAGTCGGATTAGTCACTCTTATTCGCATGAGTAAGTGGGCATTTGTTGTTTATCATTGTAGAATTACATTCGGGGGTAGGAGATGAGTTTTGACCGTCCAATATGTTATTAGAAACGTGAGTCATACCCATCGGTCCGCTCTCGTATGTATAGGCTCGTCATTGCATAATGTTCCTTAATATTCTCGATTTCATTTCGCATAAGTAGGATATCTTTGAGAAGGCGCGTGACGTCAACATGGTCAAACGTAACTGGTGGTAATTTTTGAAGTTCCTTGGCGACAAAAATAGGCATCCTCTCACTGTGTGTATCTTTTATAATACATACAATATCATCCATCTCCCGCAATGTTTTACCATCACGTCTACGATTTGTACGCTTTGTAGAGGGTAATGAGTCACATAACAGATTTTTGGCACTGGTTATATCTTCTGCCGAAAAAGCCGTGGAGCATATTCGTATAATGCTTTCCTCGTCCATGATTTCAACTTTGTTTTGCACAAAAGCAAGCACTTCATTGATAACTATATTGCAGTTACTACACTTAACAAACTTAGAGGTCATTGCACATAGGTTTGGTCATCGATTTAACTTGGCTATTCCGATGTTGCGCTTACCTGTACCCAGTGCCCATTAAGAACTTTCTGAAATATGTCGAAAACTTGTATCACACTTATACTTTGTAGCTGAGAATTTCATCAAACGTACAGTCAAGTGCAACTATCCTAAGACTGGAGTTCAAAATTGCACATAAAACTTTATAGAACAGCTAACGTCGTACACGGTGTGGAACAGGGTCCAGTACATTTACTTCAGAACTTTACGGCTGCCGACACGGTCTGAATTTCGGGTGGAAAGGCTTAAACAATTCCTGTGTTGCCGCTTTTTAACTTTTCCTATGAATTAAATATGAGATATAAGTTTTATTGAGGACTATTGCATGCTGAATTTAGTGACGTTTCAAACATTGGACTAATATAAAATAATACTTATATGTATACAATTTTATTTCTTAAATTAAATAATTGTTTTGAAGATCTCAGAAGTTTTATGAGAGTAGATACTAGGTTTAATTCTGATGAAGATTTAACTTTGAATAGATTTGATGGAGATTAATTGCCAGCTTATATTTTGATCGTTTAGATGTTTCAAAATTAATTCTGAGAAGACATTTTTGATCATAATCTTGAAACGTGATGACGTAAGCTCCTTTTAATTTAACTTATAAATTATTATAGTTAATTCAATCTATTTTATTTGGTTTTATTAAATTATTTGAGTTCCTTAAATCATAAAAATACAATAAGTATAAATATAGATTATTTCTTATAAGGATTTGAAATGTATGGTGGGTCAGATTTCATAATGTCTGATTGGATCTCAGAACGCACCCGAAAAAAACATTAATTTTTTTTTTTTTTTTTTTATTCTGTATAAGCTTGTGTTTGACCACAATCTCACCATGGTAAGTGATGATGTGGCCGAAGGTGGTAAGCACACAAAGCCTAGAAGGGAACTGGCTCTCAAGTGCAGCTGTCGGAACACACCGATAGGTGCTTGGCGACAGATTTTCAACTTGAGGGTGGTAGCCAGCTAGTCGAGTACTACAAAGTACACTACCACCGTGCTATGGTTTCCTCACGATGTTTTCCTTCACCGAAAGCTCAAGCTCATTGTAGGATTCGAACCCACGACCTTCGGCGCGGTATTCGACGTCACTTACCACTGAGCTATCATCGCTCTGGAAAAAATTGTCTTCTATTCACATTTTGGTTTATTTTTTGATAATTACATCTAAAAGAAATTATAAAAATGTGCGAGTTATAAAATAAATTATTAAACTGTTTTCTTGCACCTTAAATTTTCCTCGCTGTAATGAGGTGAAATTGTGTGTTTCGTTCGGCAGCAAAGTTATTTTGCGTCTCCTTCCTTTGAAACCCTCGCAACGCTCAGGAGCATCTTTGAAGGAATCGCTTCGCTCATAGTTCTATTATTATCCTTCGCTACTAAATGTTATAGAAGATATTAAGCTATAATACACATTGTAACCAAGTTAGTCTCACACTGTGCGAATTCAAAGGAGTATCTTACTGCGGACTCTCAGGTTGCACAATCCTCTCAGTCCATGGTTTTATACGGCATGGGGTTCTTCAAGGTGAGAGGAGATAAATGTAGTCAGTAAGTGATACCCCTAGTGTTGCAAGGTCTATAATAGGCTAACGTAACCACTTACCATCAGTCAGGCCATATGCTTGTTTGCCAATTTGTGGCAAAGTGTTTCAATTTGAAAGTAATATTTTTTGTATAATTTTGTGTCTTTAGTATAATATTAACTTTAAATAAGCTTCCTTATTCTAATTAAA
Source organism: Ochropacha duplaris (assembly GCA_951361185.1). Taxonomy (NCBI): domain Eukaryota; kingdom Metazoa; phylum Arthropoda; class Insecta; order Lepidoptera; family Drepanidae; genus Ochropacha; species Ochropacha duplaris. Next base: position 3,775,430 of record OX592696.1, read on the forward strand.
GTTGGAAATAACCCGCAATGCAAACTGAGTCGAGATTGAAATTGGAATATTACCGGTTGGAATCCGGGAATATCGATTCAATGGAGTCGTTTCTTCGAGCGTAAAATTTCTAATTTGTCGGAAGTTATCAGTTACCGACGGACGGAAGGAAAAGTTTTGTTCCATTGAAATTATTTTATATAATTCTTGCATTTAATTTTAGTGGCGCTATTGAATCATGATGACCTAGGTATATGAATAAAAGATTTTGATATTCTTTGTTCTTTAAAATTTCTGTTCATCTACATAATACATATTTTAGTATAATAGCGTTTTGGCTATATTTAAATCTAACCAGTGAATAACTCATAAAAAAATCGTTCAAAAATTCAAACTTTTCATGTTTTTTACAACAATTTTAATTGACAATTTTGATGGTGTATATTTATGACGTCACCAGCCAGTAAGTATAGACGGACTAACTTATCTGTGAATTGAAGAGCGAGAGATAAAAATTAAAAAAAATGTGAAAGTTTGGATTGATGTATGTTTGTTACTCATTTACGCCAGAACGGCTGAACGGATCTGGATGAAAATTGGCATAGAGATAGATTATAGTCTGGAATAGCACATAGGCTACTTTTTATCCCGGGAAAAGATAAGATCCCTCGGGAACGCAGGTGAAACCGCGCGGAACAGCTAGTAATATTAAAAACGTGAAAGTTTGGATGGATGGATTTTTGTTCCTCTCTCACGCACAAACGGCTGAACGGATTTTGGTGAAACTTGGATCTCGGATATCTCGGAATAGCACATAGGTAACTTTTTATCCCAGGAAAAGATAAGATCCCTCGGGAACGCGGGTGAAACCGCGGAGGAAGCTATAATATAATAAGGTCACACTCACAACAACGTGTTTGACGTTTTCAACATGGCGACTGTAGTTCCATTTTCTGTCACTTCACAGATAAATTGATCGTTCTATATTTCATACAAAACTACAGAAATAATAATCCGTCGTTTTGACATTTAATTTTAATAAAATTGAGCTGATTTGATCCAAGATATTATAAACTTCTTCTCTTCTTGAAAACTAATTATGTAGATATTTTGACAGTTCGTTAGGTGATTTCTGAAACTTTTCTGCGTTCATCTTATCAGTTATTTCATTAATTAGTCTAATTTAAGCGAATCTATGAGTATACTATATTCGCTGTATTTTTAAAAGGTAAAAACTCTAGACCTTATATAATTCTAGAGCTTACATAGATGCAAACCTGAAATAAGCAAACTTAACTCTAGCAAATTAAACAAAATTTCCGAGATACATTTAAATCCAAAATGGCTGAAACGCAAATGTACCTGCCACTAGACTCGCATTAACTACCTTACATTATTCATTATAATTATCAATTCATAGCTGGCATTAAGCATCGCCCGAGATGTCCTTTTGTGAATAAAACCTAGGTACTATATATAGCTCGATATTTTGTAACAAAATCAACAGCACTGCGCATAATTAAAGTAATTTATTTAAAACTTAAGTCTTCTAACTTAAGTAATGCAAATGATTGTAATTTTGGCTTTTTGGACGACATAATGATAACTTCAACTATGCATCTTCTTCTATTGTGGAGTTCTTTGAATTTTATCATTAGTAATTTAAGTACTGGAAATAGGTATTCATTAATAGGCATGTATTATAAAAAAAAGAACAACAAAACGTATAAGAACATTTTGTTTCTTCATCTTTTAAGACATTCTGCCAACAATGTCAAGTTGGTATTATTTTTCATATTTCATTTTATAGGGATACAGTCATGTTACATCACATTCATAGTGAAGTTGGTCAACTCACGGACTGTACAAGTCGGGTCAGGTTTTAATAAAAATGCTGGCCGTTCCACTAAAATTTTCATTGGCTTTTTGAGGCTCTTCGCTCTTTGTATACAGCTTAGGTGACGGCTATTCGAATGATGCCAGCTCACCCCATTTTATGTCGGCAGAATATGTCGTAATTTGAAAGCGAGTACATATTTTGGTGCGCTATTATCGATTAATATTTTTGGGTGTGAAATAATTTTACGTCGACATTTTTTGTTTGTAGCCAACTTATGATCTGTTTGATCCAGAAGTTATTTTGAATCAGAGTAAGTTTATTTTAAAATATTGAAATTAACTCTTTTCATACAAGTAATTCATAGATAAACCTCTGTTACTCTATTGTTCACCAAAAACATAAAAACAAAAATAACAAGAAATACTTAAAATGTTTTATTACCGGTGTTTTATCTGACCTTCTTATATCTTTCATGTGCCTAAATAAAACCACAGAAAATGTTGGATTTTTATAATTCTGTTTACCATTATATCAAAGCAAGGAGCAAGCAATCTTCCAGATTCAAACGCTTCACAGAGCCGGCGATCTTACAAAAATGTCTAAAGAAGATTATGCTCCCAGTGATGTTTTTTATCCGTACTTGCCTGAAGAGCGTTCAATCCAGCCTCCTTTTTGTGATTTTATCTCGGCGGAGGAAATTGCTAGTAAAACTACGTATATACGCCTCGACCTTGAATCTGGAATTTACTTGCAGGTAGGTTTTATATAAAACTAGATAATAAATGGGTTTTTCACTATTCACAGAAGGATATTACTTGAGATTGAAATAGCTTCAATAACTTTTCAGTTGTTTGGTGAAACACGGGGAAAACTGTATTTTTTATTTTTTTACCCACTCTTACTCGGCTGAACCAAAGCAATTGAAGTGTAGACTCAACAGAACCAAGGCATGTGTGAAATCTAATTACAAAGAGATCCATCCACCACTCATCTCATTAGCTGGCGGCATCAACCACGAAGTGTGTTCATTGCAAAGTCTCTTTCGTTATACATTACATACTATTTTACTACACTTCACATCCCACACGTATGTTCCTGATTCAAAATTTTTCTCTTATATTGATGAAGCAAAGCAAAAAAAGCATCGGTACGCTAAAGTATGACAATTTACTTTGAATAAATTGAAACGATCAAAAATAATTAATACGATGAAGAGCTTGGAAGAAGCTCCAAGTGATTTCAATTAATATGACGTTCTTCTTGTATTCAACTCTGCTTCAAATTAATTACATTTAGCAACTAACAACTACAAACACACTTCCAGACATGTTGACGCATGTCCCAAATTGGTTTGCAGTTTAGTTTACCTTCAACTTGTGTTCTAAAAGCATAAAGCGTTGATTTCTAGGACTCTTCGAATCTAGGTATTGGGGTCAACGAGATTTGACATTTAGAATGGTCTACCCATTCTAAATGTCAAATCTCGTAACCGTATAGATTACTTATTCGTAGCCCATAGTGGTTAAAAATAAATATTAACCTTCAAGAAAATAAAATAAAATACTCGTATACTAAATCATCATCATCTCAGCCGAAAAACGTCCACTGCTAGACATAGGCCTCCCCCAAATTTTCCACATCGACCGATCCTAAGCTGATTTGACCAAACAACATAAATTATTTTTCATTGTCCCAGGCCTATCAAGTTTTCTTAGAACGATTAGTTACAGTAAATAAATTATTGGTCTCCAATAAAATAGGGACTTCCAGTCAAATGGACCTTTTATTATCAATTTGACCTCCAATGACGATGAAAAAGGTGAGCCAGTAACACCTGAATTCCATTAGTATAGGGTTCACAATAAGCCCGACATCCCACCATTGTTTCTAGATAATTAATTTCTTTTCTACAAAGCCCAGGGAAGTGCCTAACATTTCTATAGCTAAAATGTTTTTTTGATTAATTGGAAAAGGTTTTTCTTTATTATTTCGGTAATCTGTAGTCGTAATTGAGTTTGCCTTCTTTCCTAGTTTTATTACAGTAGTTTTTTTGTTCTAGAATTTGGATTTATAGCTAATTACATGTTTTATTACCTTGATATACCTAATATTGAAACTTAGTATTACAAAATGTATTAATATTGTTTGTAAATGTGACGTCTTTTTTTCGTAAATTCATTAATTTACCCTTATTTTATTTCGCAGTCAATATAGATTATTAGTCGATATTATAATAGTAGATTGTTATACAAGGAGCTAAAATGACCCATTATATACGAGGTAGTTTTACTCCCGAGCTTTAGCGAGGGAGTAAATAGAAACCGAGTTTTAATGGGTTTTAGCGCCGTGTGTTACACTATACTTTTCACTACGATTGCGAGAAAATAAAACAATCCAATACAATATGAAATATGTAGTTTATAATGCCTTTTTTTTCTTCTGTAGCCGCAACACATTGCATGCATTCTACCAGAGATCGCCAATTTTAGTTCCATTTTCAAAATTAAAATGAAGTTTTTTTTATGAAACAGTAATAAGTCGAGTCTTTATTCATGATTATTCTACTTATGACTAAAGACTTTTTCGTTTTTGTAGGCTCATTGTCATTTGACACATAAAATTTTTAAAAATAAAAACTTTTTCCCCTAGAGGAAGAAATGCTATTTTTTCTTCGCTCTGGTACGCCACAATGATGGTCTTTTTGAGCAAGAGGAGTGAAATAGTAGATTGTTATACAAGGGGCTAAAATTACACATTATATACGAGGTAGTTTTACTCCCGAGCTTTAGCGAGGGACTAAATAGAAACCGAGTTTTAATGGGTTTTAGCGCCGTGTGTTACACTAAACTTTTCACTACGATTGCGAAAAAATAAAACAATCCAATACAATTTGAAATATGTAGTTTATAATTTTTTTTTTGTTTCTTCTGTAGCCGCAACACATTGCATGCATTCTACCAGAGATTTTGAAAATTAAAATGAAGTTCTTTTTTTATGAAACAGTAATAAGTCGAGTCTTTATTCATGATTATTCTACTTATGACTAAAGACTTTTTCGTTTTTGTAGGCTCATTGTCATTTGACACACAAAAATAAAAAATAAATACTTTTTCCCCTAGAGGATGAATTGCTATTTTTTCACCACTTTGGTACGCTACAATGACGGTCTTTTTGAGCAAGAGGAGTGAAAAATATATTAGGATCTAGACAAGTCTATAGTAGTCTAGATGTTTCGCCGTGATACTACTGGTTTCTATGTATTTACTATGAAATTAAATATCTTCCGTAACTAGCGATACGTTTGCCTTCATAGTAAAGGTACAATTCGGAGACGGACCGCAATTTCATAGACATTCATAGAAACCGGTAGTGTCTCCTGTAGTTTGTGGTCTGCGGTCCGTCTCAGACTTGCACATAACACATAGAAACCAGTAGTGTCCCGGCGACACGTCACCTACTGTTGTACCGCTAAAATTATCTTAGCCATAAACTTTTATTCAATAAAAATCATTACGATTGCCCCCAAAAATTTCTAAAGCAATTAACGAAAACTAGTAAAAGAACACTTGATGCAGGATTCATATTTTTTTCAAAGCTATAATACCTAAGAAGACACCGGTGTTCCTTAACGATCGCTATTCAGAAAGGGAGACGAGATAGACGACTTACGTGCTCACTGAGGCACAAGGGGAATCGAGCTAACTACATGATGATCGGTACATAACTGTAAAGGACGTGTTTTCTTACTGAAATTGTTTTTGAAGAGTAATATATACACGTCCTGTTCGTTCTACGGTTGCAGAGGAAATGAACTGGTTTTTTATTTTTTATTCTGGATATCTCACCATGGTACCTAAGTGATGATATGGCCGAAGGTGGTTGGCACACAAAGCCTAGATGGGAATTGGCTCTCAAGTGCAGCTGTCGGAATACACCGATAGGTGCTTGGCGACAGATTTTCAACTTGAGGGTGGTAGCCAGCCAGTCGGGTACTAAAAATTACCCTACCACCGAGCTACGGTTTCCTCACGATGTTTTCCTTCACCGAAAACTCAAGCTCATTGTAGGATTCGAACCCACGACCTTCACCGCGGTATCCGACATCACTACCACTGAGCTATCATCGCCTTAAAAGATTTGTCGGGCATAAGCTTACTTTAGGAGAAAATCTCTACACGTGATTGAGTACACTATGATCTACACAAACATTTCCTTGTACGATAATAGTAGGTACAGGAAGCTAAGCCAAAATGAAAAAGTGCAAGTTCAAAAATAGTTCTTGTCCCAATTTGACTGGACTCGTAAAGTACGGCATAAAATTTCAATGGACTACTCATATTTCGGAAGTTGGCAAATTACTTGACTTTATTTCTGGAACGAGGAAGACAAGTTATTATGACAAAAGTACCTCCATTACTTTTTATTAATGCAAATGAGTATGTCGAAGGTTGTTATAATATAATTCCTCTTCGTACCTAACGCGTCTTTGTTTTCTTATTGTGAAATCAAATTCTATATTCTTGATGTATGTTTGTTACTCTTTCATGCAAAAACGGCTAAACGGATTTTGATGAAACTTAGCACACAGGGAGATCATATCCTGAAATAATACATAGGATACTTTTTATCCCGGTAAATGATAAGATCCCTCGGGAACGCGGGTGAAACCGTGGGGGACAGCTAATACTTATAATATTATAAATGCCAAAACGTGTCTGTCCGTCTGTTACCTTTTCACGCTTAAACCACTGAACCGAGTTAGATGAAATTTGGTACAGAGATAGATGGAACCTTGAAAAAGGATTTAGGATACTTTTTATCCCGGGAAAAGATACGATCCATCGGTAATGCGGGTGAAACCGCGGGGCGGAAAACTAGTATTATGTATAAAATTAACTTTGAAACTACTTAACCAATCTCGATGAAACTTGGCACAAAAAAGATATCCTGGGATAAGAGATAAGATACTTTTTATCCCAGGAAAATATAAAATCCCATGGGAACGCGGTTGAACTGCGGGGGAAGTAAGTTATCAAAAATATTAGCTAAATAAAATTCCCAAGTCAATGTAAATATTTGACGTTGGTGTTCAAAAAATGCTAAATGCTTTGGAACTCGTTCAAGGAAAGTTTTTACTAACCGCAAAACTTTCATTATTCGTAACTATGTGAGAACGACCACAAAGTTTGAATTAAAGAAAAACTAGCTATCTAGTAGGTATCTACTTTGAACCAAAAATTTATTATAATACTTTGTTCTAGAACGAATTTAAAAAACTTGTTACTCACGTTACTTTACTCTTGAGAGTTTTACGTACTTATACATTAAATTATTCAAAGCTTTATTCACGTTTAAGAACTTAGGTACATTTCTAAAGATTTTTGCGATTCTGAAGAATATTATTACATTAAGTCCAATTTTCAAATCGGGCATGACAATTTATTTTTCATCGTTTAGAAATACGATGTGTATTTTAATAAAAATGGTTTATTTTTATACCATTAGGTGATAAATAAGCTTACCGCCCACCTGATGGTACTATATACCTATACCTATGCTATTTATCTTTAAGGTATTTTTAAACCTATCTCCAATTTTTCAAATATGAGTTTTCCGACAGCGCTTCAATTTATAAAGTCTCAGCACTTAGGTACACGGACCAAAGTTATTTCAGAATCCACTTTAAGCGTATTCTGGTTTACCTATGTAAATTGCGGGTAATCTACAATATGAACCATCTACCCAGCTGATGTGAAAAAATATGCTTTTGTTGAGCAATGAAAATATTTGGAACCTTTTGGAATTTCTAATTTTTAAGGTTTTTATAAATGGTTTTTTAGTAGTTAGCAATTATTGCGACTTATATCAGACCTCTATTTCTTTCGTTTTGTCAAAATATAAATAATAATAGCTTAGACAAAGATGACATACTGACTCATCATGTTAGCCGGAAGACGTCCCCTAGGGATCTCCAAGATGGTCAGACTTACGCAACCTGCATACAGTAACCGTGTGTAACCATCCTACTGCCATTGCCAACCCGTTAGCCAAGAGCGGCGATTATGGCATATCCCTCCAATATGTATAATAAACGGATGAATTTCACAAAATATTCGCCATTTTCGAGTGTTTTAGATATTTTATACATATATGATAGTTGTATATTGATACACATACCCAGATATAACTATGAGTATGACAGAATTTTTCACTTAAAATATTGCTACAAAGTCAACTGCCATCATTTATCACCCTCAATCACTAGTCGTGATACGTTTTTATCTTTAGAAGTCGATGTCGCGTATAATTTATCGCCTGTCGGTAAAGCAAGATCGATGACGTATGATATATTAAGTAATGCATTTTAAGTGTTAAGCAAAATTTTTCGGCGGTAATGGTACAAAGTAAAAATTTGTTAATTACCTCGACACGAGGTTTTGAATTTGGAAATAGAATTTATATTTGCTTACTGCATTTTATTTATATTTTATCCCTTTTTTACAAAGACAATAATAAATATTATTTTTGTCTTGTTATTCTATTTTGATGCTAAACATTAAAAATGTATAATAAGTTGGTACTTAAGTAGCGGCATTTAGAAAATATTCTACTTAAAAAATCTAAGATGCTATCATACGAAAATTCACGAAACCGCTTGTTAAATTTATCCAGTTTTATACTTATAAGTACTGGAGTTTGTTGGCATTCCACCAAAAGAGTTTATTAATGGTCATTTATTATTCACAAAATGACTTTACTTTTAATTTTACGCCTTTTGGAACTTACTTCATAAATTATCCTGAAAAACAGGGAAACTGTTGCACAAAAATGCTGTTTTATAATAGTCAGTATGCCTATAGGTTCCTATTGTTATTTTTAAGTTCAACAAAAAGTTAATAGGGTAACCAACACAATGGTACAGGTTTGCCATTTCTATGCATTCTCGTTTCTTTACAAGAAAACATAAGAACATTTTCTCCAATTTTACAACCCAAAGTAGTATGGGGTGCGGCCGGAAATTTGGCAAGTTTCCGTCTTAATTTATGCTCTGCGACTGGCGTTTTATGCAAATCAAATTACGCAGCGTAACTTATCAGTGATAGCGTAATTTGTTTGGTTATTAACGATTGTTTTCTTTCCCTTTTTTGATATTACTAGGAAAAGAACCCAAAAACCGGGCGGAGTAATGCGCTTCATAAAAAAAAGCTTGAAGATTATTCATCAAATTATAAAATACCCATCATATTATTGTAGATGTAATATTATGTATTCATAAATTATTTGGATGTTTGTTGCCGAATCAGGCAAGAACGGCTGAATGGATATTGACGAAACATGGCACAAAGGTAGTTCATATTCTGGAATAAAACATAGGATACTTTTTATTCCGGGAAAAGTTAAGATCTCTTGGGAACGCAGGTGAAACCGCAAGGCGGAAAACTAGTTGTAACTATGTAAACAAAACTGATTAAGACAACCGATGCCTACCCTACAAATAAGACGCTTACAGCTGTTTTAAAACCACGCATCGATGTAACACTCTGTGATTGTATGGTAATTAAATCTTCATGTCTCGACAAAATTAGGTACTTAGACGGGTGGTCGTAGAACTCTCGAATGTAGGTTTCTCTTAGAATATACATTCGCTCTGACGGAGTCACTTGGGCTGATTGGCGGTGGTAAGAACACTCAATGTCACACCTCAGGGCATGGGTTAAATTCCCATCCAGACATTTGTGTATATATCAGTTATCTGGTTGTCATAGGTCAAGCATTAGTTAAGGATCAAATAACTGTATGCAAAGTCCCAAGATTGTATAATATTTACTCTCGAGAATTTTTTATTCCTTTTGTAGAAACAATCGTAAATAAGTCAGATCCTACTCACAGCTAGACGTGTACTAAGGTCGTATTACTGACCTTCATTAGACCTTTATATTTGATTCGAATAACAAACTAATCAAAATAAAACCATAAATTTTTAGACTGTTAGACAGTTATTTAACTTTAAATTATTTATGACTAGCTGTTTGCCGCGGTTTCACCTGTGTTCTTTTCCCGGAACAAAATATAGCCTATGTTCATCAGGGATAATATAGCTATCTAATGGCGAAAGAATTTTTCAAATCGGTCCAATAGTTTCAGAGCCTATTAAATGCAAACAAACAAACAATCAAATCTCTCCTCTTTGTTATATTATTATTATTATTTCATTTATTTATTTTACTTTAAATTTAAAAATAGATATAAAAAAACAATATTTAAAACTATAAAAAACAGCATCCAACCGGCATCGGGAACAAGGTCCAAGTTACCGGTGGTCAAGGCTCCAGAGAGAGGAACTTCCTCACAATGCGTGGCATCTCCAGGAGTACTGCCTTCTTAATCTGGCCCTTGATCCAGCCACCTAACGTGAGCCTCTTAAGGTGTTTGTCGAGGCTCTTTGCCAATAGGCCATGGGCGGAAACGACTATTGGTACAATGACTGCCGTGTCAATATCCCACATGTCGACAACCTCGTGGTGGACCAGATCAAGATACTTGATTTCTTTATCTTTCTCCGCCTTCACAAGGTTGCCGTTATTATTATTATTAGTATAGATGATATTTCTTTGAAAAAACCTACATAGATTATGTAGGTTTACTCTGTGACTGAACTACGAGTAGTATCTTCAGTCAGAGAGTAAACAAAATAACGTTTCAGCTTTCCCGAACTCTATACTACATAGTTCGTATAATCCATTGAACAAACAATGTTAATTGGTAATCTATGTAGGTTTACCAACCGCTGGGCTAAAGGGGTAGCTAACATTGGAACTCAGCACTAAGATTATTTTATGGCTATCTACTGTATAAACTATATTGCACGGTGGTAGGGTACTTTGTAGTACTCGAATGGCTGGCTACCACCCTCAAGTTGAAAATCTGTCGCTAAGCACCTGTTGTTGTGTTCCGGCACCTGTTGTTGTGTTACTCTTGTATTTAAGGCATTGTAATAAGGTGTACAGCATATTGGAAATCCCCTTGGTATTGCTAATTTCTATAGGCGACGGTAGTCACTTACCAGCAGGTGACCCGTCAGCTTCGTTGTCACTTGTGGTATAAAAAAAAATGTTATGATGAAATTAGAGACTTGGGGATTGAATAAATGACATAATGTATACGTTTCTATAACAAGGTACCCAAAGAAATTCAAGAACTATCAGATCTGTGTATAGATTTAATAAGTTAGTTAAACAAAAGTTTGAAAGGGTACTATAAAGTTTCTGATTTTGTAGATGACAAGAACGCGTTTGAATGAATTGCTCGCTTCACAAGCTATTTTATGAGTTTCATATTTTGTAATATGAAACTATTTTTAAGAATTAAATGTAATAAGTCTAAGCTGCTTTTTAAAAAAGAGTAATTGCTGAGTTTATTGCCGGCTCTTCTCAGCAAAAGCAACCTTTCGAACCGTGCATTAGAGTAAAAAAAATATTTTGTAGTATATCAAACATGTGACGATTAAAAATACTTATAATGAGTTGACTTAATAAAGAGATTTTTGAATTTGAATTTATATTTTCCCGGGATAAAAAGTATCCAATGTCCAAAATTCAAAAAAACAAGTTCAGCGGCTTAAGCGTGAAAAGGTAACAGACACACATATAGAATTACTTTTGCATTTGCTATACTTGTACGGATAAAATAATGATTTATGCAGGTAACATTATTACCTACGTGCAAATATTTCATTTATCATTTATTATTTTATTTCCCTTAGAGAGCGAACCTTACAATAAAGGTGCGAAGTGGAACTGACGGAATCACTGAGCTGAAATACAGCTCAAGTATTGCAAAAGTAAAACAAAAGCTTAAAGGTCAAGGCATTCACGGTGAAAACCAACAATACCTACTTGTTATTCAAAACGAAACTTGAAAATCCAAATCTATTTTCAATAGATTAACGGTCGTGTGTTATAAAAAAAAACGAGGGAGCCTTTCAGTAGTCGCGTAATGATGTGTTACATTTAAGATGTCACTTTGGTAACACCATACATGTATCAATCTCTCGGAAAAAGGTTGGTACCATCTGAAAGCCCAGTCTACCACCGCACGCGCTCATTGGTCAATACAAATGAGTTTTGAGTTTGAGGCTGTATGGGCTAAAACCCTTTGCCTGCACGTCTCTACAACAACAACCCAAAACAACCCGGTTTGTTTAAAAATAAATTAACATCTAAAAAACAAAAATAATAAAAGATGATTACAATGTATATTTCTTACATATTTTATCGATGTATGACTGACGATATCCAATAAAAAAATATTTACTCAGTATTTTTAGTTTGCTATGATTGTTGATGCAATCAACAAATAATTTTTTCAAATACCAAATGTGTATCGATTTTTACGTCACATCGGTTCAAGCTGTTATTTTTCAAGCGGCCACTTATTGAGCCAAAGGTAATAGTTTATTAATAGTTCTTGACTTCCCTGACCATTGTACGTTGTATTGAGAATTTCCCAAGGGACACGTCGATGTAATTTATTGTTTCAGATTAATACTAGTGCTGTTAATCTTGGTGTAGCCAACTGTCTTGAATGGCTATTGCTTATACTAGCTAAATAGATTACGGGGCGGAGGGAGCACCCTCTGTTTTGATTGGTATTACGGCAGATTAGTTGATAATTTTATAATGAACTAAATTCACAGTCTTTGGGGACTGCCGAAATTACCCGACTTTGTTTAATAGTATACATATAGACATTTGTTTTATATAATACCTACTAGCTGTCCTCCGCAGTTTCACCCGAATTCCCATGGGATCTTATCTTATCCCGGGATAAAATATAGCCTATGTTAATCTGGAATAATGTAGCATTCAAACGGTGAAAGAATTTTTGAAATCGGCACACATACATACAAATATTTTCACTTTATAATACCTCTTAGAAAGATTACGTTGCTGAGTTTCTTGCCGGAGCCTTCGCAGTTTAAGTGTATTCCGAACCGGTGGAAGAGTCAATTGTAAACGTTCATAGGTGCCTTACCAGGGCATAAACTGAATAAATGAGTTTTGATTTTGATTTTATAGATATATAGATTTAGCTAGCTATGACGTAAAATGTAATTCGATTTTACAAAATATTGAGTCGTTACTTCAAATATGGTTAGGATACGAGAATTTTATAGTCATAACGCAATAAATTTGCTATTACACATTATGTTACAATTTTATATTCAAACCTACAATGTTTCTACATATTTTCACGAGCTTTTCATTCACGTGATAAATGCCCGTACGTACATTCCAGGACTTAAATAGTCTAGCTAGCGTGACAAATATGCCCTGTCGTATATTCGGTGAAAGAATTACTATGGCTCATCGATCTTGCTGAGGTTTTATGTTAGTTCCTTGATCTTAACCGTTTTTGATTAGTATTTAAAAGATATTTATTTCGTTTGATGTAGCTATGGCCTCTGCGTGCCAAAGAAAATTATATCAAATGATCAACTTTTATTTGAAACTTTATACACATTGAAATATGAAACATCTTTTTTTATACTGCAAATATTTTTTCATGGCTTTATAAAAATAATTTATCGATGCTGAGGAATCCATAAATATTGACAACATCCTGAGTTACATGTTCCTAGAAACATAGATCAACCTTTTTTCTCAAAGAAAACTGAAAGAATAAGAACATTATTTAACATCTTAATACTATAAATCAAAGAATATAAAGGTATTTGTTCGAGAATCTAGAACCTGAGAATCTAGAAATTAGATAGGAGTGTATTTTTTGTAAAAAGAGTATTCCAATTACGACAGTCATAATGGAAAACTGCTCACGTATGATCGAGCATGAGACCAGCTAAGACGCAGGTGACGCAGCACAGCACAGATTATGATTGAGTTCAGAATCAGATTCCGATTATGATTATACTTACCCTTGTAGTGTAATTCCTTGGGAATTCATACCCATATCAACTCTTCGGCAGGTTTCTCTCGCAGGTCAGTACAGTGTGTTCAGTATGTGTGCATTGCACATTATGCCTATGCCGCATGCAGTGTACGCAGTTTTCAGTACGTTCATGCATTATAAGATCTGCTTTGCCCTGCGCTGCTTGGAACCAAACATATTTTTAAAAAGGTAAAAAGAATTAAAACTATGCCGACCTGCGTCTTAGCTTACGCTTAGCCTCATCTTTTATTATTTACCTTCTTAAAAAAGGGTTGCACTTAAATAGGAATCTGTTAAACTAATCACACCAACAAACAATGTTACTATGCCGTAAAGTGAGTATTATAGACATAGAGAACAAAACTAATAAACCTGTTCCCACCCTATGTTACACAACGTAAATGGAATTGTTATGTTCCTTGGTAAATATCGAGTACTTATCCATATAGTTGTTATAACTCTATGAATATATAACAGGCCGTTTGTTAGCTTTGCTCTGAAGTAAATTTTTGTCGTATAAACCCGTTTATATTTTACATTTAGAGTTTGCCGTCCCAGATATTTCATGGATTCTTATAGATTAAAACTGATGGGAAAGATATGGCAGTTAGAACGAAAAAACTAAGTGTAGCTCAATGATAATATAAGTAAAAATATGTAGATAGGTTATAAGCGCTCCGAAAGCGGGATGCTAAAGAGTGGCTAATTAGCCTAACTTGATTTGTGTCGCTACGCTGGCATCAACGGATGCACTTCACGTACCGAGTGCAATCTTTATTATATAAAAGAAAGTCGTGTTAGTTACACTATTTATAACTCAAGAACGGCTGAACCGATTTAGCTGAAAATTGATGGGGAGGTAGCTTAAAACCAGGAATAACACATAGGATTAAAATTATGAAAAATTCACAAAAAAAGAATAATGAAGAAAATTATTTTGGTCATACATTTTGTATAGAACGACGTTTTGACATGTCTCGAGATTGGACTGACAGATGGTTTAGTTTCACAATTGGTGGAGCTGGAATCGGGTTCTAAGTTTTTATTTTCAGGGCAGGACAACGTCTGCTGGGCCCACTAGTTAAAATAAAAGTGACCCAAAAATGCCATCGTGTATTGCCATTGAGACATCGTAATGTAGTGTGGATATTGCAATATAAAGTTTTTTAAGTGTGCGTTAGAGTGACATTTTGTAAGATTGAATGTTGTATAGGTATCTACACCTTTTTACTTTTAATCATGGGTCTAGCTTAATTTAATTATTATCATCATAATGATTTGTGGTTCAAAGTTTACGACTAAATAATAACGTGCTTTAGCTAAACGAAAGCACCCGCCGTACCTGGGTGCCGTATCCCCCTTTTTTTGTTGAAATACCAAATTCACCCTTCTCCATGATATAGACAGGTCAACAACAAACTCATTTCACATACGCACCTCCCCCAAATTAGATATAATTTTCGTATGGGATATCATATATACTGCGATTAAATTAATCAGTTCGCTATCCTCCCGTACTCTCAGGTATATATCTTGATTGGATAAATATTTGTAATAAATAAACTCAAAAAATACTAAACCGATTTTCAAAACTCTTTCACCTATCGAAAGCTTCATTATCTGCCAGTAACATGGGCATACATTTTATTATAATTCCCTCGAGACCGGTGAAATATAAAATATAGTTAACTCTGCTATATTTTATATTGAGCATAAACCAATATTTAATCTAGGTACTTCTTGGGATTTATTACATTTTATATGCTCGGATAGCGCATCGGATGCCGCGTTTGTACAAATTCTTGAAACATTTACGCGCTCTTAAATTTACACTTTTCTTCCAGTTGCTATAAGTTTATGATTTATAAGAAGCATTCGAATTCATCGTTGAAAATGTTTTATTCACATGAAATTTTCATTTAATAGCTGCGGAGAGAATTTTCAATGACAAAGAGTTTTGTAAGTTGCAACTGTGAACAGTTTAAATTTAATTTCTCACGGTACGTGGAATTAAAATAATATAGATCTAAGGAATAATTAATTGTTACGATCCATACGTCATCATAGACAACCATCTAATTATGGGATCATTTTTTATAAAAATAATTATAACTATAACATAGTAGGTAACCGTTTACGATCAGGTGGGCCGTAAGCTTGTTTGCCAACATTATAAATACATTGTCGACAACTCTCAGGGCCCTCAAACATAAATAGTACACGCATATGCGCAATATGCACACCCTTAGTCTAATGGTATTAACCGACATAATTCCTTAATTAACCCAGGTGAGCAATATTGCGAGCTTAGCTCTTATATTTTCATTGTTAAAGTGGATTAACTACTCCCGATTTCCTTTTTCAGGGTTATCAATCGTAAAAGTATTTTAGGTACATGATTAATTATTTAGTTTTACTTGCTGTGAGTTATGCTTGTTTTACTCTGTTACAAAGCAACGACCCATACGTCATTATATACAACCATCCAACGATAGGATCCATATGCATCACAGTAAGCTGGACGAAGACCACTGCTGAATAAAGGCATCCCCCAAGGATCACCATGATGGCCGGTCTTGTATATCCATTGACATAAAAGCATTTTTTGTTAAATAAGCATGCTGTAATGCATTTAAAAAAAACTGTAAACCATTTCCAGTCCCAATTTTTGGATTCGAATTTTAATTTGACCCAACGGATTATCTCTACAAATAGAGACAACGCTGTTGTTGTTCACAAAACTACGTCAATCTTATAACGTAGTAAATATAAGATGAAACTTCAGATGACATAAGTTTTTACGAGTTAAGTCGTTTCTAAACTTTATACTCCGAGAACTGGAGTCATTGACATAGCTCAGGAGTAATCTCGACTGGCGATAAAGAGGTCATATTAGTAGATACAATTCAATTTTTGAAAATAAATCAGATAGTTAAAGCAATAAGATGGTATCGAATTATGGGTAGCCTTTATGACTTATCGCTGTAGTGATAGCTTCAAGATTATTATATACAGATTAACAACGACATATCAAGGAATATTTCACTTCACTCAACCTGTATATAGATAGTTTTCACAAGAAACAAGTTAGAATAGATTTTACAAGGAGGCGGTTTTATGCAACATTAATTCGTCCAATATAGCCTTAAATCTGCCAAATAAATTGTAAATGAGACGTAAAACTCCAAGTACATAAATCTTACTTATTTTCGTGTAACTATGGCGTAAGTTTGTGGAAAGCTAGGAAAAAATGTTTTTGGCAACCCTGAATGTATCCGAAGGCCATTATCGGAGTAGTATATATTTTTGTTATAGAGAGGCACGTAATTATTTCGTATAAAAAAAACTGAAACACAATGAGAGGTCGTTAAAGGAGCTTATTCCGTGTACTGAGGGTCGTATAAACACAAATCCTTTGAGATAATGTTCGTATTTTGGGAAAATGTTTGCACGTTATAATCGCGTTTTCTCAATTGTTGCTTCATTATTAAAAGTTTTGAAGCTTGTACGAATATGCTTTGTTCCGTCGATAGAAGTTCAATATCATAAACAAGGCCAAATAATTATTTAATCAATTAAGACAGGATTACTGTCAGATTTAGATATCACATTTTTATTGACCATAGACAATTTTTTTTATGAAAAGATGTTTTTTTTTATTCTTTGATAGGGCCTGTGTTTAACCTCAATGTTCTATGGTCGCCAAGTATTGGCCATGGCTGAAGCTATTTATTTGCATTTGCTTTGTATCTTAGTATATTTACAACGAATCCCATGACAATGTCACACTAAATATTTACATGAACAAAAGTCACATACGTTTTTTAAACTTAATACGTGTGTTTGTGTAGGTGTAGGATTATTTATTATTAGCGCTCGAAAACAGATTTATAAAACTTTTCGAAAATGTGTAGTACAAAAGTTGCGCGTTCCACTTAGGTTCGAGTTATGTAAGTTGGTAAAACTTTTATGTAAAACTTTGGATTTCGTTGTTTTAGGTGACGCAAGAGACTTCAGATATTCTAGTTATAGATTTTTGTGCATCTTCAAGACGATGTGCCTTCAAGGCATCGTCAAAAGGTCGACAACATATTGGCAATACCCGTAGCTACCCGTAGTATATTGCTAATGCCTATAGGCGAGACGGTAGTCGCTTACCATCAGGTGACACGCCTACCACTTGCGATTCAATTACGTATCTTGTTGCAATCAGTTTCAAAATAATCGAGGTCTCAGGTGACTGGCGGGCGTGGACAGGGAGCTTTTTTCCGCCATCAACCACGCATTAGCCTGGCCATCCAAAAAGGACACGCTGCCAGCTTGCTGGGAACCTTGCCAATCGGCAACAGCGGCAGCCTCGAGAAAGCTTTTTTATATACAGATTATATATTTTGTTAATTTGTTGTAAATATAAAAAAGTCTTATTTGTTACCTTTGTCATCGAGGCTTGTGAGACAAACATTGGATACGCATCTTCTTCTAAATGCGGAGGCAAACAGGCGACTGACAATAATAAAAGCATTACATCTGAATTAACGTTGATATTCCACGTAACGTTGCATCATCGTTTCTTGCGAACAGCGAAGGAGTGGAACTCCCTCCTACGGTCTGTGTTTTCTAAAACGTACTGTCCAAACGTTTTCAAGGCCAGAGTGAAAAGGCCTTTTCTGGTCAAGCAAAATATACCTACGCCCAATTTACATTAAAAAAATTAAAGATATTTAATAAAATAATTGTAAAACTAACATTTAATGCTCATTTCGTTGTCCATCTGTCTGTCAAGACCCATTTTATGAGGATCGCGTATGGAGGTATCAATTTGAAATTAATATCAAATTCTCAGGTCGGCAATCCCTAGGAGCAGTGAAAACTTTTAAGACACGGCCGTTTATGCTCCATGTTCACGCATATTTTGACTCTCGCAAGGGAATCAAAACCTATAGGTTACTTAGGGTACTTCCCGTTGACCTAAAACCATGAAATTTGGCAAGAAGCAATTTCATGTACCACAACAAGTAAAGGAATAATTCCGAAAACCGTAAATTTGTGGTAAAAATTACAACATAGTCGAAATAAACGAAAAACATCTTCAAGCCTCGATTCACGTGATGAAGGAACTACATATTATTTACATACCTGCAAGTTTGTACTGAACTCTTGATGTACAAGTTCGACTCGCACTTCACCGGTTTTTTTTAATTGTTCCGCTACAATCGGTCCGGCCCAACAAACTCAATTTATAACAAAACGTAACAAACTTTTTCATACAGGGGCCTTTGTGGCATGAATATATCGCCATAAATATTTATCAACACTTATTTGATTCTTATTTGAGTCAGTATAAAATGTTCGACCTCTTATTTGTATCACTACCTGGAAATTATCCAGGAGTAATATTTAACAATTGATTGATAGTTGGAGTTATTTTAACCCAAAATCTATATAGGTACCTGTAGGTATATCGCCACAACCATTTTCGAGATATTTAAAAAATCAGTAATTCAAACATCATTATATAAAAATCTGAAATGTCTCGTAAATGCTGACACTTTTACTAAGGTAGTCTTTTTATATATAGTAGGTGACATCCTTAAGTTGGTCGTACTACTTACCGGCATGTATACAGTTATTTATTTACCGTAAACTGAAATTCAATTTACGGGGCAAAGGTATATGAAGCATGAAGTGATGAAGACCACCGGTAATTTTGTATAATGTGGGTAATCTTTAAAAAAAAGTTGTTTTCTTTAATGTTGGGAATTATATCAAGGCAAATAATAAATAGTAATCAAGTATTAAGTATTAAGTTTCGCAAATATTTTATGTAAAAAATTAATCGAGGCCTCGGGTGACCGGCGAGCGGGGAGCTTTTTCCGCCAACGCATCAGCTTGGCCATCCAAAGAGGAAACGCTGCCAGCCTTCTGTGAACCTTGCCGATCGGCAGCAGCGGCAGCCTCGAAGAAGTTTTTATATATTATAGTTGTACATTTGCTTGTATATTTTGTACATTTGTTGTAAATAAAATAATTCTTGAATAATTAGTATTCACATATAAAGAAAAAGTATAATTAAATGAAGAAAGAGAAGAAAATTAAAAAAAAATACTAAGCATAGAGGTTCATCGACTTTCTTACATTCATCCAGTATTTTCAACCATGATTCTTATTAAGATTATCTATCGGCTGATGGGGTGACAGGGTTGTCATGCTGCGAAGTCCATTATAATATCTCATCTTGAATATATTGCTTTTATATTTTCAGAAAAAACAAATGATAATAGAGAAGAGACCGAGTAAAACAGATAACTCAAACTATTTTGAATTCTTTTGCAACGGTCACATGTCACAGAATTACTCCTTTATGTTTTGAAACCGACCCCAAATTAGAATGAGATACAAATCAGGAATACATATCCAATATCCTAATAAATACACATTTAAAGCGATAAAATACCCATGACTAGTTCGGGGCGTGGGACACATCAATATTTATTGGCGACAGGATCCCAGCATGTGTGCGCAATGATATTCATACCAATGATTATGCCCAGGACGGAATGGGTAATATTATATCGTAACTCATATGTTATGATTGGAGTCCGACCCTGGTTTCGGTTTCGGTCATCCTCGGTCAAATATGCGGTTTTGCAAAAACCTTTGTTATTTTTATGTAAATACGATTATTATATAGGGTGAACTCATCGACCTCTGATAAAGGATTTTGAGTTATAAAATACCAAAGATTTATTGCGAGAGACTCTTACTCCAGGAAAACTGTCATTTTGCAGACGTATTTGGTATTTATTAAAAGAACTATTTTACTACGTCTGTTCCACTCACAGAGTAACCTAACATCATCTTATCATCTATTTATAATTCGATGAGTTTACTACTACATATGTTTGCTCTGGTTTTTAACAAAATGAATGTTTGAAGGTATTTAATCCACTGATAGCAACAACTATCATTACGGATTCCATATAGCGCGTAAAAAAGCTGTTGCGGAGCATAACCAGCCGAGCAAGCGTCCGAATTACTCCGAATAGAACCGCCCCGTTAGAAGCTTGGCTACAAATCACCAACTTGAGGGTGGTAGCCAGTGTTTGTATGGTTTCCTCGCGATATTACATCGCTTTAAGGTTAGCATTATAAGAATTACCAAACCATTTCTGATTACAACATTTTAAAACACAAATAATTTGTTTTTAAACTAACATTGTTAGTAAGACAACCTAAGTAAACCTAATTGGAAGTTTGCTTAGAAAGTCTGTGAGCAAAACCATTTATTATTAGTCAGCGTTATTTGTACAGTCACTTGCAAAATTACATATTTTGATCCTACGGATCTTTTAGCATAAAACCGGACTTGTCTTAGCAAAAAGATGATGGATGGTTTAAAGTTTGTATAGCGAGCATACATTATTAATTTTAATATGTTGAAAGAAAAATGTAAGTATTTAAATATTTTGTTTACTATTACTATTAATATCTCCCAACACACAAGTATAATCATAATTTATTACCAAAATAACTTGTAGGTATATATAATTACATATAGCAGGGTGGTAGGGTACTTTGTACTTTGAAGTACCCGACTGGCTGGCTACCACCCTCAAGATGAAAATCTGTCGCCAAGCAACCTATAGGTGTGATCCGACAGCTGCACTTGAGAGCCAGTTCCCATCTAAGTTTTATGTGCTTACCACCTTCGGCCACATCATCACTTACCATGGTGAGATTGCGGTCAAACACAAGCTTATCCAGATTTAAAAAAAAACAAATATAATAAAAAATGTTACAAAAATCTTAAAAAATGTTACAAAGTTGCATTTTTTTTAACACAAAATAAAAAATCTATTCCACTAGCGATACTGAGCAGACTTTCTGGAATTTGCTATATGTACACTGAATAAATCTGTATAAAATTAACGCAAGCTGCCTTTTACAGTTACTTACCTAGTAGGATATGAACTTAGCAAAGTTAATGAATGCTTTTAAAGCATGATGCACTCACAGAAGTGCAGCTTTCTTTTTCATTAATGTATAATTTATCAACTGTAATAAAATGAAAATGAGGAGAAAATATTTTTATTTAAATAAGCTTTCACAAGAACTAATGAATAGTCAGTCAGTCTCTAACGCAAGGTTCGGAATGTTGCTTTTGCTGAGAAGAGCCGGCAATAAAATAATGTTGTTTTTAAGACAGAAATGATGTCGGATGCATAATGTATGAAATGTATGAGTTACCACAGAGGCAAGAAGATTATCTTGAAGAAAATACCTAAAGACTGAAAAGATGTGTATTGGTCATAAGCGCTCCGCGAGCGATAGGTTGAAACCTGGCTAATTGGCTAAATATCATTAGAGGTTTTAAATAATCAGCCCCTTGATTTCATTAACCTTAATGATATCGCTTACCTATAATAAATATCATAGGACATTCCTTCACACACGGCTATCTGATCATAAATTAACTAGACAGCTGATATATAATATGTACAACATTTTTTTTAAACATATGTTCTTAAATGTCCTAGACGGGAATCTATCGACACCAACCGGTTTTTTTTTATAAACGCAGTTTTTTGTATTCCCCTGGCAAACCAGCTTACGGTCCACCTGATGATGAGCGGTTACTGTAGTCCATGGACGCTTGCAACACCATCCAGAGGCGAGCGCTAACTAACTAACTATAACTATAATATTAAATATCGCATGAACTTGACCTCAAATTACCAAATAGATACATGCATATATGAATTACAATCAAAGCGAAATATACCGTCGTATTTGCCGTCAGCCGTACACGTGACTGCCCCTCTCCATATTAATAAAGCTGGGGCCCGCAATTTCATCGGTGCTGTCAAGTCATGTCCCATTTTATGTCCCCTGGGGTACACATGTTGAATATTTGTTTTCACATATGTTCAAATATAAGCTACATACAGCATGGGTACCGTTGAGTCACTCGCCAAATAGCGTCAAGTTTTTTTTTTTTTTTTTATATTCGATAGGCTTGTGTTTGACCACAATCTCACCATGGTAAGTGATGACGTGGCCGAAGATGGTAAGCACACAAAGCCTAGATGGGAACTGGCTCTCAAGTGCAGCTGTCGGAACACACCGATAGGTGTTTGGCGACAGATTTTCAACTTGAGGGTGGTAGCCAGCCAGTCGGGTACTACAAAGTACCCTACCACCGTGCTATGGTTTCCTCACGATGTTTTCCTTCACCGAAAGCTCAAGCTCATTGTAGGATTCGAACCCACGACCTATGCTATGTATGCCTTACATACAAAACAGAGGTAGAAGCTTCAGACAATTGGTAGTTTGATCACAAAACTGTATTTATCATCGAGGCATCATGGTTTCTCATACACAATTTCCCAAATTTACTGCAAATTCTATGAAATTCCAACATTTTGGATAATTTTTTTGGGACAGTTGGCGTGGTTAGTTAGATCAATCTGTCACGCGACTCAATTCTACGTTCGGATTTCATGAGATGTTTAGGATTTTTGTGCTGGTTTCTTAAATTCAGATTTTTTTCAGTTTAAGTGTATTCCGAACCGGTGGTAGAGTCAATTGTAAACGTTCATGCGTGCCTTACCAGGGCATAAACTGAATAAATGAGTTTTGATTTGATTTGAGAAAAAATCACATTAAGAGGAAGATCAGATTTGGGAAAAATTGGTTGTTAAAGCTACAATCCTCAGTAAAGAGGGAAAAGAGAAATGGTTTGAAGAGAAATGGTTATTGCAAATAACATGTCACTAACAAGATCAGTCAGTGTCAGTAGTAGACTGTCCGACTACTCGGTCAGCGGCAAACTTTTGAAAACAGTAAAAATATTGGTAATATTTAATTCACGTATACTGAACTCACACGAAATTTATTAAGTATCTACTAAGCCTCAAACAAAAGATCCTAATAAAAATAAAATGGCTTTCTTTTTTGTGATGCCCCATAGAAAAACAAATATGTACATATAGGTACATAGATGAACGAACACCCCTTGAAGCACTGCTGAATTACAACCAACCGCTTGATCAAATCCAATCCTGAAAGTGATAGAGAATGTTACCTTTTTATTACCTTTCACGAATAGAATTCCAGTAATCTATTGATTGTCTGCCTTTTGATTTCATTTCTTTGGTATTAATTGATACAGCTTTCTCGTAATTTTGGAATTAATACAATTTTATTCAATCTCAGCCTTGTATGATGGTAATTTATTGCTTTTTAAATTGTATGAGTGCCCATACAACTCAGAGAACTATCTTAATTGGTGAATGAAAGGTAAATTGCGGTTTACGATTTATGACGTATTAAAAAAAACTACTAACTAGATCTCGTTCAAACAAATTTTCAGTGGAAGTTTGCATGGTAATGTACATCATGTATTTTTTTTAGAATTATCATTCTATTATTTTAGAAGTTACAGGGGGGGGGGGGACACATTTTACCACTATGGAAGTGTCTCGCACGCAAACTATTCAGTTTAGAAAAAAATGATATTAGAAACCTCAATATAATTTTTGAAGACCTATTAAAAAAAAAAAAAGAGTTTCAGTTCTAAGTATGGGGAACCCCCAAATTTTTTTGTTTTTTCTATTTTTGTGTGAAAATCTTAATGCGGTTTACAGAATACATCTAGTTACCAAGTTTGAACAGTATAGTTCTTATAGTTTCGGAAAAAAGTGGCTGTGACAGACATGACGAATCTATAAGGGTTCCGTTTTTTGCCATTTGGCTACGGAACCCTAAAAAGGGATTAATATAATTAACCTTATATATTTTTATCATCTAATTTTAGACTGTGAGTCAGTGAGGACAAGTCTTATACATATAGCATGTCGATATAATGTAATATTAGAGGCACAAAATACTCTCAGTATGAAAGTGATAATTTGATAATGTATAATTTTGCTGGTGGGACTACAAAGGACGCTGTGACGTAATTACAAAGGTTTTGTCCGCAAATTCTCTAAACAAAGGTCTAATTAGGTTTCCTCGTAATTTTTGTGGAGTTTTAGTAATTAAATCTGATTAATTTCAAGGCGATGATAGCCCAGTAGTAGTGACGTCGGATACCGTGCCGAAGGGGTTCGAATCCTACAGTGACCATGAGCTTCCGGTGAAGGAAAACATCGTGAGGAAACCATAGCACGGTGGTACGGGTCATGTCATCAGTCATGTACCTACATAGAACAGTCATGTACCTACATAGAACAGTCATGTTATTTTACTATTATCAGACCAAACATGAAATCACTTTTAAGGTCATAGCCCATTTAAACGCCTCTGCTCCAACACCGCTCCCACCCAACACCGCCCTATACTAAAAGTCAACTACCGAGCAGTCTGATGGCGGTAAGCTCACTGACAGCGAGCTGTCTGCTAATTTATGTTGCCAATATAAAATATATCTAAAGAACACGACCTGAAGCCCATATTTGAATGATATTTTATTTGTCGGGTGGAAGCGGAGTCGTGTAAGTGAGCTACAACCTTTATTTCACTATTATCAGACCAAACATGGAATCACTTTTAGCCATCTGCACATGAGTCGCCGGCTGGCAATAAAATATCGGTTAAAGATCACTTTACTCCTTATTACCGAATTGCGTTTGATAATAGCTTTCGCCTCGCGATTTTAAAAGTCGTCTAAAGCACTCAGGAATAATTTAGCTTTCCATTACTGAAAGGATTTTTAAAACTGGATCAGTATTGATTACCTCCTGAATCTAAACTTACAAACTTTACCTCTTTGTAATCATTATTAGTGTAGATGTTAATATTGTTATCCCAAATATTTTGTTTTTTATACTATTTATTTTATGTAACAAATAAAACAGCTAGTACTGAACTCAGACCAAATAAAAAAGTAGACAGAGCTCCGCGCACTTAAAGTGAAGCAAACTAAAGGAAGCCGGATTTGAAAAAAGAAGCCGATCGCGACGCGAGTCGGGATAACGTACCTACATGCAAGTCACGCACACAACTTTGTGCACGTTGCTTCACTTCATTGAAGACTATTGTTTACGTACGCTCCTTCTACCATTTTTATTTGTACTGTGGTACTGAAAAGGTAATAAATTGACACTTCTTAATACACCTTCTCAGATATCTAGGCCTGAATAAATATATCGCGATAAGTGTATAAATACGTCATATCCAAGATTGAAGACAGTTTTATCTTTCCAGCGCCTCTTTCGCTTTTACTGTCGGGACTCGAGAGGCGATGAATGTACTTTATGGTAGCTCTTTATTTAATACATCCCAGCTTTGTGTTGGAAATACGCGTAGACATATAAATAAATGAATGGAACTACCATTGGATTTATGACGTCATAATTGCAAATTTGATTGTGTTGTAAAATGCGTGTTTAGTGAACCTACTTTAAGAACTATTTACTCTTGCACGAGTTTATATGAAATCGGTAACATGGACAGTAGATTTTCTATTAACAGTGATAGGTAGATATTATAAATTGTCTTGTAAGTGAACCAACTGAACGTGTGAGCCATCTCAATCAGTCTTCTTCTTCTCAGTCTAACACTCTTGACAGTGTGGTCGTGGTTGTGGTTAGTCTCGAATATTGGAGCATTGCTAGAGCCTCCAGCTCTATGAACACTATATGAACATTCGGTCATGGTGGATTGTGTGGTGGACTTTATGAGATCGGATCATCTAGTCGGGGGCCCACCACGTGGTCTCTTGCCATCCATCAGTCAGTCTCAATCAGTCAGGAAAGTAAAATAACTTGACATTAATATTTTTATTTCTTATAAGGGCAACCAAGCAGGGCAAGTCTTTATTTCCTTGTGCATTAACACAAATAATAATCACATTTTTTTTTAAATTGAAACCAAGTTTGATCAAATTTTAGCACCTACTTTCCTATCTTTCGAGAACGCTATAACATGTGTATGTACGTAATTATTTGCTCTTCATTTAATTTTTTTAGATTTCTATGGCTGGAAATAAAGATGAAAAAGCTTGTTTCTCACACGTCGAGCTTTACGTTCTCGTTAGCTGTAACGACGATCTTTTGAGAGCGATTCGAACGGATCCAACACAAACACTGAAATGTGAGTAGATATTTGTCGTAACAAAGAAAATGTTAAATTTGAGAAAAAGAACATTAATAGTCACCATCACTTCTGGTGGCATTTTCATTTTGGTATGCATGGGAGGTGGGGATCACTTAACATCAGGTGACCCGTATGCTCTCTTTCGAATCGAAATTAAATTTTAAACTACTATAGTCCTAATTTACTTACAAAAAATAATTTTGTCAAAATTTAATTATCCGGTGATTATAAAACAGTTGTTTTAAAACATTTAAGGTGATGATAGCTCAGTGGTAAGTGACATCGAATACCGCGACGAAGGTCGTGGGTTCGAATCCTACAATGAGCTTGACCTTTCGGTGAAGGAAAACATCGTGAGGAAACCATAGTACGGTGGTAGGGTGCTTTGTAGTACCCGACTGGCTGGCTACCACCCTCAAGTTGAAAACCTGTCGCCAAGCACCAGAGAGCCAGTTCCCATCTAGGCTTTGTGTGCTTACCACCTTCGGCCACATCATCACTTACCATGGTGAGATTGTGGTCAAACACAAGCTTATCCAGAATAAAAAGAAAAAATTTAGAACAACAAATGTTAGCCAAACATAATAAGACCTCCCAGGAAACCTTTCAACGTCACAGATGAACTAAAAAGTTAAAAACCTTTAATTGCCTGCTGCGCGACCGCGCGTAACTAATGGCCAGTAAGTACACTTTGAACATAACACAGACCCAGTGTGTTATAAAAATGCAACTACTTTTTTTTTACTTGAGGACATCCTCTAAGATACCTGACTGCTCAAGGGGGCAGCTACAGGGTTATGTCCGACTCTTACTGACTAAAACCTCATGGTGGTCGCGATCTGCACTATAGAGGGGAACGGGTTTTCGTACAGCAATGCTATTCTGTAAGAACGTCTGTGTATCTCGAAAGCTGAATATCAGGTGAGATATGATGATAGATGACTTTTAAAACATTCGCGAACTAAATAATAATAATAAATTTTACAAAACACTTTACAATTAATATTTTAAAATAAGATTTAACTTGTGTTATCTTAGCTAAGCCTTCATGTCGCGCGGCTAAGAGGTTGTACAAATTTGCCTACAAATATAAATGTATTTGATAATGTAAGTAATTAGTTAAGATTAGGGAACGATGGGACTGGCATGTTCAAAATTGACAAAAGTCCCTAAATTAAATAGAATAAAAAAAATAAAAAAACAACTTGTGTTATGGGTACCAGCGCTCTCACATTATTTAAGACTTAGATAGATAAATTTATATGATATCAGGAGGTAGCCTAGTGTCTTAATTGTACAGTTTAGTAAAAAATATTAAACACAAAAATAAAAGAAAGACATAAAGTAAAATTCATTTTCGTAGATAGTTAACCGGGTCTATTCGCGCATATTCACGTCGAGGTTAGTCAAAATTATATTTTGATAATATTCTATGCGCGAATAGACTCGGTATAACTATCTACGAAGGTGAGATATCAATTTCGCATTCTGTAAACTTCGAATGACACTTAACTTCGCAAGTGCGTACTAAATGTTTATAGGATGCCAAATCAAGGTCGTATGAATCGCTTTAGATGTGAGCTCGCTCGTCTGAGTGAAACTCGACATCGAGTGTGCGGCGCTGCGATAGGACAATGCAACCTCATAATTATCATAATTATAATGTTTTTTTTTATTTTCTTAATATTTAATTCTTAATTTAAAAAAATACATTTTCCTAAACATACTATGTAGGTACATAGGTAACACTTAAACTCAAGTTAACACTTGCAAACCCCGCTATGTAACCATATTGGACCAGTATCGTACTACTATTATAAAGTTTAGATTTTTTTTTACTTGTATCTAAGCAGTATGCATGCCTGCTTGTAAACTTGCATCATAATTCCTGATGTACTACTTTAAATGTAACCTGTGGATAATGTTGTTGGTCTGGCATTTATTTAATGTAACATACATATAAGTCAAACTTGACGCATCAAAATTTCTCGGCATAAATATTTTATTATTTTAATATTAATTTTATCGTTTTGTTTCAGATCGGTGGTTGGTGTGCGCGTCTCGTATCCTGCCGGGAGGTGATCTGCCGCCTCCAGGGCTGCATCTCTTTCTGCGCAATCGGCATAGGCGGCCATCAACACACCCGGTCTCAAGATAATTTTAGTGCTATGTTTTAGTTTTATAAATGCTCCCTTTGGGCATACATGTTGGTCCTGGCACCAATTCTGACCCACAACCTTGCAGCCAGGTTAGTGGTACATCGCATGAAAATTTGCTGAGATGTGGGCAATGTTCTCATCCTCGCTATTTTCGTGGAAACCGTGGTCTGAAAATTCGTATTGGAAAGGTACATAAACCTGTTTCAGTATTAATCAATCAGACTAGCTCTGCTAATTCTGGCATTTTAAATTCGACCACAAATTCAAATACTTCCGAGCAACCGTTTTGGCAAAGGATTTGTTTTTTAAAAAATAATGTTGCGGTATTAAAGCGAATACCTCGCGGAGCACGTTTCTGTGTGGCTTCAGCTTTATGTCTATCTATAGACAAAATTCTTAGCCAGAATTCGCAGAGTGCTTGGGAAGAACTGTTCACATTTTCTTACAGGGTGCTGCATGTTCCTAATCGCCAGCAAAATGAGATCTCTCTAACTCAAAAAATAAAAAATAATTGTTCACATCCAGAATTGGCCTCAATTCCAATATATTCGAAAAGTCAATTTATCAATCAGGCAAACCCTATTAGAAAAATTGAAAATAAAGCCAACGACGGCGATTTCAAGGGAGCAGCACAGCTTTTATTTTCAAGCGATGTTGTCGCTGCAGACACACCTGAAACCCTCTGTGCTTTAAGGTCTAAACATCCACCTCCGCTCCCAAATATAATTTTTCCGGATCCCCCTTCATCTGACCAAACCAGTCTAAATTGTACCTCCAAAGATCTTCTAAATGTAATTTTATCCTTTAAACCTGGCTCTGCTGGCGGCCTCGACGGTTTTACACCACAGCATTACAAAGATCTTGTTTGTGGTGCCGCCGGGGACGCTGGCACTAAATTGTTATCGAGATTAACCTCTCTTATAAATTTTATGTTGGCAGGAAAGGTGCCGAGCCCCATCACCGAGATCATTTATGGGGCCAACCTTTGCGCCCTTTCCAAAAAAGACGGTGGTATAAGACCGATCGCGGTGGGTAATACTATCCGTCGTATGGCTTCCAAAATTTGCTGTCGTCACATTCTCCCGATAGCTACTGATTTATTTCAACCAATTCAACTTGGTTTTGGCTCAAAGGGAGGTTGTGAGGCAGCGGTACATGCGGCTCGGACCTTTCTTTTAAATAACGGAGGTGATGTTCTGCTTAAGGTTGACATAAAAAATGCATTTAACTCTGTCGATAGGGCCGCTATGTTGACACAAATTAGGGATATTTGTCCTGACATATATTCTTACTTGTGGCAATGTTATGGCCATCCTACAAAACTTTTTTATAAAACACAACCGATCATTTCCGGTGTAGGTTGTCAGCAGGGCGATCCTCTCGGTCCTGCCATTTTTAGTTTGGCCATTCAACCAATCATATCTAAATTACAGTCTAAATTTAATGTTTGGTATCTAGACGATGGAACTCTTGGAGGTGATGCGACTTCTGTTATCAGAGATTTAAAATCTCTAACTGAAAAATTTAATAAAATTGGTCTTGATTTTAACTGCTCCAAATGCGAGATCCTAGTTTCAGATTCTGTTCCTGAATCTGAGAAATCCAAAATTATTCAAGATTTTAATGATTTGGCACCAAATTTTAAATTAATCTCAAGGGATTCGCTTCTTCTTCTCGGAGCCCCCGTCTTAGATGAATCCATTCCTGGGTTTTTTGAGCAAAAGATACAAAATTTTAATGAATCCTCTCATCGACTTTATGACATAAATGCGCATTATGCATTTTTTATTGTACGACTATGTCTTTTTGTGCCGAAGTTTACGTATTTACTCCGCTGCACCCACTTATTCAAATTCGATCAATTATTAGAAACTTTGGACAACATGATCAAAATTTCTCTTTCTAAAATCCTAAACTGTTGCCTAGACGACAACAAAGTGTGGTCTCAAGCCACCCTATCCGTACGATATGGTGGCCTAGGAGTGCGTAAAATTTCTAGCGTATCACTGCCGGCATTTCTGTCCTCGGTATACAGTGTGAGTGACCTTGTCAGATCTGTTTTGGAACCAACTATTGGATCTGTTGTGGTTTCTTACCTATCCGATGCCAGAAATGCTTGGCAGGTAGCTTGTCCAGGCACAAATATTCCGACTTTGAGTCACTCTCAGAGAGAATGGGACAAACCTCTTTGCGAAAAAACTTGGCAAATTTTATTTTCTGATTTTTCTACTGATTCGGACAGGGCACGTTTGTTAGCTGTCTCTCAGAGTGAATCAGGTCACTGGTTGCAAGCCATTCCATCTAGTAATATCGGGACTTTGTTAGACCGCATAACATTAAGCTTGTGCATTTGTCTTCGTCTTGGTTCCAGGTCCAATCATCCTCATCGCTGCCGCTGTGGGGATCTTGTCAATGAGCTCGGCCATCATGGGCTTTCGTGTTCTCAAAGCGCTGGTCGTATTTCACGCCACGTGGCTCTTAATGATATTATCCGTAGGGCTCTTGTTGTCGCCGGCGTGCCTTCTGTACTCGAACCAGTCGGTATTTCGCGTGGCGACGGCAAGAGGCCGGATGGTATGACTTTGATCCCGTGGAGTGTCGGCAAGCCGTTGGTGTGGGATGCCACTTGTGTCGATACACTTGCGCCATCTCACTTACCGGTGACTTGTAAAGCCGCGGGAGCGGCTGCGAAAGGTGCGGAAAATTCAAAATTCAAAAAGTACGCCTGTATTGGTCCAAATTATCAATTTATGCCTTTTGCGGTTGAGACCATGGGTCCGTGGGGGTCTGAAGCTCGTCGTTTCGCAAATATTTTATGTAAAAAATTAATCGAGGCCTCGGGTGACCGGCGGGCGGGGAGCTTTTTCCGCCAACGCATCAGCTTGGCCATCCAAAGAGGAAACGCTGCCAGCCTTCTGGGAACCTTGCCGATCGGCAGCAGCGGCAGCCTCGAAGAAGTTTTTTATGTATTGTAATTGTACATTTGCATGTATATTTTGTACATTTGTTAGAAATAAATTACCTATAAGTACATAATATAAATGTCTCATTACTAGTTTTTGTAAATTGCTATGTAAGACTGTTTATTGTCCCAAATAAAATAAAATAAAATAAAATCTGAAAGTTTGGTTAGGATACGAACATTTTAAGAAGTTTGTTGCTCTTTCACGCAAAAAAACTACACAACGGATTTTGATGAAACATGGAACATCCTGAGATAAAACATACGACACTTTTTACTACAGGGAGAGCTTTCATTCTGAACAAGTTGGTTTTAAATGCTGACAAGTCATATAAAAAAAACATATAAAACTTGCTTTTTACTAGTCAACTTCTCATTTTATTCAAGCACAAACGCAGTTTGCAAGTAGAAGCCGCTTTAGCAACATAAAATACTATTTTTTTAGCTTACTATTGGTTTGAAATCAAATAGAGAATGTACTTCTTCAGTATTTGAAATTGGACTATATTTTCTTACCGAGGTAGTTATCCTTATAATTCGTTGGTAAATATATGTATTCTTTAATTCAATCATGACAAGAGTACATAGTAAGTATAGTCACCATTCTACCATCGCACTGCTCGCCGGCGATATGGAGCTCATCCTCATATCCTCGAGCCGCCTCGATCGTCTACCGAATGATTCAGCCGGACGTTCCTTTTGCGGACTATTAGGGTGTGGAATGAGCTCCCCATTACGGTATTCCCTCCGCGCTATGATATGGGCTTCTTCATAAAGGGCGTAAAAAAAGCTCTTCAAGGTCGGAAACACATCGGCAGTCACCCTGGTATTGCAAATGTCAATAGGCGGCGGTGACCACTTACCATCATGTGGACCATCTGCCTGTTTGTCAACGTAATGGCATAAAAAAAATAGAGTTGCAAATCTTATTGTCATTCTGAACGAGGTGAAAAACATGAAGGACATGACTACCCGCGACAGTTAACAAATGAGTCCCTACAAGGGTTATGTTAGTACCCTCATTTATATAATTACGAATAAAGCCGACGTTTCGTCACAGACGAGAGCAATTACATTTTTAACATAGGTACACAACTTTAGTTAGCTTCCCTTTTATTTGGCCTTTAAATAAAGTATGAGTTTCAAACGAATATTCGGCACGTTTTAGAGAACAATAAAATGTTGTATGTATACTGACTTTCTGTTACAGTAAAATATATAAACCAAATGATTGACCCTATTTGCGTAACGCTTAACAAGACTGTGAGAAAACGAGACGTAAAAATTGTTGACGCAAATCTTATAGTCCATTATATCATAAATCAGTTAGTAACATGGTACCTAACAAGAATCAATGCATGAAGGGAGAAAGAAGCTATTTTTAAACGTACTCACCAAATGTTACCTAATAATATTTAGAAATCATTTCCAAATACGACGATTATAAATACAAGCAAACCATATCGTAAAAGATGGACTGTAATGTAATGGACAAAATAAACTTAACCGGCCTACGCTGGCAGAATATTTTGACATTATCAAAGAGAGGCCTTGACCTAGTTTTCGAAGGAATCCAACCCTGTGTCAGACTAATGAAATGCATGAGCAGTGGGTTCGTCATAATAAATTGCGAAAAGGTGAAGGACGTCCAAGGAATCCGCATTTGACCCTGTATCAATACAAATTATGCCTGATAATGACTTATTACAAAAACCTAGCTTTTACTCTGCAGTTTTCGAAGATCTTTGTGGGAGATAAAGTAGCCTATATGACTTTTAAAACATCTAATTACCAATAAAACCAACATTAATTAGTAAAATTTGATTGATATGCATGGTTGTTTTAAATTGCTGCCCTACAGAAAACGTTAGTGGAAAAAAGGATGACAATTACATTACTAAAGAATATGCCAGCCAGAATATGAATATGAAAGGTGTGAGTATTGAGACGACTAGTGATAGAGCGGAGTGGAAGAAGAAAACATGTTGTGCCGACCCCATCTAGCGTGGGATAAGGAAAGAAAGAAGAAGAAGAATGCCAGCCCTCTCGGGACGCCGATAACCTTCTCTTAGTTAAAGCGGATAAAATATTATAAATTACAAAGTGAAAAATTGCGTATGTACTTAGTGTATGGATGACAATCCCACCCTAGAACAATTTTTGTAAAGTATTCGTCATGAATGTTTGACGTCAACTAGCGTGTGATGACGGCGTCTAATCTGCCCCCGGCGGCTATAAACATGTCTCCCGTGACATATTATTATCGTGAGCAAGCGGGCATCTCGTATACTAAAGATTAATTAGAGTTACGCAGGATAACATGAAGTATGGGGGCTCATTTACAATGTAGGTATGAGCTGGAAAATTATGGTCTGGGTACAAACGACATTTAGATTACTTTGGTTAAGATTCTCGTAGAAATGCTCTTTCTTCCGAGTCAACTTTGAAATCAAAGCAGAAGTTAAATGACTTTTTCCCTTTTTTATAATATAACATTACCCGTGATAAAAATCCTATATTGTACCAGAATGTAATCTATTTGTGTGCCAAGTTTCATCAATATCGGTTTAGTAGTTTTGAAGTTCATCGCAGCCCAACTACATTAAGATTTACAATTGTAAATATCATATTTGAAATATGAAGTAAATAAAATGACGTTCTACTCTTGATTGCCTACATATTGAACCAGAATATCTCAAAAAAAAAACTTGCAGAAATGAAACAAAGTTTATTTCAAGAGCAATAACAGTTTGCGCACACATTCAATCCCGAGAACAAATTAGTTTTCACATCAATTTTCTAGATAACAGCTGACATAACATGAAAATATATAATTTGGAGAAACCTAGGTCTAATTTTGTGATAGAAAGAAATGCGTGAACATTTCTCGACGAGTAAGATGATTGAGCCGAATCCCACTGCGGTCCAAATTAACGCCGGTCGTGAATGCTGCCTGCGGTTTGCTTAACTTGCAGATTTTATTGCTGAGAGAAAATTGAAGTAGATACGAGAGATAAAATTATTTCGTAATTGTGAGTCTTGCTACACAAATATA
Source organism: Ochropacha duplaris (assembly GCA_951361185.1). Taxonomy (NCBI): domain Eukaryota; kingdom Metazoa; phylum Arthropoda; class Insecta; order Lepidoptera; family Drepanidae; genus Ochropacha; species Ochropacha duplaris. The sequence goes on from OX592696.1 coordinate 3,810,472, forward strand.
ACAGCTAGTAGGTAGAACAGAAGATGCACGTTAAACAACTGAACGTAGGTTTCGTTAGTGCGCGGTTACATGGAGGTATGCACCAATTTAACACCTAACATTTCTTCTATCTGTGGACGTCTTTTGTACCTACTTCTTATTAATAACAAAAATGTGATATGTATGTGTCCACAAAACTATGCATAATAGGAACTCTATATTACGAGATTGTTTGATGCTTTTCAATTGAAAAGATATAACTACAATATCATGTTTGAATACTGACTCAATAGAAATTAATAGATTTTCGTCTTCGAGGTCTCCGATAATCTAAGATTACACAAACATCGGTTAAAAAAAAATACTGATAAAATATGCGAAGGACGTGCCTGTTACTTCAAAAAGTACTCTACGATACTGATACTAAGCTCTAAATTTTAGGTTTATAATTTCAACAGCAAAAGCGCTTACCCAAGCCCAGAGTTGTCTTTTAAACAACTTTAAATATGCAGAGACATCAACAAATACATCTTGTTAATATTAGTTCATTAAAATATCTGAAGATGTACGTAGATACAGTGTGAAATATAGAATACACCAAAAGTCATAAAATGTTACGGTCGCTTGTGATACACGGTTATTTACATACATGTTTTATTAGGTAGGAATACAAGACAGGAGAAATAGGAGCAATCTTGATATATTTTGGAAATAAATCCGTATCTGGAAAATGAAGAAAGAGAAACAAAATTGAACACTTTGTATTCATCAAAAAATAAAAGAAAATTTATGTAAAGAAACATCAGCTGGAATAGAATACCATTGCATTGTTCATATAAATTCCGTTAAAATATGATTAAGCCGACTCAGCAATGCTGGCGTAAATATTAGCTTAAAAATATTTTTCCACAGTGAACCAAAAATTGCTGACATAACAGTTTAGTTATTCTTAAATACATAAAACTGAGATTACCATTTGTCATTTTTGGAAACTAAAAAAAAATAAGCTGAATTTTTTTAATTATAAGACTAACGTTGCAATATTTGATAATATTATTGCATAATTTTATTATCCTACCATCTAAACGATATTTTACAACAAATGCACAAAATATACAAACTATAATATATTAAAAACTTCTTCGAGGCTGCCACTGCTGCCGATTGGCAAGGTTCCTAGCAGGCTGGCAGCGTTTCCCCCTTTGGATGGCCAGGCTGATGCGTTGAGGGAAAAAGCTCCGCCCGGCGGTCTCCCGAGGCTTCGATTGATTTTTTAGATAAATTACTTGTGAAACGACGAGCTTCAGACCCCCACGAACCATGGTCTCGACCGCAAAAAAAAGCTTTACAAAACTTTTTGAGTCAAATAGACACTCTTTATAAGATCATAGTTCATGATACCTTACGTTACATTGTAACTATTAAGACGAGTGACGAGTAAGTTCTTATATTACTTGGAGCTTTGTATGTACGTAAAGCTCCAAATACACAAGATATGTGTACCATTGTTCACAATCAAATCTACATAACCGAATCAAATGATATTGTGTACAAGAATAGCAGAAACACTTGTAAATATTATAACTAGCTATGAATATTATTATCATTGCTACTAGCAGTTTCAAACAGTATGCTAATTTGGTGGTTTTGTGAAAGGAATTATAGTTTCCAAATACATATTTTCAAATTAGCATCCTCTACATTTTAAATTACTACAATAATGAATACACTGCTTATTTAATTATAAGCTAATATGTAGTAAATACAGATTAAAAAGTCATTTATAAATGGAAGTTTTTGTTACGCAAAATATTTTATTTACATTTACAATTCTTTTACCCATTATAGAAAATGGTTAACTGTTGGATGTTTATTAACTTTCAACTAATGTATTTAAACCCTATCTAAATTACCTACCTATATCTTTATGGTAACTTAAATTGATTAAAAACTAGTTTTCCGTCCCGCGGTTTCACCTGCGTTCCCGAAGGATCTTATTTTTTCCCGGGATAAAAAAGCCTATGTGCTATTCCAGACTATAATCTATCTCTGCGTCAAATTTCATCCGGAACCGTTCAGCCATTCTGGCGTGATTGAGTAATAAACATCCATCCATCCAAACGTTCACATTTATAAATTCATGTTTTAATCATTTATCATACTCAACACAATCTAAGAGCAATTCAATAGAAACACATTGCTTTGAGCAGCATTGTTTGGTTCGTTCGCCACGTTCAACGAATGGACACCCAGACAGGGCGAAGTGACACCTACTACATCAGCATATGAAACAATATGCTCATTGTACTTGTGGCAAACAAAGGCTATTTATTGGCTAGGGATTTTACATTGTTTCACGTTAAATAAGGTTATGCTAAATTTGTTTTGGAATGGGGTTAATGTCAATAGAAATTACCGTCAGTTCAGTTATATACGTGTTACAAGGATCTAGTTTCGTCAGAATAAAAGAAAAATGTTAAAAAGTTGGTTTTCCAGGACTCAGACCAAATAAATAAGGTAGACATACATAATAAGGTAGAGCCCCGCGCACTTAAAGTGAAAACAAAACCTTTAAATTTTTTTTTTCTTTGTATCGCAGTTGATATGGAAACATTTCTGTACCTCTGAAAAAAGGCGTAAAGTATTCCCGGAATGAAAACCCTATGGACGATACGAAAGGAAAGTAAATAGACTGTAATATAAGGATTATTAGTTTCTGAAATATATGCAGGGTTATTTGTTATTCATCAGCAGTGCTTTTACTAAGGTACGAACCCTGAAATCACGAAATAAAGAAGCAAGGATAAGCCTCTATTTTTGACTATTGCAATATTTTCTTTACCTACAAGTTTAGTGCTGACTCTGCCGGCTGACTCTCACTATATCGCTTACAAACATTATTGAAAAGGGACATAAATTATTTAATGCTGTCAGTTTAGTCTGCCTGCTAATATTCTAATGCGAATCCTACTAATCCTATCCTACTTCATACTAATATTATAAATGTGAAGGATGTTTGTTACTCTTTCACGCAAAAACGGCAAAATGGATTTTGATGAAACTTGGCTTATAGTTCATAATTATCCTAGAATAAAATATAAGATACGTTTATCCCGGAAAAAAATATGATCCCTCGGGAACGCAGGTGAAACCGCGGGGCGGAAAACTAATACAGAGTGCTGAGTGTGAGTTTTTGATGTTACTAAACGCAACGATCGCGTTTGGGTTTACGATGTTTCTCTATAGTAATTGGCACAGCGCCTCTTGCGGAATACGAATGGAACTAATTTCTTCCATACAAATCATAGTTTACGTAAACGCGCTCGAGTACGAGTAAAAACTCACACAGAATATTTCTAAGAAAAATATAGATACTTACATACAGAATATTTCCCTTTTGTCGACCATGGCAAAGAATTAAAGAATCAAAATGAAATAAGGTAATTTTTCACAGACTGCGTTATAATATTTTTTGGGGCTTATTAATATAAATTGAATAATGTATCTCCCTGTAATGTAACAGTTAAATAAACCATCTTTTCTTCAGCCTTTATTGAAAATAACAAACAATTGTCTAAGAAATAAAATATTTTTCTTTGCCGTGTCTCTATTTAATGTCCTATGGGAATCTAATGTTATCCCACGTTATCATAAATCACACTACTTGTTATTTTTGACAAATATCTCACTGTATCCTGTGACATCATCAGCTTTCCCGGAGGTTTGGTTTTAAATCATTAAAATGTAATAGGTATATGCGAAGATGCACTGTACAAAGACTAAAGGATATTTTTCTGTTACACAGGACCTACATAGCTTCTTATTCATATAAATTAGTTTAAGAGGCCCCTAGACTACAGATTATCTATGGGCTAATAAATTGTGTGAATCTTCAATAAGAGTCCAGTGGTCAGCATTTAGTTTCCGAGATATTGGCAGCTTTGTAAAGTTGGATAGAAACATGTCATTTCGCGATTTTAATTAAATAAATAAATAAATAAATAAATATCCTCGGACATTTTTCACACACGGCTATCTGATCCCAAACTAAGCAAAGCTTGTAATATGGAAACCAGATGACTGATATACTACATATACTACTTTTTTTTTTTGTAAATACATACTTAAATAGATAATTACACCCAGACTCAGGACAAACAGACATGTTCATGCACACAAATGTGTGTCCTGGATGGGAATCGAACCCACGACCTGCGACGTGATAGGCAGTGTGTTAACCAACCACGCCAACCGGCCCGTCATTGATTGTTATTTTATGATCAATTTATCTTAAATTTCGTATAGGAAACGACTTAATATGAAGTTTTGAACTAAAGGAGAAAAGCTTAGTAAAACTGTACCAGTGGTCGGTTATGTCTAAATATTTGGAATTGAATGCTGTGTACTAATCTGTATCTAATCTAAAACAACTTTTTTGTTAACTTTGGCTATTAGTATATTTGGCTACAAACTTTTTAAATGATATTTCTCAAAACTAGCTTTTTCAGAATTTCAAATTTAAGTGTCAATTAAAAAACATACCACAATTTCTGGATATTTTTAATCCCTATTATCAACTGACTATTCTAAATACCGAATCTAGTCTTAACTCAATACCCCCCCAACCCGGCCCTTTTTGCGTGGATACCTACCTACCTACCATTACATTTGCTTATCTGAACTATCGACTGATAGAAAGTCTGTAGTCTGCAGGGGATCTAATATATTTTTTAGGAACCTTATGGCAACATAAACTTCCGTGTAATTAAAGATAAGTACCTGTTAAGAGTCGCCAAAACTCATAAATATGGCGGGTCGTTGCCAGTGATAAACTGTATTTTTCTGTGACACCTACTTAAGTTTACGAGCGTATAAAATCTTCACTCTACTTTTAGTATCGATATATAAATCCCGATTACGATCTATATATACTGCTTTGTTTTTGAGATTTGAATCTCGAGTTTATATGATTTTATTTTTTTAATTGTAGATACCTACGCAACTACAACGATATTAGGATATTTTAGATTATTATTGTAGTTGTTTTGATGTTTAGACTTATGGATGACATAGTCAATGTGTGACAATAGGCGCACTATTACAAAAAAGATACGTATGTCTTAATTTGACAAGACAAAAAATATGTTTTATCTCTATTATTTTCATATAGTATGAAAGAAAGAGGTGACATTCTTTTAGTCCCGTCAAATCAAGAGACACCATTGGGGTAGGTATGTAATTTATTTGATTACCTATAACATATTTTATAACTAAAAATTACATTACGAATAGTTTGATTATATGTATGTAGATCTTCTATTTTAATCAATACTACAAAAACTATGAAGTAAATGCTTATAGTAAATATATAAACGAAGTTAGTGTAATCACATAATCTGTAAGTTCTTTTACTAAAAACAGCGCTCCATCAAAAAGCAATAACTAAAATGTTTGAACACCGGTGCCGTTTAATTAATGACAATACTGTGATACTACCAATCTATTTATAAAATAGGAGCAGAGAGCAAGGGAATTCAATTAGGCAACGACAGATTCCAGACAGAGGACGCCATATCGCAGCCATAACGTTTTTGAGGGATCCTCGTCACGTTGATAAATCGACTTCAAGTTTCAGTTATAAGTTATGACGGATATTAGGTATCTACTTACTTTGGACATGGTTTAATCTTACCAATAACAATGTAAACGAATTATAAGATTTTCACACTAAAAAACATTTTATTAATATTTATTTTGGCTTCAAACAGTCGTCGTATTTATAGTACCTATACAATATTATAAAACAAAGTACATGACACAATTTGCGTAGACTACACACGTATTCAAAAACCCAATTTTAAATCGTAACATAGTTTTTTTCATAATCTAAACAAAACATTATATATATCGATTTGGAAATCAATGATGATATTTCAAAAACTACCAAATATAAAAGAATAAATTGAATGTTTCAGATACTGCAGATGTTACGTGAAAGTCCAATGCGAGATGCAATTCTAGTGCCTATTCGATTCTTCCGCTGAAATCTCGACACAGAATATAGCTAAGACTTTTCTGAATAGGATAACAATACGGACGCATCTGCGGGTTCGAATCGAATTAGTTTATCTTTCTGAAACTATCAAAGCTTGTGTTGCTTGTCATATGTGGAATTATGTTCCTGCTAATGTATGTGTTTAATTGACAATACGTTAGCTTTAAAACCGGTGAAGAGTATGGTTACGAGAGATTAGCGCGATGTGTAATTCAAATGTAGGTACCTACTCGTATATAGCGCTTTCGCGATCATTTAGAATAAAGACGTAAGAGTAGTCTTTCTGAATCCCTAATAATAATCCTAATTAATAATAATACTTAAAAACCCTTTCTTGGAAATGTTACCCTTATCAGGGAACATAGGGCGGGTGAATGCGCGTGGGACAAGCAGTTTAAAATAAACTAGTGTATAGTACGAAATCTGCGATTTTTTAAGAATTAATTTTAAAACTTGATGCTCTTTTGATATTTGAATAAAACACATAAAACATTTAATAAATATTTTAATATATTTTTTTTATCTTTTCTCCGTTTAAAATTTTAATAATAATATTTGAAGAACACAATTTAATATTTTCCTATTAGTTTGTCGATTTATTAGAATACTTACTTACAACCTTCATTAATACATCAATATACATTAAAAATAAATCTAGCTATACACAAATTTGTATATTATTACCAAATTGTAAACAGGACGATTTTAATTACGCCTTTTATATACAGAGTGTTACATAAACAATATATAAACTATTTATAATACACTGCTTGTTTCTTTGTTTTTATTTAACCAATTAATAAAAATAAAATATTATATGATAATTCCGATGCTATTGTATTAAAACTTTATGAAATAAATAATATCAAACAGGATTTATAAGCAAACAAAATTAATCCGATAGTAGGTACATAGTAACTATATAATTATTTAGATACCTAATACTAAGTACCTACTATTTATTTACTTTATTTTTCATCCTACTTTTAGTCCCATCTCAGAAAATCTCGTAATCAGAAGCTCGAGAATTTTACATGGCATACTTATTTTGAATGAAAAAAAATGTAAAAAAAATGTGGGCGAAAAAAAAAGTTATTTTATTAAATGGACTTGCGTGGCCTGTACATAAAGAACGATGACTAAGCCTGAAATAGAATATCTACGCTTGCGAAGGAACTTATTCACTCTGATTTTGAAAGTATCTAGATTGTAGGAGTTACATTTATTGGAAAGATTTTGCGCTTTATTAAAAAAAGGAATATGTGACAGTTATAATGATGTGACGTATTTTTTTCTTACTTTAAAATATTTACATTATATATTAATTAAAGTACAGTAGGTATTTGTTATCGATTATTTTACAAATTGCAATACTTTTATATAAATGTTTCATAATTCATAAGATTTTATTAATTGTTATTTAATTATAAAAAGATAGATATATTCAATTGTATACTAACTTCGTCCGTTTGCTTCGTGTACGTATTCAGTTATTAAAATCAGTCAAAAAGAAGAAGTTTCTTTAAAAATTAACAATGGAATAAGTATAAGTCGAAACAATCAGTCTGCATACTCTTACTATGCAATGAAAAAGAATTGGGAAGATGTACAAAATAAATGATTACCAATTTAAAATGACTGTATACCTATATAGTAGGTATTCTTTTAAGATTGGCTATTTAAATATTTTAATTGATACCTTTTTATCATCAATAATTTACTTATCTTCCTAACACTTATCTACTTGGTGTTTCATTTGACAAATTAACTCACGTATTTAATACAATATATATTATTTATTTTACTGTTCAATTGTAGGAAAATTGTGTCTAGTTTTCTACTGAAATTGCATGAATAGGTGCTTTTCACTCTGTTACTTCTATATTTTGACTATTTAGAATTGAGCTTTCCACAATCTCTTAAGATTACAAAATATTAATACACGTAAACGGTAAACCACTAACATTTATCTCATACATATTTCAAGAATAATTTATTTGACAACATCACAATCTACCAAATAAATGTATTTAAAAATATTTGAATCTAGTGATTTAATAAATACCCTTCACCCTACTATGAACAGCAATTTTACGAACTACAAAGATAATATATGTATATTAGGGCACTATATACAACTTCATCGTTTTTTATTTTAAATATATTTACACGTAAGTTTTGGTACGGAAGATAATAGCAGCCATATGTTGGATATGTGGGGCGGGAGGTGCGTCCGCGTCGGCGCCGGTGACGTCTCGAGTCGGGTGCGAGCGCGGCCGGTGAAGTTCTCGCGGCGTCGGCGTCCCTCAGATCGCGGGCAGGAGCGGGCTCGGGGAGCGCGGGGGCCGCCGCACGCTGCCGCTCCACGGCTCCATCATATCCTCGTCTCCCTGCACACGCGCACTCGACATACTCTCAGCGTCACACTCGTCAACTTCCCAACTCTGAGATCGAGAGTTTGATATCATTTAACTAAGAGTAGGGCAGCTATGGGATGTCTACGCCACTACCACGGAAGAGAGGAAACTCGAAGATGCGACAGTTTGTATCTTGACATCTTCATGCGTTTGTTGGAAATGCATAGTCTGTGTCTACTTGCGGGGACGCTAGGGGTTACACGTGCGGGGCTGTGCGAGTGATTTAAACCACGTAGTACGGTGTCAACACTTACATATAAGAGGTAATTACCATCATCGTGTGTGGTGCGGGTGGTGCGTGGGCAGCGGGTACGGGCGGAGCGGGGGGAGCCATCGGTGGTGGTGGCGCTGGTGGCGGTTCCGGTGATACTGCCGCCGGGGAAAACGAAGATGGCGCTAGTGGTGACTGGGCTGTGGTGAAAAAAATCACTTTTGTTTTGCCAGTCCATTGTCTGTAGGTACTCCTGTGGCATCATGCCGATTCACTGGCTTCATCAATCTTTATCCTTTCTTACCCTCCTAGTCATTTAAGTCGTAGGTATGATTGTGAAACTCACCAGCAGCAGTCAGAGCTAGAACAAACTGACTCCAATGTACGCAGCAGCCACAACAGAGCTGAAGAGCAGCACGCCTCAGTGCACGATGTAGTGCCATGAACAGGAGTGGATTTACCGCAGCATGCACATATGAAATGTGCAACGTGATTTGGAAGTACATCTGTTTGACAAGAGGGGAGAATCTTAATTTCTTAAAATACCTTTAATTAAAATAGAATGTAATCGTAATTACCTCATACGCTATATGTGACGTTAAAGCAGGATGATGGAGTAAAGTAATGATGAAAAGAGGGCCCCAGAAGAGAATATAAGCGGCCGTAATGACGACGAACATGCGAACTCTTCGCACCCCTTCCCTTTCAACACGCGCCAAGTACCCACGGAGACGGCGGCCTCCACCTAGTGGCAGATTGGCACTTCCAGAAGGCCGACAATGGCCACCAGATAATGTGCCATCGACTGTCTGCGAAACATTACAATAGGTTACCAGGTGGTAAAGAGTACAAATGGGTCTATAAAGCTGTAGAGGTTAGCAGCTTCAAAGTTTGTTTATAGAAAATATTTTAAAAGTAGGTAATTTTAGCGTGCTAGATCGAGATTTTTATTTTATTTTAGATTAGGCAGTGAGTTTTAGTTAAGATTGTTTAGAGAAACTTAAAGTATCTAATAGAGTCTACATTAACTACTAAGGGTCTACAAGACATCATTTACGCATGCACTATGTCGTACTTACCCTCGGTCCAACGCTGTTGGGCAGCGAGTCCATACGCCTGTTGTCTCCTGCCATGCTGACAAGCGTGGTCACTAAACCTGCTACTCGAACTGCCTCTACGTTAGCCTGCATGCGATAAGATTTAAATTATCGAATATTCCCCAATTTGAATCGACGACGCTTGGCACCAATATTTTATTTCACAAGATATCGAAGTTTTCAAATAAACTGGACACTGCACTAGTAAAGTAGGAGGGTCCAATAATGCGAGTCCACTTCCGAAAATTTAAATCTTATTTGCGATCGTTCTGCAAGGAATGTTGGCAATTTACCAACAAAAAATCCTAGTCCGGCCAACGTAAGACTAGTATGTATGCACAATATTATATTATAGCGGCTTGAAATTATGTGGATGACTTCATGAGTTTCAACGACTCTTCGAACCCGCACTAGTTTTGCGAGTCTTGTAACGGTGAACGCATTGCACTACAAAACTTTCACAAGTCATTCAAAATAACTTGGCTATCGCTATTAAACATTGGACATGTTTATAAAGCTGTGGATGAAAATGATCGAGAGGTTACACCTATTAGGAATACGGTCAAACGATCATGGAGAAGTTTGTTCACAAGGTGAGTGATGAATGGGATGAATATGACGTTGCAAATAATTTTAACAAAGCGTTACTTTACATAGCTGTACCATGTAAAACCTCTCCATGCCATCTGCCGTTCGCACTCGAGATCCATCAACTGAGCATTCTAAATTAATTTGACACGAACCTTTGTGAGATCTCGGTGGAGTTTCTTCAAGTGGAAAAGTGTCAGACCGACGCAGACGGCATTCACGCCTATCCAAAGGGCGTTAAGCACATAATGCCTAAAGGGCCCTCGGACTAAAGGACACGACGGGGCTGGACCGTAAGATCCGTACGAGCCGGCACTGGCAGCTAAAGCTCCAGATAAGAACGTGGGTCCAAGATTTATTGTGATTGATGCGAACCAGATCATGAATGAACCGAAAAGGACACACTGAAACAAAATATTTTTGTGAAATCTTTTCGAACGACATCTTTTATTGCGCTCGAATATTCAATTTTAATATAACTAATAAAAATAAAAACCTGTTTTACCTGGGGGCTGTCCATTAGTAAAGGTGCTGATAGGTCAGCTTGCTCCTCTTCATTTTCAGGGAAAATTGGACTGTCGTTCAATACTGTTGTCAGCATGTTTACGGTTGATACCGTCACCTAAAATTAATAAAAAATATTTTGTTGATGCTGGCTACGAGCTCAATACGCCAAACATTGGTGCGTTTTTTAATACTGTTTTAATAATGTTATAATATAGACATTATAATTAATTAATGAGATTTATTTGCATACGTAAACAAACTCAATATTGACAATAACGTAAACATCTGCATAATAAATTTCACTCACACAAATTTCATTGTCACATAACACTTCAAAAGCCTAAAACCCGACATGGATATCCTTATAACAGTCTATATTAACAAGATACTATCAAAATTAAGTGCTGGGTATTATTCTTGAAGCTTTCTTATCCGTCTGAATCCTGTAGTTAAGTGCCAATAAATCTCTAGCAGACTGCCTTTGAGTCTTCGACAATATCTCTTGCTTATTCAGGTCAAATTTGTTATTTTCTAAATTGAAAAGGATCGTTTAGGCTGAATTGTATTTGATGGGCTACAATAAGAACTTCATATTTCCAAAGAACTCTTACGACGTCATTTTTGCGTCATTGACTTAGAAATTGCTATAAAAAGTTTACTTACAAGTGAAAATACTTTTCTTGGAAATACGTCAGGCGTTATTTTCATTGCTAACTTTCTATTTATGTTGAAGTGGGTCGACTGTCCCTTTAGGGGAAAGGAAACAGGTAAGCGAGAAGCTCTTGTATTGGCTCACTTACTGACAAGCTAGTCAGTTCATAAGTGTTTGAACGTAACATGTATAAACTGGTCGACTAAAGCTTTTACCTGATATTTTTACAGTTTCTACACCTTCTAATTTGGTGTCAACCTAACATCCATATATCTAGCCATTGGGACAAATAACAATGATTGTGATGTTTTTATTAGAATGCATAGTTTTTCCTTCGATCATAGCTGAGGAAAGTGATTATTTAGCCGAAGATGATAAGCTCACTACTGTTAGAACTGGACAATATTAGCTATATAGCTATAGCGGTAGCTATTGGATGATACTAAACATATACTTACCAGTAATAGGAATGCAGTTTCAACTAAAGAGCACTTGTAAACTGGCTGACAGCGAAACACTGCTATTCCGAGAGGCAGGAGTATGGCTGCGCGGGCGCAGTCCACTACTGCCTGGTGAAAGAGTAGACCGTGCGACCACCTGTGCAGAAAATAATGAAAAAGCATATTTTAGCAATCGTAACACGGCAAGATTCTATGAATCTTGTTTCTTTCAAAAGGAAATCGGTTTAAGTATCCAGATTCAAGGAAACCGATCAGCCTTTTATCCAACTCAATCTTGCTTTTTGGAAGAAAAGCGAAAGGTTATTCGAACGATTAAAAAACTGAATTATAGTGGAAACAAATTTTTACTTAATCTTAGCATGGTAAAAAGAAAAACCCTCTTTATTCCGATAGCAGTTTGGTTTACTTATAAAATGTGATAACCAATAACCAAGCCCTATCAATAACAACACGACCTTCAATATAAAAAGCACGTGTAAAATAAAGGCCTATTTCAAAACAAAGGGGCAAAAAAGGATTCCAATATTACTCAATCTGCCAACTAGCGATTTATATAAAAACTCTCTATCGACGGGCAATTTATCAATCATCCCAAATGTCACGTTCTTAAGTGAGCCTTCCTCAGAACGACCACAAAGCCCGCGGGAACGTTTTTCTCCGCAAATCTTTAAAGAACGGCGTAAATAATACAGCAGATGATTTGTATTTCTGCATTTTGTGGCTTTATTTCAAAAAGCTGTACTGGCTTATGGTAAACTTGAGCTTGTAGTCGCAGCACGAAGATAGAATAAAGAGTAGTTTTTTTATAGGGTAGGCTTGTGTTTGGATATAATCTCAACACGAAGAGAACTTTTATACTATACTAGCTGTTCCGCGCGGTTTCACCCGCGTTCCCGAGGGTTCTTATCTTTTCCCGGGATAAAAAGTATCCTATGATTTATTCCAGGATAATGAACTACCTTTGTGCTGAGTTTCATAGAAATCCTTTCCGTAGTTTTGTGTGAAAGAGTAACAAACTTTACATACATTTTCATACACATCCAAACATACTTTCACATTTATAATATTAGTAGGATAGTAGGATTCCTAAAGTAATACATATTTTGTAGACATGTTTGTCTTTTATTGTAGAATCCAACTTTATTAGTAACCTTTGAGAAACTAAAATCTATTATTATTCATACAATTCCCACTCAGGATAGACATTTGTATTCATGAACATGTATGGTCTTGAGTCTGAGTGTAGCACATAGGAATAGTTCATTCCTCAGTGAGGTGTAGTTATCTATATAAGTATTTATTAATAAGTAGTATCATGTTACAAAGTATTCTTGCAATCAAATGGCCGTGTGTCAATGTACGTGTGTATGTGGGATATTACTTTGTAAATGGACTTACAGTGCATCGATTTATTAATTTTATTATTTAGGCAACGAGAAACGTTAATAACGGGGAAGTTAGAAAATGCTTAGTACTTACCTACTACTTAAATCTATCAAATTAAACCACCACTTTAACTTCCTCGTTACCTAAAATATCCCAACGGAACTCTTCAACATAACAAGTTCTTGAAACAAAGTTTACAACTTGGATGAGATTATGGCGGAGCGAGTCGAGCATACGAACAAAATTTTGCACGTTTTTATAAAATAGCCAAACTCAGCAATGAAGAATGTGTTCAGAAATAAAATTATATATAAAAAAACTTGAGAGGTGTCAAGGGACACCCGGATGGAACGAAGTTATATAATATATATATATATAAATGAAAATATCTGGCTTGCTTTCTATAAGAGAGAGAGAGAGAGACAGACAGAGAAACATGCGCACGCCGCACAGCTTACAATAAAGTGACAGTGACACTAAAACTGTCGTAAGAATTTATTCCGTCTAGCCCCCTTTCACAACGCGCGATAAGGAACTTTTTTTTTTATTAAATATAGGTATCGCGTTTGACCACTATCTCACTTGATGGTAGGTGACGATGTGGTCTACGATGGTGCACGCTTACCTAGAAGTAACCTATTCACCTGAGACTTGAAGACTCGAGGTTGCAACTATCGGGAAACACAGACTCAGGCAAAGAGTTCCACTCTTTAGCAGTACGCATAATAAATGAGGAAGCAAATCGCTTCGTACGTAAAGGTGGAATTTCCACCATGTAACGGTGGCGTATCGCCGTACGTCTGGTCGTTCGATGATGGATGGGGCTTGGCGGAATTAAATTATGTAATTCCATCGCACACTCGCCTTCTGATCCAGTTTCAATCTGACCTGTTTGTTCTTCATATCCAAGCTACTACTTACAAGACAAGAATAAACTCGCTCAGAAATAATGTTTTGCGCTTCTCTCATGTCATTCTTATCGAACGATCTGAAACGCATTTAAAAATAGCTTCTGATCAGAATTTTTGTATAAAATAACTATCTAAATATACTTTAGAACCTACGGGAGAAGTTTTAGGTGTAGCAAGTATGAAAACGAGAATAAATATATAAAAAGATAAACGACATCTCCAGATAAACCATACTTCGAAGAGCATTTTACTGTAAAGTACTTTCTTTGCAGGCTCTTCTACTCGCACAGTACGCTAAACCCAATTTCCATTTCAAGTTATCGGTATATAGGTATTCTCAATTCAAATAATACCAAAGTCAAGTCCTGTATCGAATTGCCTCAAAAGTAACTTGATTGGTTGACAAATTGAGAGCTTTTTACTGGTGTTAACTAATATATTGTCCCGGCTTATCTTTTATTACAGTGGAATGTGGTGTTTCCAAGGAGATTTGATAATAGAATGAGCTCATTTATGTAGAGTATTTGATACTCAGATGAATAAAGGAAAAAGGCGCCCCAAGATTGGCGCGCACACTAGTTCGTGCGGCTCTATTGAATGTCCTGATGGGCAGTATTACCGATTGCTTAGGCTGCAGGTTGGATTTCTTCAGAAAAACACAGCCTTCGGTAAAGAAAAATTATAATGAATAGACAGTGAAGAAAAAAACAGTTACGTATCAAAAAATAGACAATAAAAAGTAAAACAAAAACAAAGACAAATATAAAAAGTTCACAATCGTGAACATCCTCCTTACCATTTTGGTTTTTTGTAAAACAATTTTCGTCGTTTTATAAATATTTTATTATCATGTCACCATGTAGGTACAATACATACCAAAAAGATTTGTATGAAATACTTTTGTAAATTATTGTGTTAATAAGTTCGACTTTACGGTATGGGAAAAAAGTAGAGGTCTCGCATCAATGGACGATACGAGGATTTTCAAACCATGACAATTGACCGATATTTGTCATGTGACATTCTAACAAATAGGAACCCATATTTTAAACGCAGCTTCAGTTAAATTGAAAAAAGAGCATGATTTTGTTTGTTTAGGTATGTTTTTGTTTGCGTAAACATTGAATCGGAAATCCGGGAATTTTCAATCCACGTATTTTTTAAGGTGAACGCACACTTATCCGAGCCGAACGCATCGACCGCGCCGAACAAAACGAAAACTTTCGGAATTCTTCCGGTGATTCGTCCGATTCGGCACGGATAAGTGTGCGAGGTTTCTTAGAATTTCATATAAAAAATTGTAAAATTCGTTTCGTTCGGCTAGTTCGACGCGTTCGGCTCGGATAAGTGTGCGTTCACCTTTAATGTCAGTTTAGTGAGTTCGTGCTAAATACGCATATAAGCGTCAGTCCCATATAATCTTATATGCTACTCGTTTTTTTTTTTATATTCGATAGGCTTGTGTTTGACCACAATCTCACCATGGTAAGTGATGATGTGGCCGAAGATGGTAAGCACACAAAGCCTAGATGGGAACTGGCTCTCAAGTGCAGCTGTCGGAACACACCGATAGGTGTTTGGCGACTTGTGTGTACCTAAGCAATAAAATTTTTAATACACGCACGCACAGACGCGTCGAGTAGCACTTGGGATTATACGGCTTAAAACTTAGCAGTGAACGTGTGTTATTATTATCGCTTGTTAGTGTACTTAGTAGATTTTTTACTTTGTCAGTGGTAGAATTATGAGAGATTTGAGTGTCTTTGAAGTTAATAACACCTCATTAAAGGTGTTTAACAATTTTTTCTACTATAATTGAGTGTATTGGAAATCACAAGCTCCACATCATCATTATCTCACTAGGCAGGTACTAATCTAGTGCGGTATCATCGTACCCTGTCATTACCCTGTACCAAATAGTGAAAACTTCTGAAGAGATTAGAGAAAACTGAAATTTGATTTGATTTCAAGTTTACATTCAAAATAATAATTCTTAGCTACTACATTTGCGTTCATCACTCTTATTAATATGAACTTGTTTGGATTAAAGTATTCATAACCGACATAAAAAACCACAGATATTAAAAAATATTTTAATTTGAATGAATTTCTTGCCAGTTCTACCCTGACTTCTGAACCGGTGGTAGTTTCGGTGAAAATGAACTTCATAAGTACCTAAGGATTTAGAGCCCAAACTGAATAAATTGGTATGACTGAATAAATTGAATAGCTCAGTGGTAGTGACATCGAATACTGCGGCGAAGGTCGGTTCGAATTCTACAATGAGCTTGAGCTTTCGGTGAAGGAAAACATTGTGAGGAAACCATAGCTCGGTGGTAGGGTACTTTGTAGTACTCGACTAGCTGGCCACCACCCTCAAGTTGAAAATCTGTCGCCAAGCACCTATGGTAGGGGAGGCGAATAGGGGATTTCGGGATTTACTCGAGCGCGGCAGATTAACATAAGGGGGGCAACCTTGCACCTTGTGAAGTACTCTCACCAAATCTGAGCCCTCTATGTAGTGTCGAACGCCTAGGGTAGCCCGTCAGATTAGTAAAAAAAAATCGATGGTTTGAAATACTCGAGCGCGTCAGATTAAGGTAAGGTAAGTTAGTTACATGCAAAATAGTGTACATTTCAATAATCTGACAATTTGGGCGTGACGAAAGAAAATTGGAGACTCGCAAAGTTGCAAAAAAAAAACGTCACCTGGATTTTCTCGAGCGCGATTAGTTTTTTTTTTATTTTGAAGGAAATTAGTCACGAATCACGGAAATATCTTAATCTGCCGATTTGCACAAGCCGAAGTAGCTAAAATCATTATTAAGTGTATAGTCCAGGAATATTATGAGTTTCACCTCAGAATGAGAGATAGTCAGCTATTAACTTGTATAAACCTTTATTTTGACACCCTAAAACTTGTCTCAAAAGCTACTTATCTTAGGATGCCCGCGACTACTGATTTTTCAAAATCAGAAGGTCAAAAAATCATTTATTGCAAATAATAAATCTTGTTAGTATGTAAAATCGTTTATTCCAATCTGTCAATTGAGACATACACTTTTTTATATAGACTCGTAAAGAGGTTTGCAATATACCACATCTCTCCCCTCATAGCTGTTGTGGATCAAGGGTGCACCCAAGAGTTGGTCGAGGTGTCGGCGCCAGACTTCACCGTTGTCGGTGCGAACTTCGTAGTGTAGTTGGCCCAAACGTTTTATGATGCGTCCAAACTGCCATCGCTGCGTGGCACTCGTGTAGTCACGAGCTTGTATCCGATCGCCTTGGTTGAACTCTCTGACATTGACCTCCTGGCGCTTTGGTGCGGTTTGCTTTTCTTTTCTCAAAAACATAGCATGTAGTGCCGTGCGTATTTTTCTGCCAAACATAAGCTGGTACGGAGTTTGACCATTAGCATTTGGCGTCCGTCGGAGAAGAGTTTTCACTGTCACTAATTTCTCTACTAGGCTACCTCCTTCCCCCTCTACGCTTCGTAAGATTCTCTTAACTGTCTGCACAAAACGCTCAGCTTGCCCATTGGTTGCAGGGTGGTATGGAGCGGAGGTCTTATGAATGATCGTACAATCTTTTAAGTATTTTTCGAACTCTTCCGAAACGAACTGTCGACCATTGTCTGAAACCAAGACATGAGGTGCAAAATAGTTCTTTCAATTTTTGTATGCACCAAGAGCTTGTAGTTGACTTGGTTGGTATAATCTCAGTCCATTTTGAGAATGCATCTACAATAATTAAAAGTTGGTGTCCGTGCACAGGTCCAGCGAAATCAATATGAAGTCTTTGTCAGGGGCCATTTGGCTGTTCCCAATGGTGCAGTGGTGCTTTTTCTGGTTCATTTTGTTGCAATCTACAGGTTCTACATGACTTGACTTTGGTCTCAATCTCGTTGTCAATTCCTTTCCAGTATACGAAACTGCGAGCCAATAGCTTCATCTTTACAATGCCTGGGTGACCGAGGTGTAGTTCGTCTAGCACTTGTTCGCGTAGTGCTTTTGGAATTAAGACTCGTGATCCTCTCAATAAACAACCATCATGCAAAGTAAATTCATTGTCCATGTAACCGAGTGATTTTAGTGATTGGCCAGTTTCTAATGCGTGTAGCAAAGATGTACAGTCGGCGTCATTTCTTGTTTGAGTTGCTTTGACATCTGGATTAATATTAATGGTGTGGATTTGCTGAAATTGAAAACTGTAATTCTGATCAATTCTGTTGGTCTTGGTGTTTTCTATTGGAAACCTGGATAAATAATCAGCATTTGAGTTGTTCGCCGAAGTTCTGTATTCAATTTTGTAGTCAAATCCAGATAAGAAGTGAGCATAGTGAAACAGCCTCATCGTACTCATTGCTGGTAGCGTTTGATGAGGGTGGAAAATTACTGTCAGTGGTTTATGGTCTGTAACGAGGATGAATTTCCGACCATAACAATAGTAGAAAAACTTTTTCAATCCCCAGTGTATCGCTGTAGCTTCCTTATCGATTTGACTGTAATTCTTCTCGCTAGCAGACAGCGTTCTCGAAGCGAATGCTATAGGTCTTTCTGATCCATCTGGAAGTCTATGTGACAGTACTGCCCCGAGTCCCAGTGGGGATGCGTCTGTTGAAAGCACTAACGGCTTCTTAGAGTCAAAGTGTATCAGTACTCTTTCACTTGCAATTTCTTTCTTTATTTGTATAAAATCTTGTTCACACTCTGCAGACCATAGGAAGCTTGATTCTTTCTTTAGTAAGTTGTTTAGTGGGTTCGTGATCGATGCTAGATTTGGTATGAATTTTTTGTAAAAATTTGCTATCCCAAGAAATGTTCTTAATTCTGCTGTATTGGTTGGGTGTTCTGTTTTTACTATTGCGTTTATCTTGTCCCTGTTTTTGTGTAGACCTTCTTTGTCGATAGTGTGTCCAAGGTAATTTATACTTGTTTTGAAAAAATTGCACTTGTCTTTGTTTACTCGAAGGTTACTTCCTTTTAGTTTATTGAGTACGAGTTTGAGTCTCTGTAATAGTTGTATTTTGTTAGCTCCTTGTACAATTATATCGTCGAATAAACATTTAACGCCTTCTAGGCCTTGTAACAGTTTGTCCATGAACTTCTGCCATAGGCTTGGAGCGACCTTAACTCCGAACATGAGCCTATTTACTCTGTAAGTTCCTTTATGTGTACTGAGTGTTTGTAGCATTGCGCTCTCTTCATCCATCACCATGTTTAGGTACGCCTGAGTTATATCTAGTGTACAAAATAGTTTACCTCCATTCATCTCTGTGAAAATATCTTCAATCATAGGTATCGGATATTGTTCATCTTGTATCATTTTGTTTAGGGTAACCTTATAATCAGCGCATAATCGGATATTCCCATTAGGTTTGACAACTGGTACTACTGGAGTACCCCACTCAGAGTGGTCAACTTTCGTGATGACACCTTGTGTGCATAGTCGCTCTATTTCTTCATCTACTTTGGTTTTTAAAGCGTAAGGTATTCTACGTGGTCTAATAAAAATTGGCTTAGAGTTCTCTTTCAGGTTTAGGTGTCCTCTGTAATTGGGTATTTCGCCAAGGTCGTTTCTGAAGACTGATGTCTTGTAGAGCTCCAAAAGCTGGTCTAATTCTATGTTTTCAGTAGGTTGTATTGCTTTTATGTATTGCTGCTAAATTAAGTGTCTCTAGTTCTTTCATCCAGCTGCGGCCAAAAATGGGGTCAACGTTGTTGTTGATAACGTACAGTTTTCCGTAGAATTCTTTTCCTTGGCATCTGCATTGAACGTATGCCACGCCTGTTGGGTTAATTACTTCTCCCGTGTAAGTTCTGAGTTTTAAATTTGTCTTAAAAATTCTTTTTCCAATGTTTAGTTTTTGAAAGTGTAGCTCCAGTGTCAAATTCCATTTTTATCTTAACGTTTTCAATATGTACCGTTACCATATATTTTTCAGATGATTCTTCAGATATGATATTAATATCATTCCAGTCATCATGATCACCTGTCATTGAGTCTTCTAATAGGTTCGTATTAAGTTTATTCTTGTTAAGACTCGCATCAGATTGGCGCTGAAAGCAAACGCGGGCTAGGTGACCGACTTTATTGCATTTATGGCATGTAACATTTATAGCGCCACATTTGTTTAACTCGTGATTCGCAGCACCACAGCGGAAGCATTTCCCTTTTAGATCGTTAGGTGTAATTTGTCTTGGACTTGGTCCTGGTCCAGCCGGTCTCTTGTAGGGGGTGATTTTGTTGATGTGGTCACTACTGGTACTTGGTTGTTCATTAGTAATCATTGTTGCGTTTTCTGCCTTACCCATTTCAATAGATATCGCAATCTGTGTCAGTGATTTGAATGTATATACTGTTCGGTCTTGTAAGATTTTTGTACGTGCATCGCTATCTTTCAATCCCCTTATAAATTGTAGAGATAAAAAGCTTTCTGATGTATTTTTCAGACAGTGTTGGCAATTGAATTCACAGTTAGTGGTAAGTTTCTTTAACTCTGCGGCGTACTGCGCTACAGTTTCATCAGCTTTTTGCGTTCTTGTTATGAATTTATGTTGTAGCGCCCATTTGCTAGGTTTTGGGTCTAAGTAGTCTTCAAGTATTTCAGTAATATCAGTAAATGACATATTCATTGGTTCTTCCGGTAATGTTAAATCGCAGAGTTTCTCGTGGAGCTCTGGTGATAATGTTGACAGTAAGATATTTGATTTCATGTGTGCTTCCGATATGTCGTTCAATCGAAAATATACTTCTAGTCTTTTTTTGAAATTGTTGAAAGTTTCTGATTGTTGTAGGGGTTGAAATTGCATCTTCGGTGTATTTCTATGCCTGGATTCAGTTTGTTTTATGTGTTGTTGCTGTTGTTGGCCATGTTGCTGACCTCCATTCTGTGTCTGTTTATTTTTAAGTTTTGTTGTTATCGTTGTATGAAGTTCTTCGAACTCGTACCTGTATTCTTGTTCTTGATCATAAGCGTCATCGTCCTTGTCGTCGACGGTTTTGTTCTCGATTTTTTCTTGTACCTCCCGTATAGCCAGGATCGTCTCCTTCAGGCTCTGGAAGCGAGCAGTAATGTCTTCGTCAGACATCGTTGCCCTCTGATCGACATGTGTGTCGAGTCGCGTGAGCATCCCGCGTAGGGTGCCACGATATTTTCTTAGTTTGTCCATATCATAATATCAATTTACACAATGTTTATTTGGTTTTTGCTCGTCGCCAATAATAAATCTTGTTAGTATGTAAAATCGTTTATTCCAATCTGTCAATTGAGACATACACTTTTTTATATAGACTCGTAAAGAGGTTTGCAATATACCACAGCAAATATCTCGTTTCCTATGGGTTTTTTGGTATATGTATTCATAATAAATATTGTAGAAAATTAAATTCTCTACAACTTTTGTGAAAACATTTTTTCGATATCTTGAACCATTTTCGAGATTTCGATATTTTTTATATATTTTTTTTTCAAACCGTCAGATTAAGGAAATCCCTCAACATAATTGTCAGATTATGGGTCAGTACAACAAGGCCATCAAGAAGAACCGCCTGTATAAAAATCTGACGCGCTCGAGTAAATCAAGGTCACGATTTTTTTTGCATTTTCAAAAATCGGCCCTGACTGATGGTCGCGTCCAAATCGTCAGTCTTTAAAATAGGAGCTACTGGAGGGTTCACTTAACATCCCTTATCAATGTCTGACGCGCTCGAGTAATTTTTTTTTTAAATATTTTCGACCCCTTCGTACGTATTTTTCCGTTATCAGACAGACGTGGCGCGACTACCCTATTAATATCTGACGCGCTCGAGTATTTCTTTGTGACTGTTTTTTTTTACATTTTTGAAACCCTGTAGACGCTCCCCCCACCGCTGAAGGGGAAAATATCACATAACCTTTTTTTCTTTATTCCACCTAATCTTCAAATTCCAGTAGGTCCCAAAGACGCTCGAGTAACTACAAATTTAGCTTCATTGCCTCCCCTACCACTATCGGTGTGTTTCGACAGCTGCACTTGAGAGCCAGTTCTCATCTAGACTTTATGTGCTTACTATCTTCGGCCACATCATCATTAGATACTATGGTGAGAAGTTTGTCGAGAATAAAAAAAACTATAACTCTGTCTCATTACTTGAATCTAATTACATTAATTCAAAGTTCTCTAAATTCCAAATATACACCTAACAATGTTAGATTTAAGTAATTTGAGTGTAAGCTTCTGTCTCTGTTATAGAATACAAACGCGCCCAATCTCGGCGACCTATCACGTACTTACGATAACACTTGCGTATAACTCCTCATTATGTGTTATACAATAGCTGTTACAGTAACTGGTATAACATGTTATATGATGTCATAAATAAGCCTTTATGTCGTAAAATAAATAACTACTAATCTCCGATCAAAAATAAACAAGATGAAACATACAAAGATGTTTTTGTGTCACCTAGAGGCTCTAGATTTTCCTTTTAAACGAGGTAAAGGCCTGTATTCACAGCTTATCTGCCAGCAATAGGCTAAATGGACCATCAGTAAATGGCTCCTTGTTTTTCTCAAAGTAACAGACACACTGAAACAGGCATTTGAGCATCTGCAATAGGCGAAATCTAGCTCTAAATATTACCTGGACATGTAGCCGCAAGTCAGACGTTATGCAACGGTTTTAGTCAACAATCTAACAGTATTTTTGATCGAGGGCGTATATGAATAGTAATGGGGTTTTATTCTCTTCCCGTTCGTCGAATAATCCTTTGAATGTTTCGCCATACGATAGTTATGTTATTGACTGTGGAACTTATTTTCCTTATTTTTCTTTCGTTACTATTGTTATCGCAATGACTATGTCAATGTTTTGACACGCAATATTTATTCTTATTTGTGACAGGGTCTATATTCATTAAATGTTTTCTTGTTTTATCAGACAGAAGTGTATTCTTTTTCATTTACTATATTTGGAAACCCTATTGAAAAATAAACACTATCGTACAAAAAAGTACAAAGAAACCACTTTTTTAAATTTAAACAAATAACATTAAGGCACTAAACTGTTTTTCATTTGACAATAACAAATTATCTAAGCATAATAATATATAGTACTCGATTGAAATGATATCTCTTATTGTATCACAAAATTTACTCACCTCCTTAACTGTTTCTTGCTAAGTATAACAGTCATCAGCGCTAAGTTTGCTGACATCCCCAGAGCGGAGAGCGCGAGTAGTGCCGCAGCGCTCGCCGCGCCCCCCGGCGGACAGTGCCTCGTGTTGTTTAGGATGGATGAGTTGGACGCGCCGGCGGAACCAAAGCGCAGGTTCGCGCCGATCATTGCCACCGCTGACCCAGCTGAAAAGTTGTTCCAATTTCAAAACACTTATTTATTTATCTTATTTAAATTTTATCTATTACTTTGCTTGACAATGGTATGAGGTGGTCGATAGATACGTAATAATATTGATTTATTGACAGTTATTTATTGGCTTATTCTTGCTGGAGTGTTAGATAAATGGAAGCTATAATTTTCTTATGCTTATTGGTTTTAAAACATTTTTAAATTTAAAAAAATCCATTAAATTGTTAAAAACTTTTAATTTCTCAGGACAAACTATTCCAGAAATGTCTTACACTATTGAGATAACAACATAGAAAAGCAAAAGCAAGAAAATAAGTACCCACATAATTACATTTTTGGTGTATATTTCAATTAGTTTTTTATCTGGGTAGGTAGATATATAATATAATAAGTATTTGTTCAAGTTTTTAGCTACAAGTATGCTGATAAATTTTGGTAAGCGATGCGAAGAACGCTTCGCATAAATAATGTGCTACGAAATGCAAGTGCTACGACGATCCGTGTAGCTACGGTGGTGCTACGAGAATAGAAGCAAGTGAGTTATTTGAAGTAATACTGGTTAGAAGAGATTAATCCTAGAAGCGTAGATACATTCTGAATTCAATGATTGGACAGGAATGTTTATAGACATCAATTTTGTTTATATAATATTTTTTACGATAGGTATTTTAGATTAGCGATAGTCGCGTTAAAGACCGCGCCGCTTCGACCGGCCGCTTCAACCTATCGTTAATCTAAGGGTAGGTATATTATTTTTATTTTATTCAAAATTAAAAGTCTTACTTCGTGAGCAATACTCATTACCATTATAGGCCTTATCATCGGATACATATAAATAGTGAACGGTTTAATTAGGTTATCTTCATTTGATAAAATAATGTGTTTCAGTGCATTAAACCAACATTATCAAACTGCTACGGGCTTACATATTCAAAGGCAATTATTTAAAGCTTAACGTACTGACTCGGCATCTTAATTATAATACCATTCGATAGATCGATGACTATGTGCAGATTACAGCTGCAACTCTCTCCCAAAGTTTTCAATGCAAACAAAATCTACTACAAATGAAAGTAAGTCGTTTTTTTATGAATAAAGTGAGATGACTTTTAAAAAGTAAATGAAGCTTAATTTCCTCTTCAAAGATAATTGTTGAGTGTGATAATGCTATAGTGAATTTCTTTCGTTGTATTTAGATATATTTTTTAAATCCCATAGATACTTGTTTCTCACAGTCGAATCTAAATATACTGCTTTTGAGGTGTATTTTATATTCTTTGTAATATTTGTAGATTAATAAAAAAATAAAAAACAATAGTTCAGACAAGGTGTTCATATATTTTGTCTATATAATACTCCTTTGTTTTGTAATTTATTTATTGTAACTTTTTTATTTATACACATATAAGTAAAAAAGAAAACCACATAACATACACAAGAGCAAAAAGGCACAGGCTATATGGTTGTTATTTATGTACGCCCCTATTTTGTGCTGTTTATATACACATAAAATAATAACACATAACAAATTACTTGTCAACACAACATCGATCATCAGCACAAACGAACATTTAAATAATGGCGTGTTCATAAATTTACCTGCCGACATTTTGGTGTTCAGACGTCTGGCCTCAATGGGAGCGAGCTATCAAATGCAATGAATCACTGTGACAGCCAATCAGAGACCTCCCTTGCCCCCCACCTGCCCATTGCATTTTTGCACCAATGTTTTTCACTGACATCACAATAAAAGTTTTTTAACCTTATTTAATTAATGTCACTATCTGGTCTCAATTCACTCACTTATTGATATTATGAACTTAAGTATCCACTTTATTTTTTAAATTAGAATCTTAATTTAGTAATATTTGAATTTATTGAGATCTTAGGGAGTTCCACTGAAGATTATATGAGAAGGAATTTTTAAATTAAAATGCCAGTGTTTTAGTTTTGTAATTCGACTTTTTAGTTGAATGACATATAAAAAGCAATCGTTACTGACTGATCTATCAACACACAGCTCAAACCACTGAACGGATTGCGCTGAAATTAGGCACGCAGATAGTTATTATAACATAGGTATCTTTTACGAAAGGATTTTCCAAAATTCACACCCTAAGGTGATGAAACTGGGATCCAAAGTTGAGTCTATTGCCCGTAGTTCTATTAGTAGGACCATGGACACTTAGCATTGCCCGTAGTCCTACTGGTAAGACTACGGACAAGTAACAGTGCCCGTAGTATTGGTTTTTTTTTCGTCATCCTACCTCTATTCTATTATCGTTGAAGATAAATATAGGTTATAGGTTTTTTTTTAAGAGCGAAAAAAATCTGATTTTTTGTGTAAATGTCTTAGATTAAAGCTAGTTTTTGATTTTTCATTTACTTTTTTTTTCGTCTTTCGTTAGTAGGACCATTGCCCATACAAAATAATGATGTTTTTGTTGCAGTCCTACTGCTAGGACCACGGGAAAAATAATTGCCCAAGTTCCTACCAGTAGGACCACGGGCAACGAATGCAAAGTTGTATGGAGAAACTGGATCGCGGGTGAAACCGCGGGGTGGAAAGCTAGTTAAAAATAGTTTGGGAAATAATATTAAAGATTGTTTTGACCACAATTTCATAGAAATAGAAACATTATTTTGTGACGTATATATAACATATGTATAACGCTTATTGACAAATGAGTTAACTGTCTTAAATAATACTTGCCACCCCAAATATATACAGTTTGATACATTCCGTGTCTAAGATATCCGTAAACATTTTAACAAAGCTGTTTTACCTAACTAAAAAAGATTCCGCAATTTCATAGTTTTCAATCTGTTTATATCAATTACCCTATGGACTATTAATTGACATAATAAAAAAGTTATAGATAAACTTATCACACGTATAGACCTGACTCCAAACATGATGCACGATGCAGAATATAGGATAATAAAGTATCCACGAATAGCTACAGCACTCTACGTGAATACCTAATTGCGTTGCGGTTTGATGGATGGCACACTCATCTCTTTTAAGGTTTTAAAACCGGGACAATGTTTTCGTACTCTAAACAGATATTATTCAATACTATACATTTTTTAAAGCGAAACCATGAAAAGTAATCAGCGGTTCCGTACATAAGTTCAATGCACAACCAAAATTTATTGAATAAGTCATTAAAACGAATCCTGTTTATATTTTACTAGCAGTCCCCCGCCCGCTTCGCTGAACGACATCACATTACAAATCATTGAAATTCTCCGCTTTTCTGTACTATAATTATAATATGTATGTATTATACATATAAACCTTCCTCTTGAATCACTCTATCTATTGCTGCATTAAAATCCGTTGAGTAGTTTAAAAGATCTAAGCGAACAGACAGCGGAAGCGACTAAATTTTATACTGTAAAGATTAATAACTATAAAAAAATATGCCGAATATTTTATAATACTTGGTACTGGTGACAAATGCTAAAACATCAAAGTAAATTGGTCGAGTCTAGATGGTATCAAGAATACCAATGATTTTAAGTAGTATATCGTACGTTTAATTAGTACCTACAATTAATAGTTCTGTAAATTAAACATTAAAAAAAACGGTGATTTCAGTCGGTAGTTGTTAATTCGAGATTCAAATTAAGCCTGTGTTTTTACAAAAAAAACCGTAGTACCTATACAGGATGAAATGTCGGATGTCATCTTTTTGTAACCTTAGTAGCCCGCCCACCTAGTATACCTGTAAAAAATATCCTTCTAAAATATTAATCAAACCCACATTCAACTAAGCATAAAGGGTATTGTTGTCATCCATATTATATTTGAGAAGGGTTACAGTACAATACGTGTTCTTTGCCATATTGCGGATAATAATGAATCTAAAATATTTGCATGACACAAAATTTACATAAAACTGCAAATGATACAATTATAACCAATAATTCAATATTGTATGAAATCGCAATTTGCAAATGGATAATCTACTGTCAAATTCAGAATCAATTTATCAAAACTTTTATTTAAGCTTGAGCTTAGTTCGCTAATTAAAATATGACTTCAGCATTTGGACACTTTCCAATATGAGTTGGCCCAAAGAGCGTCAATTCTATAAATACTCCATTTCATTTCAGACAAAGGTCTGGAATTACCTAGTTTTAGCCAATTTTACTTCGCCCCTGTCTGTGTGCTACTTAACAAAGAAAGTTGCTCTACAATTTTAATAACAAGGTTTTATACTTTCAATTGCGTAAGTCCTCTAGTTTTTTTTTAAATTTTACCTTATAACAAATAAAAGAAATCATTATAGTAGATTTTACCGGGTCTATTCGCGCCACTCGTGACCACGGTCAATGTAACTTGATCGAAACGTCGAGGTTAGTCGAAATTATATTTTGATTATTATGTGCGCGAATAGACCCGGTATAATCTACTATAATGAATTTAGTTCGCGAAAGTTTTAAAAGAAATCATCCAAAAATAATCGTAAAAATCGAATATGTTGTAAATTTTATTCACTTTATGATTTATACCAATCTAACCACAAAAAGATCTTTTGATAGTGTATATTTATGACGTCACACTAGTCAGTATTTGATACTAAACTCCAATACAGATATTTTTTCACAAAACTCAACTATAAACTATACAGACGAATTTAGAACCTCCACCTTTTTAAGTAGGTTAAAAAGAAGCTGATTTGATACCTCAGTGAACATCCCTATTACCACCGCTCGCTTGTTCTGAGGTCTACTTGCTTGTGACGTCACATGATTTCAGTGACTACAGTAAACCTAGGAAACTACATAAACACAGATCACTTATATCATAGAGTACAAATGCAGATAGCATGTCAGTGTCATGTTAGCCATGTGTTCGGTCACCGGTGGCAATTTAATCACCGCTTACCGTGCATCACACGTGTAAAGCTGACGGGCCTGTTAACATGGTTGGTTAAAAATACTACGTATCACTCCATAAGTGGCAAGTTCGATTTCCATACAGGGTAGAAATATTGTTTGCATGAACATGTCTAATTTTATTTTTTAAATTTATTTGGGTAAACAAACAGTTTTTTTTAACTTTTGGATAAGCTTGTGTTTGACCGCAATCTCACTAAGGTAAGTGATGATATGGCTGAAGGTGGTAAGCAAACAAAGCCTAGATAGGAACTGGCAGCTGTCGGAACACACCAATAGGTGCTTGGCGACAGATTTTCAACTTAAGGGTGGTGCCAGCCACCGCGCTATGGTTTCCTCACGATGTTTTCCTTCACCGAAAACTAAAGCTCATTGTAGGATTCGACCTTCGCCGCGGTATCCGAAATCAGTACCACTAAACTTTCATCGCCTGAAACAGTATTAAAGTATAGAATTATAAAAGGCTAAAAATAAAAATGAACATATAAATTGAACACCAACACCGTTTACCACAGATTACATTAAAGTCTATATTTGTTTAAAAACGTTAAGTGAACGAGCGCTATCTCAATGCTAATCTTTGAAAAGTTCCAGGTCGCGTTGCCGCAATGTCAATTGCATTGAACATGAGTTCTACAATGAGTGTATATGATTTCACAAGCCGATAAAGAGGTGAGCGTTTACCGGCGTTTGTTAAAATGAAGAGTGTAGTGTGAATTAAGTTGTCTTGATTGAAGAGTATAATTATCTGTTTTAATATGTATTTAATTTGGGATCAAATGGCCGTGTGTAAAGAATGTCTGGAGATATTTATTTTAAACTTTCCTACGCTACACTATTTTGAACACAAAAAGCTGTATGACGTTTGGGCTTGACTTGATATACTACAGGATCGTACGTTTCATACAATTTATTTTGTACATTGAAGAAATTATTTTAAAATTTGGCAAGTGCCGAAGTTAGAAACTGGAAATTATTTTAGAAACGGTTTATCAATTTTCACCCTTTTAGGGATTGTTTCTTTTTATCATATCTTTCAACAAATTATGTTCAGCCTTTTCACCGTGAAAACCAAGTAGACATTTACTTTCGCATTTATAATAATATTAATATAACAATAAATATTATTTTTGTATAATTTTTCATGAATATATCTGACAGCTACGAATAAATAATAAGTCTCTGGCAGGCATTCTTTTATACTGCATCAATAAGATATTCCATATAAAAATGCTAGATGTCATATCAAAACATGAGTACTCATTTAATTGTAATCCACGATGGATTGTAATAGGTATGATGATGCATCAAAGCAAGTAACTAACGAACGATCAAATGCTTCTCGATTTCCTTTCCCCTAAATGAAAAAGCGAAAATGTATCAGGATGTTATTGAACCCAGGATAGGGTGACCACCATCGCATTATTTAACGGCTCGTAAAAAATAATGATATTGCCTTGTCTTTATTGCCGTACCTATTAACATGTAAGAAAAAATACTACTAAAGAGTAGGTAAATGGTCCATTCGCTAGGACCTAAAAATAAAACAATATATTGATAAATCATCGATCAATCGATAAATTCGACAGGGACTTAAGATGGCGTCGGAATACTCCAAGTTTCATGAAGCAACGAGGGCGCTATAATTAGATCTCGCTCCATCTTAAATCTTGCCTCGGAAAGGCAATGTATAACAGAAAGGTGAAATAATATTTAAGGATAATAATATGCATTATGCATGTATTTTTTTTAAATACTCTAGCTTTTTTTGGGATAATTATATAATGTATGTATCAATGTATAGCCAACCTAATCCTTTATATATGACCGATTACTAAGGCATGGGATTAAAAAACATATTGACATTGACATTAATTGACAAGCACATGTGAAACGGAAGAAATAACGTTTGACCCAGATCGCAAGACAGAAACAGTCACCAATAATATGGTAATTTCATTGCGGTTAATGACAGGCCACGTTAGCTCTTATACTATCTGAGACAATTATAGGCTTGGCCCTCAACCAAAACCAAATTTGTATCAATAATTGCCTGTCACATGGTCACCCTACGGAATAGTCCACTTGAGGAAAACGGACACAATACCACTTCCATCTTATTTGGCCTCCCTCTATCATTCAGACAATACAAACAAAATATGATAAGTGGAAATTTCCTCTTTGTTCGTTTATAAATGGAAAATAAAATATGAAGGTTTTAACTTATATTTTTCTATACATTCAAGGTTTTATGATAAACGTTTTTCGAGGAAAAGTACGTGCAAATTGGTTGAGTAATAACAAATTCAGGTATATATATAATATCTACAGAAGGCACTGTTCGCAGAAATACCATTTGGTAAAAATATTTATGAGTGAAACAGTTTATTTTTTCCGAGTAGCAATCATATTGCTGGTTATAAAATTGTGAATATTGGTATAATAATAAGAACCTCATACAAGACTTCATCTACGTATGCATATCGTTTACTTCGTTCATCAAAAAACAATGTATGTTAAACTATTTATTCTTGCATACATCTATTCTATAAATATAAAATTGAAGTTTACCAGTCATTTCGAAATAGAAAAGCATATTTGCATGTAAAAATGAAATACGAACACATTTTTAAAACTTTCACAAAATTCATATTTGTAGTATTTACTTTATATTGGGTCTATCCACGTACAGAAAATTATCAAAGTATTATTTTAACTAATCTCGACGATTCCATAAGTTCACGAGTTTTTTTTTCTTTTTGTCGAAACGGGACATTCAGTAGCATCGCACGAGTGAAACTGCAGGGGGCAGTTAGTAATTTTATAAATACATGAGCATTTCACCTGAAATAGCAGAGTTTCTTTCACTTTACACGTGAACCGAGGTTACTAGGTCAATTACAGAACTGTTCTGCTGGAATTTTAAGTTCACAACTCTTTTCAACGTTTTAATATTATGTTTTAAAATTTTCAACACAAAACGGCCGTTTGAAATAAATGTGTGCAATTTATCCGAGTTTTTGCTAATGGGACGCGTATATTTCATTTATGTTTTTACCTTTGGAATAAAACATTTTCCACGTGAGGTGGTTTAAATAGAAAATATTATAATAGTAAAGCATTTAATGCTTCGGGGTCTCTTTAATCTAATAAAAGAAATTTATTTTTATTAATCTGTCTTTTTATACAGAGGCATCAAGTGCCTCAGGGTTATTGTTGGTTTATATAGAAAATGGCATTTATCAAGTAACACGTAATAAATTAAAAAAAAAACCACTGGCTACTTTTTATAAAAAAAAAATGTTATTATGATAGGCAGACGAATGGCAAATGGCATAAAAATAGTAATCCCGCAAAAGGATTTTGAGTCTATGGTTATGAATAAATATGTGTATACTATTACATTTGCAAGCTAAATGAGATTACGACCCAAAAACTTCCTTCCCTTTAACATAATTTCAGTCATACATTAACACTGTTATACAAATTGCCAAATTAAAGTGAAATATGAAACCATAAGGTTAATTTGTTATATTTGTAATACAAATTGCCCTTACTTACATTTCCATTTGGGCTTCCTTACACAAATACACCCACATCTTTTCTCTGACAACAACGGTCTGATTAAATATTACATTTATAAATACTCCGACGTAGAGCATTTTAAACTAATCTCATTGAAGTAGTACAAGTGGATATAATGGCATCTATTCTTAGCATTATATCTCAGAATAAATTGTTTTTTAGGTTTCCAGTAATTTTGGTAATTCATTCTATAATTACTGAAGAGAGGCTAGTAATCATAGACGGCCCAGTTAGCGTGGTTTAGTTAAGTACACTTCCTATCACGCCTCAGGTCGTGGATTCGATTCCCATCTAGGCCAGATAATTGCCTGACATTTATGTGGAGGAACATGTCTGTTTGTCCTGAGTCTAGGTGTTATTTTCTATGTATAAAGATAATAATGGAAGTATTCTATAGGTTTTGATTCCCTTGTGAGAGTCAAAATATGCGACATAAACGGCCGTATCTATTGATTATAAATAAATATCCTCTGACATTTTTCACACACGGTTATCCGATCCCAAACTAAGCAGAGCTTGTTCTATGGAAACCAGATTACTGATATACTACATATACTACTTTTTTTGTAAATACATACTTAAATAGATAATTACACCCAGACTCAAGACAAACTGACATGTTCATGCACACAAATGTCTGTCTTGGATGGGAATCGAACCCACGACCTGCGGCGTGAGAGGCAGCGTGTTAACCAACCACGCCAACCGAC
Organism: Ochropacha duplaris; assembly: GCA_951361185.1. Taxonomy (NCBI): domain Eukaryota; kingdom Metazoa; phylum Arthropoda; class Insecta; order Lepidoptera; family Drepanidae; genus Ochropacha; species Ochropacha duplaris. Next base: position 3,843,289 of record OX592696.1, read on the forward strand.
CCGTCAATCCGATTTTGTTGACAGTTTGATTTTTTTTACTGCTCCTAAAGCTTGCAGACCTGAGTATTGAATATTAATTTCAACTTGATACCTTCCACGCATTCCGCAGAAAAAAGACACACAGACGGATAACAAAGTGATCCTATAAGGGGTCCGTTTTTTCCCCTTGAGATACGGCACCCTAAAATACATTAAGGTTGCAAACAACGCTCATTCGATCAATCAAAATTGTCCTACGTTGATTGTGTGTCCAGCTATCAGTAGAAATCAGATCCGTAAACAAATAGAGCCTAAGTGTTGTCTAACAGATGGCATGGGGATTAAACCTTATTTATAGAGGTAATTTGTTCTCCAATGAAAGAAACACAATAAACTTTGTTTACTGTCCAATGTCTAGACGGTGTTGACACTTTAGCGTCGGGAATTCACGTGTCATAATTTATAGTAATATTATTTGGAATCTTCATTCCGAATCCCAACAGGATGTTAAAACATTAGCATATTAGAATTAGCATTTCAATTACAGGATACAGTGGTTTATCTTTACATAGAAAAACTTTTTATAAAAAAATAAAAACGACTTCAAAGGCAAATGTTGAACTAAAAACCGAAAAATAAACTGAATAAGATATTAAATAAAATGGACAAAAAATATTTAAATAACTAAATATACCAAAAACTTTAATTATGTAAACTACCTACGCACCTATTCAAATTATTATTCTATAAATACCTTTTGATCTGTTTGAAGTCGGTGCCAAGCCTAATAGGTTTAATAGGCTTCGTACGGTTTGAGGAGGTAGGACATAGCATAACATCTGCTCATAATTCGGGCCGTCTGATTGGGGAAGTACCTCCACCTTACAGAATATCGCAGCCAAATAACACTGCCAAGTGGTGTTGTGTTCCTGCGGTGAGTAAGGTTGCCAGAGCTCCTTAAAGGAGGCACTGTGCTGACGGCGGAGGGACCGGCGGTATTATGGAGTCGCTATTGAGTAGTGCAGGTGCAGCATGTTGGCGTGCGGTTAGGGAGATCCGGTGAAACGGTTGACCGCTGGCCGCCCGCAGATAGAGTGAGTTCCCGAACCCAGGGATTACTTAATCTCCTCCCTGGGAGGCTGAACTGCCATCTGGCGATGCTTGTGAAGGCATTTATTATTTCTTTCATTGTATTTTTGGGCTTGGCACCGACTTCAAACAGATCAAAAGGTATTTATAGAATAATAATTTGAATAGGTGCGTAGGTAGTTTACATAATTAAAGTTTTTGGTATATTTAGTTATTTAAATATTTTTTGTCCATTTTATTTAATGTCTTATTCAGTTTATTTTTCGGTTTTTAGTTCAACATTTGCCTTTGAAGTCGTTTTTATTTTTTTATAAAAAGTTTTATTTTTCCATTTTTTTTATTTCAATGTTTTCAAGAAATATTTAATTGTTTTCGAGCAAATTAAGCCTATTATTAATTTACATTATCTATACTAATATTAGAAAGCTGAAGAGTTTGTTTGTTTGTTTGAACGCACTAATCTCAGGAACTACATAAAATATATGTGTTGGATAGCCCATTTATCGAGAAAGCCTATATATATCACGCTATTAGATGAGGGAATACATAAATAGATAAACTTTTAAAGAAAATAAAGAATATATATCCTAAATGATTAAGGTTTCTTTCTCAGCAGCTAGCGTTTCATTTCATATCTAGGACAACGTATATTCTAACACCTAACCGATAAAGATATCACCTTCTATCATTAACTCATTTTAATATACAAAGAGACGACGATACGAGTCTAAACGTGACTATAATATTTAAAGAAATATCCCCTAACTCCTAACCTTTAAGGAGTTGTACCTTCCATCATCAGCTCTGCAACATAAGATGATGACTACCAGATGGAAATAGCTTTGATAAGTACGTATATGAATGAAAAATACTGTTAATTCTTATAAAATTTGAGGGTTGCTCTCATTTTCCCCAGGATCCCATCATCAGATCCTGACTTGGTGACAGTAAGAGTACCGCCAAAGTATACTCTTTCAAATGAAAGAAGAATTTTGAAAATCGGTTCACATTTCTTATAAAATTTGAGGGTTGCCCTCGTTTTCCCCCAGGATCCCATCATCAGATCCTGACTTGGTGATAATGGGACCACCGCCGAAGTGTACTCTTTCAAACAAAAAAAAAATTTGAAAATCGGTTCACAATTGGCGGAAAAATCGATGAACATACATAAAAAAAAAAAAATACATACAGTCGAACATATAACCTCCTCCTTTTTTGAAGTCGTTTAATAAAATGGAGTCGCTTTCGTTGTCTGTTCGCTTAGATCTTTTGAACTACTCAACGGATTTTAATGTATTTTTCAGCAATAGATAGAGTGATCCAAGAGCAAGGTTTATATGTATTTAGTGTTCGAGATCGAAGCACTAATTTATATTGTTGAGAAGGAGGATATTGGCGTAATTAAGATGCATCAGTTAGTGTACTCACGGCTATTTATTGTTTGTCCATATAAGGCACTCCAGTGAAATACACTAAACACATATACAGCACGGTTATCCACAATACGTATAACCTTACAACACAACAAGAGAGACAGTTTACAGCACAACACGAGAATTACAGATAAAGATATTAAACACAATGAATCGCTAGGACAGCTGAGAGAAATAAGTGACGTCAACTAGGCGTAGCCAGGCGTAGAGGTCGACTGAGGTCGTACGCGGGTAGCGGGCAATATTCGCGCGAGCTGCTCGATGTAGGTAGGCGGTGTCGTCGATCGACGTCATCGCTGCTAGCTCGGAGCGCGACTCCACTGGCTCGCGGTGATATTGTCGTGCATGTTATGTTTGTATTATGATGTTATATAAAATATTACAAATTATAATAAAATATTATTGGATATTATTATAAAGTAAATATATGTAATATTGTATTGTTGTAAATGGACATATTAATTTAAGGCATAAAATAGGTGTTAGGTATTAGTTAGGAAAGGAGATTAAGTGGAAAGGATCGCCACATCACTCCCCCCCAGAGACCGTCTCACGGGCGATAATAATCTGGAAATCGCACTCTTCGTCCAGACTTGGTGGTTTTGATCGCGGTTTCCGTGGGTCGTGGCTGTTGCACGACTGGGGTCGAATGGACCACTGGGTCAGGTTGACAACCAGGATCTGGTTGACCTGTTGGGCATGATTGGGTCTCCTTTGGGTTATAATTACCCATACGATCGGTGTCAGCTAAAACATAAGCTGGTTTAAGCCGATCTATGGAGACTTTAACTACCTTACCCTTTACCCTAATTTTGAAGGTTTTGTCGCCTTTTTCGACAACTTCATGAGGACCAGTGTATGCAGGTTGTAAAGAGCCTCGCAGCGCATCTTCCCGAAGAAATATGTGGCTGGAGGTGGCCAGGTCCTTGTGGACAAATACTTTGTCCTTGCAGTGTCGCGAGGCGGGCGCAGGTTGCAACTTCGCCACGAATGATCGTAGACGCATGGCGAAGTCGGTGACATCTGTGGTTGCGCTTGGGTCCGAGGGTGTGAAAAATTCTCCAGGGAGGCGTAACGGTTCGCCGTATACCAGTTCTGCTGAAGAACTTCGTAAATCCTCTTTATATGCGCTTCGGATGCCCAACAGTACGAATGGCAGGGATTCAGTCCAGCTACTGTCGGCATGGCACATAATCGCCGCCTTAAGTTGACGGTGGAATCTTTCCACCAACCCATTACACGCCGGGTGGTAGGCAGTGGTTTTGCGGTGTCGGAAGCCGGCTGTCTTGGATAGATATTGGAACAGTGCGGACTCAAACTGGCGTCCGCGGTCTGTAACAATATCTGTTGGACAGCCGAAGCGAGAAATCCAACCCGTTAACAATGCCTTACCAACTGTCTCGGCAGTAATATCGGTAATGGGGACTACTTCCGGCCATCTGGTAAAGCGGTCTACGGCTGTCAAGCAGTAGCGGAAGCCTTGTGAAGGGGGAAGTGGACCTACGAGGTCGATGTGTAAAAAGTTGAATCTTGCGCGGGGTAAATCGAAAGTGCCCAATGGTGATGACACGTGTCGATTCACTTTTGCGCGTTGGCAAGCCAGACAAGCACGTGACCATTCGCGGCAGTCTTTACGGACTTCAGGCCAGACGTATCGCTGTGCAACAAGCTTAGCTGAGGTGTTTGCACCAGGATGGCTAAGGTTGTGACAGCTGTTAAAAACTTGCCTGCGAAAAGGTTTGGTCACAAAGGGTCTGGGAGTGGATGTACTCACATCACAAAATAACTCGACGGGACTGCCGTCGATTTTTATCTTCTTAAGTCGGAGAGATGATTCTGACTTAAGTCGGAGAGATGATTCTGACTTAAGAAATTGCAGCAATTCGGGGTCAGCACTTTGCGATTTGGCGAGAACTTCGAAGTCGACTGAGGTTTCCAGTTCACTGACGCGCGACAAGGCATCGGCTACGACATTATCTTTGCCGGAAATGTGCTGTACGTCAGTAGTGAACTGGGAAATAAAGTCGAGGTGTCTATACTGACGCGGAGAGCAGTTCTGCTTTCTCTCGTGGAAAGCGTATATTAGCGGTTTGTGGTCAGTATAGACAGTGAAGTGTCTCGCATCTAGCATGTGCCGAAAGTATTTGAGGCCTTCGTAAATCGCGAGCAGCTCCCGATCATATGGCGAGTACTTCTGCTGGGTCGGGCTCAGTTTTCGCGAGAAGAAGGCGAGTGGTTGCCACATACCATCCTTAAACTGCTGCAAAACTGCGCCCATTGCCAGATCCGATGCATCTGTCACAAGGGCGAGTTTAGCCTGATGGTCTGGATGTGCAAGCAATACGGCGTTGCAGAGGCTGTTTTTGCACTTATTAAAGGCAGTGAGAGCCTCGCCGGACATATCAACGGGGTGTGAGCCTTTAACGGAGCCAGTTAGGAGGGCGTTCAAGGGACCTTGAAATTTTGCGGCTTGTGGTATAAACCGCCTGTAAAAATTCAACATCCCCAGGAAACGTCTGAGTTCCCTTACCGTTTTTGGCGTTTGAAACTCCTTGATGGCCTCAACCTTCGACTCCAGAGGTCTGGTTCCAGCTGCCGAGATGCGGTAACCTAAAAATGTTACCTCGTCCGCGCCAAATACGCACTTTGAAGTGTTAATCACAATGCCGTATTTTTGCATCCTGGTGAATAATTGGTGCAGGTGGGACTTGTGCTGGTCCTGATCGCGAGAAAAGACTAAGAAGTCGTCGAGATACGGATAGCAGAAGTCGAGTCCGCGCGTCATTTCATCGACAAACCTTTGGAATGTTTGACCTGCATTCCTAAGGCCAAAGGTCATGAACGGGAATTCATACAGGCCAAACGGGGTTGTGATTGCGGTCTTCAGTATGTCCTCTTCACTGACGGGTATCTGATTGTAGGCCTTAACCAGATCGATGGTGGAGAAGACCTTGCATCCAGAAATGCTGTGGGTAAGGTCATGCACATGTTTTATAGGATACCTGTCGGGAATTGTCCTCGCGTTGAGGAGCCTGTAATCACCGCAGGGCCTCCAGCTGTTGTCCTTCTTCGGAGCTAGATGAAGTGGAGAAGACCAAGGGCTCTCAGATGGTCGAGCCGTGCCATTACTGAGCATGATGTCAAACTCCTGCTTGGCGATACGCAGCTTGTCCGGTGCTAATCTGCGAGGGGAGCATGAAATAGGCGGGCCGGGGGTTGTGCGGATGTGGTGTATTGTGTGGTGCGTGGTTTTGTGTGGCGTGCCAGCGGGTCGCGTGATCTCGGGGAATTGATTTAGAATGGAATGATATTCTGAATCCCCGGTCAAGACCTTTACCGAACAAGTAGATGATGCGTTTGCAATAGAAGCTACAACAGATAATGAGGTAGTCTTATCTACTAAACATTTGTTGCGGATGTCGACAAGCAAGTTATAGAAGCTTAAAAAATCTACGCCTATTATAGGTTTGGTGACATCTGCAACTACAAATCGCCATGGGAAAATACGGCGCAAACCTAAATCTAAACTTAATTGTAGGTAACCATAAGTGTCAATTACAGTGCCGTTTGCGGCTGATAGTTGGTAATTGGATTTAGCACGCTGTTCACGAAGGAAATGACGCGGAAATACGCACAAGTCACTACCAGTGTCCACTAAAAACTGCGTCTTTGAGGTACGGTCAGTTGCGAAGAGGCGACCCGAAGAGATAGGACAGTCGTCAGTCGCCATTACTGACTGCCTCTGAGGTTTTCCGACTGCTGGTAGTCGCACGGCTTAATGCACTTGCGAGCATTGGCCCCAAACCTGGAGTGGTAGTAGCAGAGGGGATACTTCCGGTGACTAGACTCGGATCTCTGCCCAGATCGACTACGCTGACGTCCGCTGGAACGTGATTGCGAGCGAGGTCTCCTGTTCAGCTGCATGGTGAGATTTCTCACTGCCTTCTTCAGCTCAGCGATCTCGGTAGCCATGTGTTGCATGCTAGGCCCGGGTGCTGACGATGCTGCGACTTGGCCCGGTGTGACAATATCCTGGACCCTGTCTGCCAGGTCCGCTAGCGCCTCAAGCGAGCTTGTTGGTTGCGAAGCAAGGAGGGTTTGCACGTTGCTGGGCAGCCGGCTACTCCAAATTGTCCTCAGAAATTCCTCCGGTATGCCTGCTCCTGCCAGGCTCTGCAGATGTCGCAGAAACTGTGAGGGCTTGCGGTCTCCTAATTCCTCGTGCATGAGGAGCTGTTTCACGCGTTTCTCGTGTGACGCGGAAAGTCGCTTTATGAGCTCTTGCTTTAGCTTCTCATATTTGTTTTGAGCCGGGGGAGAAAGAAAAATATCTCGTACCTGCTTCGAGTACTGATGCTCAAGGTTGCCGATGACGTAATTAAATTTTGTGACGTCATTCGTTACGTTCGCATTCGCAAATTGGGCTTCTACTTGAGCGAACCAAACTTCAGGATCGTCCGGCCAAAAAGGTGGAATCCGAACTCCGATACGACAAATGTCGGATGGGTTGTCAATGGACACACACTTTGCTCGACGAATTTGTCTCTGCCGGGTATGGGTACTGTCGGATGATTTTGCCCTGTCACTGCTGTCGCTCATTGTGAATGTTATTCACAGTATTCTAGGTATAAAAATCTAGCCAATCTCAGTGTTCTTCAGGGGTCACCAGTTTAGTGTTCGAGATCGAAGCACTAATTTATATTGTTGAGAAGGAGGATATTGGCGTAATTAAGATGCATCAGTTAGTGTACTCACGGCTATTTATTGTTTGTCCATATAAGGCACTCCAGTGAAATACACTAAACACATATACAGCACGGTTATCTACAATACGTATAACCTTACAACACAACAAGAGAGACAGTTTACAGCACAACACGAGAATTACAGATAAAGATATTAAACACAATGAATCGCTAGGACAGCTGAGAGAAATAAGTGACGTCAACTAGGCGTAGCCAGGCGTAGAGGTCGACTGAGGTCGTACGCGGGTAGCGGGCAATATTCGCGCGAGCTGCTCGATGTAGGTAGGCGGTGTCGTCGATCGACGTCATCGCTGCTAGCTCGGAGCGCGACTCCACTGGCTCGCGGTGATATTGTCGTGCATGTTATGTTTGTATTATGATGTTATATAAAATATTACAAATTATAATAAAATATTATTGGATATTATTATAAAGTAAATATATGTAATATTGTATTGTTGTAAATGGACATATTAATTTAGGGCATAAAATAGGTGTTAGGTATTAGTTAGGAAAGGAGATTAAGTGGAAAGGATCGCCACATGTATAATACATACATATCATAGTACAGAAAAGCGGAGAATTTCAATGATTTGTAATGTGATGTCGTTAAGCGAAGCGGGCGGGGGATGGCTCGTATACTTATAAACCGCGGGAAGAAAAGCTACTAATATACAATAGTATATAACCTATTTTACTAGCTGATAATGTAGCTTTCTATAGGCGAAACATTTTTTCAAAAAACCTGCCAAGTATTTTTCGAGTTTATCCACTACAAACCATTAATCCTTTATCTTTATAATATTAGAGTAGATACATTATATGTGTGTACTATTAACTTTAGTTACTTGTTAAGCTAAAACTTTACCGGGGATTCTTACGTTTAACCGTCAGTTAAACTTTACTTCATCGGTTAATAAAACGAATGTATATAAACACTATAAATAAAACCTCAACGAAACCTTATGAAACCGTACGAATCCTACAATTTTACGATACGAAAAAAGACAGTAGAAAAGTATATCCAAATAAGGAGACTCTACAAATCACAATACGATAAAAAAAGCCTCGCCAGCCATCCGAGGCAATAGTATCTTAGCAATTTGTTGCCAATGTCGTATTGCTCTACCTCGTGGAGCTTTTTATTTATCTCATACGTTTTCATGTTGCCTTATATCAAAATACCTAATAAAATCGTCGACGTTGTAATATTGCAAGATATTATTATCTGCGTATGTAGGTATCTGCTTACGTATGTAGGTACATTATACCCTGGAATTTTGATGTAATTCAAACTCTTCATTGCTCCATCAAATTGAAGTGTGATTTCAGATTTGGTCCCAAAGTAAAAGTTCTTTAGTATAGTCATACTCAAACTCAAAACTCATTAATTCAGTTTAGGCCCTGATAAGGCACTTATGAACGTTACAATTGACTCTACCACCGGTTCGGAATACACTTACTACTAAGTAGCTTACTAACTAACTAGTACAACTAACTTAGTACTAACTAGCTAACTTAACATGAAGGCAGCATAATATAGGATCCTAAATATTACTATGTAAAAAATATTGTCACGACATCTCTCTTATAATTTGATATCACATTTTGTATTATGTCTTTTATTTAAGTATTGTTAGGTTCTTAGTTTTTACATACGAATATAAATTATTAGCGATAGACATTTTCGCCGTATCAATTTCAATATTAGCAGCTACACAAAATAACTCTTTCTCAGGTTCTTATAGACTTGTTTACCTCCTCAGGCCTTACTACCACGTTTTACCATGGTAGAGATGGTGTAGACGCGCAATCTAAAAAGAGTCAAAATTCTGAATCTCTGAATCTCAGAATAAATTCAACAGCAGATTTTTTTTACAGCATAAATTCTGAATCTTGTGGTGCGCTATAAACTCCGAAACTACTAAACCGATCTTGTAACTTGGCACACAAATAGATTATATTCTGGAATAAGAGATAGAATACTTTGTATCCCGGGAAAGAAAAGATCCCTCGCTAACGCGGATGAAACTGCGGAGGGGAGCTAGTGGTTGAAATTTTAAACCTATCAATTTAAAAACAGTAAAAAATATTGCTAAAGTTCATAAATTTTCTCTTCTCTCAGTTCTATCAAATCTAGATATTTGCGATTCACCTCCGAGCCATCGCATCATCTCTATTTGTGATGCTTTAATACATTTGAGATGGATTTTCGTTTATCAATCCATCTAGCGTGGAACCGATAGTTCAAATATTTGCTTTCCACTCAGCGCTGTTAAATATTCCACCGAGTATTCAGAGTTCTTTTTTTGTTCCTAGAATCCTCATAATTTAATCTTTTTAATTTCTTATATATATATATAGGTTATTTTATACGTTATAATTAATAGTCACCTACATAAATAAAACTCAAAATCTAAACCTAATAAACGTAACAAGATGACTCTACTACCGGTTCATTTGCCTGAAAAAAAATGTAAAAAAATCTTACTGACCTATAAATCTGGGAATGACGCATAATAATCATAACTCTATTGAAAAACCGACTTTATTTATAAACATTAATAGATCAAATTTGAATGGCCATTATAACATAAATTATATTGTTGAGCCCAGCAGCGCCACGGAGGGTAAATAGTTTAACAGCTACAGTTAAACTTGTTTAAAGTCAAAGTTAAGTTACATTATAAACTGCAAGTTTAGCATGTGTATTAATCTATAGTAATATTATAAAGAGGTAAAGTTTGTGAGGTTGTAGGGGTAATCCTTGGATCTACTGAACTGATTTTGTAAATTATTTTACCAATAGAAAGCCACGTTATTTGTGAGTGTCATAGGCTATATTTTATCCCGGGAAAAAATAAGATCCCACGGTAATGCGAGTGAAACCACGTGAGACAACTAGTAATTATATCTTCTAAAACATTCTTTACACAGGATAATGTGATCAAACTAACCAAATGACCTTCTGATATTTATCCTTTGCTTCTTTTGAATAGCTGTAAGTTTCCAAATAAATAAAAATTAAATAAATAAATAAGCAATGCTTATACTATAGCAACCGGACAACTATTTTGTTTAAAATACATACTTAATTTCATCCATACTTAATACTTGGGTAGGAATTGAACCCACATTGAAGCATCGCATAATGTATCGCATTTGATGCGTTGTCAAAATCTTGCAGTGGGTAGCAATCATTTCCATACTCATATATACCTATAAACTTAATTTTCCATCGTCATAAATACAATACAAATAGTTATATACTCTACTCCACATGATAAAAGATATATTAAAATAATACAAGAGAAAAATGTTTAGTGTAAACATTAAGGCGACCATACCTCTGAAGCGTTTTCTTCCTGGCAACCTAAAGTAATAGGACACATTTAAGATGGCGTCATCATTAACTGTTACTATTGTAACGGCAATATTTAAAAAAGTATAGGAATTAATAATTATAGAATGCAAATTAAAAATAATTTTAATGAGTACGATGCAAAACAACTATAAAAATATCTATAATAATATAAATATATGCAGCTAGTAAGTACATATCCTAATACAAAATTAAGACAGATTTTTTTTTGTATATGCTATACTAACTAATATAATAGCACACTCTCACGCCAGTACTGTTTGATAAACAATCAGAATAACCCAATTCATTGCACTGACAGAATAAGAAGACGTAGGAACACATGGCAACACAGCCCCCTACGTGAAAATTTACGATTATATTCGATCGGCTATAGCTCCCAAGTGGCACGAATAACGATAACTGTAAATCGTTGGATACATTATCATGCCATGCTCATTGATCAGTATGCGTGTGTTATATGTAACATTGCTACACAAAATGAAGCCAAGCTGTTTATTATAGACGTTGTTTGCAATTTACGACGTTAGAACTAATGTCATAGTAAAGACTAACGGTCTTATTCATAATGAAACACTTATCGAAGGTATAAACCTATATTAGTTAAAACGTCTTTTAAGCTTATCAAACGTTCGATAAAAATCCTTATTCATAATCGTTTGATAAACCTCCGATAACTAAAATGTCCTTATTGAACACAATGTTGCAATTTCGTAGAAAAATAGTGAAATGTGAATGGTAGGAAAATGGTTTCATGAGTATTTATTTAAAAATCGGTACAAATTAAAAAAAAATGCATCTTGAATCTTGTGTCAAATATTTTGATCGCGTCAAAAAGCTATTTAATAATAATAATAAATCGTTCTTATACAATTATAATGAAATATTGTGTTACTGTACTAATGAATATGAATCCAAAAAAGACAGAGAAGTGAAAATGGGCTAGAGGACCACCACCAGTTATAGAAGCAATACCTATAGTAAGTTTATTTCAAATATTTTAAGTATGGATGTAGTAGTGTAATACTGGAATCAAATGATCTTTGTTTTTAGGATGATTTTGAAAAAGAAAACCAAAGTAACAATGTTCAAGAAGTATGTTATTGTAAAAGTCATTGGTTCTTTATCTAAACATTTATATATATATTCAGTTAATATTAATGTGGACACTGTAGAGGCACCACCACCTCCAATGTCTTCAGGTTTGCAATTGCTTGGTTCAAAACCTAGAAAAATAAAGAATAAGGTGTATAAAAATATTCCAATAACCAGAAAAAACATGTTGTAATATTAGAATGTTTATATAATATTGTATTGTTTCAGATCCACATGTCAAACATTAAAGTTATTTCACCTGCAGAACAAGTTGCTGCTCGTGAAATTGAATGCAGGACAGAACTGCATATGATGCAAGTAGAAAATGAAAATTTGAAGTTGGAGGAGGAATTATTAATGAATGAATAAAAAAATACTATATTATGAAAAAAAAAGAATAAATTATATTATTGATTATCTTATTTTGTATTATTTAATCATTTACCTGCAAGTAGGGAGAACTTTATTCACTAGAGTGCCTTGCAATAAAAACATGCAAGATTGCAGCATTTCTACCTCGCCTATGGTTAGAGTCCATGTTAATGGTCTGTTCCAGTAGCTCTCCTGTAGTGGGCTCATTGTCCTCCATCACATATGTCTCGCTATGTGCAATTGCAATATTGTCCAAAACTGCAAGAGCTACGACAGTAGTTTTAACATTGTCAAATTTTTTAAGGGTGGCATATACGGCTAGTAACATAACATGATTTTCAATCACCACAATACTTTCCAGGGTTTGTCAAGCTTGCATATTTAAGAAAATTTACGTACTTATTTTACAATAAAAACGTTTGATGTATTAGATGTCATTGCAAACTTCAATAATCAGCTGACCGAAATCGGCCATTTTTTTGCTAATATAGGTTTATCGAAGGTTTATAGTAGGGTCCTAGGTAGTTTATATCAATGTCACTTTATCGGAGACTTAAGGAACGTTTTAGCGCTATTGAACCATTATGAATAACACTTTTTGACAATCTATTTTTAGCGAGCTTTTAAACCTCCGATAAGTCATTATGAATAAGACCGTTAAAGTTTTAAAGAGAGGTAGTGACGTCGGATACCGCGGCGAAGGTCGTGGGTTCGAATCTTGACCAATAAGCTTTCGGTGAAGGAAAACATCGTGAAGAAACCATAGGACGGTGGTAGGGTACTTTGTAGTACCTACTCTTTTAACTACTCGACCGGCTGGCTACATCCCTCAAGTTGAAAATCTATCACCAAGCACCTATTGGTGTGTTCTGATAACTGCAATCGAGAGCCAAAGCCTAGATGGGCAATATCAACATTGCCAATCCCTCTAATATTGGTAACATAAACGACGGTAGTCATTTACCATCGGTGACCTGTACGTCTACCATGACTTGGCACCAAAAACACACATCAAACGGTAGCGGAGAAACGCGCATCGAATAGTTTTTGGTTAAACTTGTTCCTACACGCTAGTAACTAACGTTTTTTATCCATTGCTTTTAGAATATCGGTACCGTGAGTCACAAATTTGACAGATGTCATCGAGAAATACCGTCTCGATTATAGTTAAGTAACTCACGGGCAAATTGAACCGTGAGATCTTCGATCGTATAGTTTACGTAGTGTTTATATACCTACTCTTTGTAGTTTTTAATGAAAGTTTATAAAATTTGAGTGTTATTTTGTTGTACTTGTAATTAGTTTACTTAATAAAGATATATTTGACTTTGAGTTTGAGTTGAAATAATGTGGGCAATAAGTTATTTAGCATATTTTAGTTTGGAAATTCACTTGAGCATATCAGTGTGGTTTATAGGCCGTGATATTATTGAGATTGAGAACAATTACATAAAGGAATAAATACTTAGGTACTATTACTTACATACAATTTTAATCCTAAGCCACATTCCTCAACTATAAGCATCCACTTGAAACATTCACAGACAAACACATGTTTCTATAAAAAAAACCTACTTATTTAAAGTACATTATGTATTATTTATTTACAAACGTATTGTTTATAAACACACACCACAGCACACACACACACATGCGCATGACCTAGTGCGCACGATCGACTGAAGGACGACGGGGCCTGCAGCGCAGCGAGCAAGCGGGACGACGCGACGCTCCGTCTCACGGTAGATATGGTTGTATACCGTCACCGTGTAGTGAGCCACTACACGGTGACGGTATACAACCATATCTATTTAAAAATCACTAAGAATAAAAGCAAATGAGCATTCGTCTATGACGTTTTCAATTAGCAGGGTTATAACTGAATACTTAGATTTTTTGGGAGTATATAACTTACTCTGCCTTTACAGTATAGTTAGAAAGAGGCAGCATTATTCGTTGTGAAGTAAGAAACGTTGCTCGATGTGAGCAAACACTAGAGTGTACGTAAACCATCACTTGACTCATGGTGCGTACTACCAATTTTAGTTCTTTACGTGACCGCTAGTGGCGCTGTGCACATTTTCCATACAAATATTTTACGCAGTCGTGAGCGTGTGCGGTTTTTGTAAAGTCATGGTAGACGTACTGTACGTCTACCATGACTTACGCACACGCGCCTCTTTCTAACTATACTGTAAAGGCAGAGTAAGTTATATACTCCCAAAAAATCTAAGTATTCAGTTATAACCCTGCTAATTGAAAACGTCATAGACGAATGCTCATTTGCTTTTATTCTTAGTGATTTTTGAATTGATATGGTTGTATACCGTCACCGTGTAGTGAGCCAGTGAGACGGAGCGTCGCGTCGTCCCGCTTGCTCGCTGCGCTGCACGCCCCGTCGTCCTTCAGTCGGTCGTGCGCACTAGGTCATGCGCATGTGTGTGTGTGTGCTGTGGTGTGTGTTTATAAACAATACGTTTGTAAATAAATAATACATAATGTACTTTAAATAAGTAGGTTTTTTTTATAGAAACATGTGTTTGTCTGTGAATGTTTAAAGTGGATGCTTATAGTTGAGGAATGTGGCTTAGGATTAAAATTGTATGTAAGTAATAGTACCTAAGTATTTATTCCTTTATGTAATTGTTCTCAATCTCAATAATATCACGGCCTATAAACCACACTGATATGCTCAAGTGAATTTCCAAACTAAAATATGCTAAATAACTTATTGCCCACATTATTTCAACTCAAACTCAAAGTCAAATATATCTTTATTAAGTAAACTCATTACAAGTACAACAAAATAACACTCAAATTTTATAAACTTTCATTAAAAACCACAAAGAGTAGGTATATAAACACTACGTAAACTATACGATCGAAGATCTCACGGTTCAATTTGCCCGTGAGTTACTTAACTATAATCGAGACGGTATTTCTCGATGACATCTGTCAAATTTGTGACTCACGGTACCGATATTCTAAAAGCAATGGATAAAAAACGTTAGTTACTAGCGTGTAGGAACAAGTTTAACCAAAAACTATTCGATGCGCGTTTCTCCGCTACCGTCTGTACGTCTACCATGACTTTACAAAAACCGCACACGCTCACGACTGCGTAAAATATTTGTATGGAAAATGTGCACAGCGCCACTAGCGGTCACGTAAAGAACTAAAATTGGTAGTACGCACCATGAGTCAAGTGATGGTTTACGTACACTCTAGTGTTTGCTCACATCGAGCAACGTTTCTTACTTCACAACGAATAATGCTGCCTCTTTCTAACTATACTGTAAAGGCAGAGTAAGTTATATACTCCCAAAAAATCTAAGTATTCAGTTATAACCCTGCTAATTGAAAACGTCATAGACGAATGCTCATTTGCTTTTATTCTTAGTGATTTTTAAATAGATATGGTTGTGTACCGTCACCGTGTAGTGGCTCACTACACGGTGACGGTATACAACCATATCTACCGTGAGACGGAGCGTCGCGTCGTCCCGCTTGCTCGCTGCGCTGCACGCCCCGTCGTCAGTCAGTCAGTCGTGCGCACTAGGTCATGCGCATGTGTGTGTGTGTGCTGTGGTGTGTGTTTATAAACAATACGTTTGTAAATAAATAATACATAATGTACTTTAAATAAGTAGGTTTTTTTATAGAAACATGTGTTTGTCTGTGAATGTTTCAAGTGGATGCTTATAGTTGAGGAATGTGGTTTAGGATTAAAATTGTATGTAAGTAATAGTACCTAAGTATTTATTCCTTTATGTAATTGTTCTCAATAATATCACGGCCTATAAACCACACTGATATGTTCAAGTGAATTTCCAAACTAAAATATGCTAAATAACTTATTGCCCACATTATTTCAACTCAAACTCAAAGTCAAATATATCTTTATTAAGTAAACTCATTACAAGTACAACAAAATAACACTCAAATTTTATAAACTTTCATTATAAACTACAAAGAGTAGGTATATAAACACTACGTAAACTATACGATCGATGATCTCACGGTTCAATTTGCCCGTGAGTTACTTAACTATACTCGAGACGGTATTTCTCGATGACATCTGTCAAATTTGTGACTCACGGTACCGATATTCTAAAAGCAATGGATAAAAAACGTTAGTTACTAGCGTGTAGGAACAAGTTTAACCAAAAACTATTCGATGCGCGTTTCTCCGGTAGCGTCTGTACGTCTACCATGACTTTACAAAAACCGCACACGCTCACGACTGCGTAAAATATTTGTATGGAAAATGTGCACAGCGCCACTAGCGGTCACGTAAAGAACTAAAATTGGTAGTACGCACCATGAGTCAAGTGATGGTTTACGTACACTCTAGTGCTTGCTCACATCGAGCAACGTTTCTTACTTCACAACGAATAATGCTGCCTCTTTCTAACTATACTGTAAAGGCAGAGTAAGTTATATACTCCCAAAAAATCTAAGTATTCAGTTATAACCCTGCTAATTGAAAACGTCATAGACGAATGCTCATTTGCTTTTATTCTTAGTGATTTTTGAATTGATATGGTTGTATACCGTCACCGTGTAGTGAGCCAGTGAGACGGAGCGTCGCGTCGTCCCGCTTGCTCGCTGCGCTGCACGCCCCGTCGTCCTTCAGTCGGTCGTGCGCACTAGGTCATGCGCATGTGTGTGTGTGTGCTGTGGTGTGTGTTTATAAACAATACGTTTGTAAATAAATAATACATAATGTACTTTAAATAAGTAGGTTTTTTAGAAACATGTGTTTGTCTGTGAATGTTTCAAGTGGATGCTTATAGTTGAGGAATGTGGCTTAGGATTCAAATTGTATGTAAGTAAGTACCTAAGTATTTATTCCTTTATGTAATTGTTCTCAATCTCAATAATATCACGGCCTATAAACCACACTGATATGCTCAAGTGAATTTCCAAACTAAAATATGCTAAATAACTTATTGCCCACATTATTTCAACTCAAACTCAAAGTCAAATATATCTTTATTAAGTAAACTCATTACAAGTACAACAAAATAACACTCAAATTTTATAAACTTTCATTAAAAACTACAAAGAGTAGGTATATAAACACTACGTAAACTATACGATCGAAGATCTCACGGTTCAATTTGCCCGTGAGTTACTTAACTATAATCGAGACGGTATTTCTCGATGACATCTGTCAAATTTGTGACTCACGGTACCGATATTCTAAAAGCAATGGATAAAAAACGTTAGTTACTAGCGTGTAGGAACAAGTTTAACCAAAAACTATTCGATGCGCGTTTCTCCGCTACCGTTTGATGTGTGTTTTTGGTGCCAACTCATGCTAGGGGCACTGATGTGTGTTTTTGGTGGCAACTCATGCTAGGGGCACTGCTTGTCAAGCTTCTCGTGTATCAAAACAAAATAAAAATTTATTATTTTGAAATTTTACTTCTATGTTAATGATGCTTTGGTAATTAATAAGCTTGGTATCTCGGGCGTTTTGCATACCATTAACTAACTTAAATGATACGAGCGAATTTAAACTAAACTTCGGCCAACGCTTTCAGAAATGTTTTGCTTTTATTGTATTAAGAAAGCTTATGAAATGAAAGGCTCCATTGTGGCATACCGCGTTGGAAAATGTCCAAGTTACCCATTTGAATACAGGAAAACTCTATTGCAAGTGAGAAAGTCGTCGTTTCAAAGAGAACTTTGGCAGTTTTGATTTCTTGAACATTCGAGAGCGTCTGTCACCAAATTGTTACGAAGTATTCATGTGAGAATATTCATTATTTTTTTTCATAACTTTATAATGTATTGGCAATGACAGAATCTTTTAAAGTTAACACAAAACCTATGTTTTGGTTGAGCTGTGCATTTTTTACAATCTTGGTTTGCTTTTTAGTATATTTTTTCTCAATACTCTAGGTAGGTACTTATTTTTTTTTTGCAAATAGGGATGTCGCCTATTCAATAAAAAATATCTAACACTAACCAGTGTATAAAATAATATCTGAAAATACTCGTAAATAGCGAACACTTTGTAAAATTCAACCATTTTATGATTTTTAATAACTAATTTAACAATAAAGAGCCATTTTTTATGAATTTAAGGCGATGATAGCTCAGTGGTAAGTGACGTCGAATGCCGCGGCGAAGGTCGTGGGTTCGAATCCTACAATGAGCTTGAGCTTTCGGTGAAGGAAAACATCGTGAGGAAACCATAGCACGGTGGTAGGGTACTTTGTAGTACCCGACTGGCTGGCTACCACCCTCAAGTTGAAAATCTGTCGCCAAACACCTATCGGTGTGTTCCGACAGCTGCACTTGAGAGCCAGTTCCCATCTAGGCTTTGTGTGCTTACCATCTTCGGCCACATCATCACTTACCATGGTGAGATTGTGGTCAAACACAAGCCTATCGAATATAAAAAAAATAAAAAAAACTCCTGTGTCCCAAAGGTTGCCTGGAAGAGATCGCTTAAGCGATAAGGCCGCCTAGATTGTATTCACTTTTTTATATTATTTTATTATTGTGTCATGTATTCTTTGTATTTTGGTGTATGCAATAAAGAATATTTCATTCATTCATTCATTCAAAGAGTAGACCTTTGATGGTGTATATTTATGACGTCACATGGCATTATTTCATACAAACCTCCTTCAAAACGATAGTTTAATCGTTTTGAAATTTTAAAAAAAGTAGCTGATTTGATTATGTCAGTCAACATCCCTATTGTTTCACTTCCAAAGTAACTTATTATGGCGGCTATATAAATCTCATCTATCGAACCTAAACAGGCTGAAAATGAAAATCTAGAACGTGACATACGAAGGGCTGTAGGTAAGTAGCGTCTCATCCCTGAGGGCAGATAAAGCCGAGCTTGGTTCTATAGCACCTATTTGTTACCTCAAACGTTACCACAGACACGGTAAATGGCGTGGAATATCTTTACTAAATAAATCGACCAGCGTCCGCGTTCTAGAATTATGTGCGTGTAAACTATTGTGAGTTATGAAACATTATACCTAAACTAAAAAAGAATGGTATTTCACAAAGAAATCGAGACATAAAACATACTACACGAATGTTATACAAAGCTATGTTATTAGATAAACAAGATATTGTACGAATTTGTTATGTTAACTTTAAAAACAACACCTGTGCAAAAATTCAGCATTTTATGACCAAGGGTTTGGGCTGGGCGTTGATGAGTCAGTGAGTTAGGCCTTCTCTTTTTGTATAATATATATAGATACTAACTGTCCCTCGCTCCCGAGGGATTTTGTCTTCTCCCGGGATAAAAAGTAGCCTATGTGCTATTCCAGACTATAATCTATCTCTGTGGCAAATTTTATCCAGTACCGTTCAGGCGTTCTGGCGTGATTGAGTAACAAACATCCATCCAAACTTTCATATTTATAATTATTAGTGGGATGATTACCTATGTGCACAATTCAATCAAAATCCGTTGATCCGATTTTGCGGGATTGAATAACAAACGTCCAAACCTACAAATTCATGAACTTTCTTATTTATATTTTTTTACAATATTATATACTACATATAGTATACTAGTTTTCCGCCCCATGGTTTCACCCGCGTTCCCGAGGGATCTTATATTTTCCCGGGATAAAAAGTATCCTATATGTTATTCCAGTATATGATCTACCTGTGTACCAAGTTTCATTAAAATCCATGCAGTAGTTTTTGCGTTAAAGAGTAACAAACATCTTCACATTTTCACACACATCCAAACATACTTTCGCATTTATAATATTAGTAGGAAGTAGGACTGGTAGGATATATAGTAGGATTAAAAGGATTAAATCTGTGACATGAGACAAGCAAATGCATAATATAATATTAACAGTTAAGTACTGATAGCGATATAAGTATTGAAAAGCAAAACATGCAAAATAAGGGTACGTACACATTTTGCAACTACCTGAACAAACATCTCGACCAACGTATGCGAGTAGATAAGGCACGAGTTCATTGTATACCCACTTTATGTGAACCCTTGTGTGGAGAATCGTCTAAAAACACAGCATTGCTAATACGGGAAAATGTTGTTAGCGAGGTTTGAATGACGAGCCTGCTTTCGTTGCTGTACCTATTCGACATTATCAATGAATATAATTAACTAGTGAGCCCGGCAGACGTTGTCCTGCCATGAAAAGAAAATAAAAAGAAACTTGGAAATATTTGCGCCAACTGTCACACAACTGGCAGTTATGTCAAACGCCATGTTTATATTAAGTTAAGTTTTCTTAAATTTTCTAATGTGCCGCGCAACTTTCATACATTTTTCTTTCATAAAAACCTTCTCCTTACAATAAAAAATACAACAAAAAAAGAATTTGCGAAATTGGTCCAGCCGTTCAAGCGTGAAAATAGGGATTCATTTTTATATAATAGATAATAGATTATGTATGATTACTATTTTTACTATTTTTGCCGCCATAACACGCAAATATTGTCAGTGAGACTAGATAAATAATTATTGAATCTAATAGGTGTAAGTGGTTTTTGAAAAGAGTAATTGCCGAGTTTATTGCCGGCTCTTCTCAGCAAAAGCAACCTTCCAAACCGAGCATTAGAGTCTGACTATTCATAAGTGCCTGTGAAGGCTTATTTGGATAAACATTTCATTTCATTACGTATTACGTAATTAGAAAATCCTAATAAAATCATAATGCAAATACTTATGTAGATACTTCTGTGTTAGTTAACTTATAAAACAAAGTTATTGAAAGAGAAGAGAAGGCCTTCACAGATATAAATACCTAGTAAACAGTAAATAAATAACAACGAAATTCATGAAAGTAGACGACAATTAAATGAGTTATTAAGCGAATGTAAATAAAGTCTCTTGGTAGCCGCCGGTCATAAAAAAATTGGTTTCTTTTTCCACTCATCAAAATTGCTGCGGTAAAGTCCAAAAAAAACTTAAGCACACGTCTCGTAGTCTTGTACGTTTGACATGCGCTCAGTGCTATATGAAATTTTAATAAGGCCTCATATGCAACGCTCTCTCGAATTGTTTCCCCTCGTTGTACATCGGTTACACATGTCTGTTGCGTAATGAGAATGGTTGCTGTGACACCAACAATTATATGACACGTTTCAACCGCGGAATACCAAAAAAGAAGCGTTTTATTACCCATTTCATGTGTTTTTGTGTATCTGTAATGCATAAAATAAACATTTTATATCGCATTAATCGATTTGATGTAGCCAAAAGATTTATGATTATGAAAGAGGATAGAGACAGATAGATACAATCAGGTTTATCACCGACCCCTGTGCCGATTGCGAAACCTAATCGACATTGTAAAATTATTATCGACTTAATTAATTAATTGCACTATATTACATACATGACTAAAGCGGGGGAGGCGTTACGGTTAAATAGTGTGCACCCGGTGCGGGGATAGATTTTCTATGTTCTCGTGCAGGTAAAAAAGAGATAACTATATTTCCGACATGCTTGCCTCTAATGTTTTCAATTGTACAAGAAAAATGTTCTAGAAGTATTTCTGTAACTCTATTGTGGTACGGGAACTATTTGGTCGTAGGTACCTACCTACCTTCTAACTCCGACCGCACCGAGGTGCGCGCGCGTCGGCTGTACGCAGTTCACAAGTAGGTATGTTATAAGTTACAGTATTTTTTGTCAAAAAGAAAGTTATTTTTGTCAAAAAGAAAGTTATTTTTGTCAAAAAGAAAGTTATTTTTGTCAAAAAGAAAGTTATTTTTGTCAAAAAGAAAGTTATTTTTGTCAAAAAGAAAGTTATTTTTGTCAAAAAGAAAGTTATTTTTGTCAAAAAGAAAGTTATTTTTGTTTTTGATGCTAATACAAAGATAAAGTAAATAAGCAGTTCCCATTTACATAAATGGTAAAATATTTAGATCGCGATATTCATTTCCTTATGCTCTTGGATTCCTGTCCCTTGTATTACGAAGAGAAACGAAAGGCACTTTTTATCTCGAGAATGTTGGCGGAACCAAGTGAATAACATCAATATGTTGTTGGTATTGTACTATTCTTTTTTCAAGAGAAATACAGCCTAAATATAAATACATACACACATGTACTATAATAACTATGTTGTTGCATCATAATGTCAACAGCACACACCTTCAAAAACTGGCATCATTCGTGACAATGTAGCGTTCAGTCTTTTTTATTTATCAAAAATGAAAACTCAGTATGAAAAGTATTTCAGTATGAAAAAAAATTAAGTAATAAAATTGTTACAATCTGGGAGTCTATATATAAGTTACTTCTAGGTAAGCGTGCACCATCATAGACAGCATATCAAGTCGTCCCCTAATAGTGGTCAAACTCGAACCTATACACAATAAAAAAAAAAGCCGACTAGATACGTAGTCAGAGATAAAATTGAATTTTTCGCACCAAGTTTGTAAGGGCAATTTAGCAAACGCTATCGGCCTTGTGATCTGTCCCCCGGGCTTGCCTTAGTTTACCAGTTATGAAGGGATCCTCGTTATTTGGTAAAGAGATAACTAAGGATATTATTTATGCAATATTTACATTTCCAATAGGTAATAACGATAATAGAACTATCTAAAGATTTCGTAGACATATCATTAAAGGGGTAGCTGAATTGCAGTTATTTCGAAATTAAACGAATTGATGATATTTTTTATTGGTGATAGAAGCCACTTACCGCCAGGAGATTTGCCTGCTTGCTATTCAGACTTCTGACATAAAAACCGGTCTAGTGCGAGCCGGATAAGAATTCGCGCAGTGGTGTTAATATTATATTTTTGTATATTGCTGTATTTATTTATAGCACATTGTTATCTAGCTATATCATTAAGAGAACAGAACTTTAAATGTTTAAAAGAAAATATCCTTATAGTTAGCTCTTTCAAATGATATGCCACGCGTTATGTAAATTTGTTTTAATGGTATAAAAACAACATCTTAAATTGATCTGAAATAATTATTATAAATTAATTAATAAATTAAATAAATGTTCACGTCCTCAAAATCTATAATTATGCCATATATCAAGTTCTTTTTCAACCGCCACCAGCTTATGTCGCAAACCTAACTGGAGGGCGTCCTACACTACGTTTAGGAGTCGTGGTCTCCACTCAAGAACATGTCTATCCCAGCGGTTATCGGTTCTACGGCAGATATGACCAGCCTACTGCCACTTCAGCTTACTAATCCCTTTTGTATATACCTGATAAGGAAAATAATATTTTTCCTTTTTCGGAGATGGAAACCTAATAAGTACAGTAGTTCTCATACACTGATATTATTTAAATAAAAATGAAGTAAACCTATTTTAGAGTCGGTTTTATTTTATGATTGTAACGTAATATGTAAATTTAGTACGTTTAAAAAATTAAGAACATTATCTCAAAATTAATGAGCAAACTTTAAACCTAAATCTTTATTTAGCAAAAGTGGGAGTGGATAAGACATTTAATCTTGTAGATTGCGGAGTATATTTTGCAGCTTTGGGTTTTAAGTGACTCTTTCGTAACACAATTTCCATCCTTGTTTTAAACATTAATTCGATCGCGTCCGAAAATACGGACAAAACGCCGTCCATTTTTGTAGTTTTAATTTTATGCTGACATCTACATTGCAAGCACTTAAAAAATATTTTTAAGCTAGTACGACTGGCTGACTACCCAAGTTGAAAATCTGTCGACAAGAACCTGTCGGTGTGTTCCGACGGCTGTATCTTCTTGAGAGCCAGTTTCCATATAGGCTTTGTGTGCTTACCACCTTTGGCCACATCATTTTACCGTGGTGAGATTGCGGTCAAACACAAGCTTATCCAAAAGTAAAAAAGAAAAACATTGGATTAAGTAACTTCGGATTAAATGGTAAAAGTTGAAACTCAATATTGTGTTGCACGAACGTAAAAGAACCGAGTTATTTAATCGGTATTATTCCATTTTACGCTTGTAGCACCATGGAGTTTTTGTACTAGGAATGAAATCCGAACAAATATGAATGAACAAACTACGAATGAAACATGTGCGTCTATTTATCACCACAGTACTTTCTATAAGTCTGACTGATGTGTTTTATTCTTTTGGAGGCATTTGTGTCATTCGTTTGGAACCATCCATTCAATATTTCGTAACATGTTGTCAATCTTGTCATTGAATGTACGAGTCGTTTGTTGTGGTATTTTATGCGATTTTTTTATCGATTAATAGATTTAAATATTATGGAAAAGAAATTATATTTGGTATGTGGACCAAATTTTACGAATAGTGTAGGTAATACTTTGCCTAGTATGTCATTTACTAATCAAGGTTTGGGATATTGCCTATATTGTAGAAAAAATATCAAACACTAACATGTGTATAAAACACCTAAAATACTCTAAAACATCGAACATGTTATAAAATTCAGCTCTCTGATTCATCAAAAAGTTTATCTTTTGATAGTGAGAACATATGACGTCACAAGCTACTAATTCATACAAAACTCAGCTTTATATGTCAGTCAATCAAAATCAAAGTCATCCCTAATTTATTTCAACATACACAACTAAATTGCAAAGCGATAAAAACAAAAAAAACTATGGGCCTAACAGATTACCGACAGAAATAGCCACAGGTATGAGAAGTAAATAAAATTATGTCACCTGAAAGGCCTTACATCTTTTAATCCAGGTATTAAACAGCTAGACTTTACAAGTGGGGCTCAATAAGTCGTACAGTAAATTAAACAAAACTTAGCTCAATCATCCAACCCAAGCTGGGCTTAACAAACTGTTGAAGATTCATTTGAACAATACCAGTTAGGTAGGAAGTGAGGTTTAAGTTTGTAATCCTTTTTGTTTAACGTTGCTCACGTTGACTACAATGGTCATTTGTATAGCACGTATAATAAATAAAGCTTTTGTAACTTTTGAACTTCATATTCTAGTAAGTAAAGAAGAATTTTAGATGCAAGTAAATTTAAATTAAAAGGAAAGTTCGAATAAAGATTACGATCAAATTTTAATGGTCTGAAGTATTTCGTAGAAGGTCTACGTCGTAGGCGCTACGCCGTAGGTTGTCTACGATGTAAATTAACTATTGGAAGTAAGAAACATAATTTGTATGTGAGGAGTCTTTTAGTAGAATTAAATTTTATTAAAACAATTATAGGCTTTTATCAAATCTTTGACAACTTTTGAAACCCTTCTCAGAAATTGTTACTGTCGACCTCTGTCAGACTAAGTAATAATTGATAATTTGGTGAACTTTTTTCTAATAAATTTTAATCTATATGAGATAAAAGATATTTTCAGACATTCATATGATAGATGCGTTATATATAATATTTTTAAAATTGTGTAATATATTTTAAGAGATTCACCGGTATGTTATAAAGCTAATATTCCAAACAAAATAGAATAAAATAGTTTCACAGAATAGTTTAAGACTGTGGAATCATTAGAATCACCTATTTCATAGGTATTGAATAATAAGCATTACAAGAAGGTACTTGTGAGTGAGGTGGCAATAGCTGGCACGTGCGAATATAAGTGTTTTTTTTTTTTAATGATACAAAATTTTAAAAATATATTTTATACGGAGAACACGGATGAAAATGCAAAGGGAGGAAACTTAATATATACACAAAAATAACTACACGAATATACTGCTTATTATATATATTAAGTAATTGTATTATTGCAACACTGAACCACAGAATTAATTATGAGGTAATTCAGAATCGATTATCCTCGGATTCTATCATTAATTAAAACTGGAACGCAGCGTTAATTCTCGATGGCACATGACGCGGCGTTTCGTAATCCTTTGGCAAAGAATTTCGCAAATATTTGCATTAAATCTTTATATTTTAACGTGCAGACGATACAATTTATTTGTCTATCTATGCTATATTTATAAGTGATTTGTTGTTTTATAACACTTATAGTAAGGATCCGTAATCAAAAGGTAATCTTATCATATATCTATAGATAAATAGAACAGAACCCGTTGACTTACACCTAGCTGGCCTGACTTCCAACTATAATATACAATTTGGATATCTTAATGTATAAAATTTCCGTGTCACGATGTTGGTCCGTGATGAACTCCGAAACTACTAAACTGATCTTGATAAAACTTGGCACATAAATAGATTATAACCTGAAATAGGAGATAGGATACTTTTTATCCCGGGAAAAGATAAGATCCCACGGGAACGCGAGTGAAACCATGGAGGACAGCTAGTTTGTAAAAAAGTTTTCATTTTAGACCTTAGTAAAAAATGCATCTTTAAGTTCTGCAAGTAAACCCATCAAACATATTTACTGCAAAGCATACTTAAAAGCCCTGTTCGGAAATAATAAAAATAAGGTTTCGTCAATAAAACCTCACTTCTGGGTACGTTGTAAGTCTTCAGTTTTTGTAAGTATTACGTAGAGTATTGCAGTGTTTTATATAATCTCTGTTTTCATCTCTTTATTTCTCGGGAATAGGCGAAACGAAAATGTTTTAGAATTGGAATATGTCAGAGCATTGAGGCATCATCATGTCAGCTGAAAGACGTCCACTGCTGGAGAAAGGCCTCCCCAAGGTTCTCCACGATGGTCTTGCGCTACTTGCATAAATCGGTGGACCAATGATCTTGTTAGGGTCGCGGGAAGCCACTGAATGCGAGTAGCGCATTTGAGGCATATACGCAAATATAATGCGTATAAAAATATATCAGTAATACTTGTATATTTATAAAATACAAATTGACTATTATTTAGACAAACTATCAACTTTTATCTAGATATAATATAATATTATAATGAAACAGTACATTGGCAACACAGAAATGAACTCTCACAAGGTGACCGTCTTATCTCTGATAGATTTGCTTACACGTGCTATTCACTACATTCATTTGTTAAAAAGATATGGTTTGAATCGCTGTTTTAATGTGAAAATGTCTTATTTCGTTGGTATTTTTTATTTCTATGAAATTTTGACATTGGCCACCCAATTTAGTTCAACAACGATGGTTTGGCTTAATAGGAATTAAGCCATCTACACGCAACACGATTATAACAATTCAGGGTTTATTCTTTCTCGTATAAAGCGGGCCATGTGGCATTATGTAAGTTTTCTCAATGGTTATCAATGAAGTATTGTATGAAAAACATTAGTCTATCAAGCATCGCTACGTATAGTGATTGAATATGATTCATAGAAAATAAACTAATTATGTATCTATCTATCTATAGTTAAATAAAAGCATTTTTATAAATTCTAAAATTAATTGCTTCGTTTTACCTTCCTTCATGATTACGTTTGTATCGCTCAATTTAAATAGTTTTTTTCACACCAGTTTTAAAATCACCGAAGAGTTTTAATAGAAAATAAACAAGTTCTTTTTCAGTATAGTCTTAGTGGACACACCATAACTGGCACAAAATAATGTCACTGCGGAAAAATAAAAAAAATTGAAGGTTCGTTATTTGAAAGCTCGCAGCGCGGCGCGAACCGCCTATTTCGATATTATTTGGCGGACCGGGACGAGCAGGCGCTCTGACAGACGGCTGGATACTGGATGCTTTGCCGCAGGAGCCTGCGTCACAGCCACTGGACCTCGACACCTTTTTGCGGGACCCTAATTAATAACCAAGCTTGACGGGGACACGCTCGATGTCAAATCTAAAGGGCGGGTCTTTATATTGCCCGAGTGTTAATGAAACCTATTGAAGGAATGTTGTGTAATTTTCGTGTTGTGGAAATGATAAGCCTAACCCGCCCGGCTTATGTGGCTTAAGTGGGAATTAATTAATCAAAACTACTTTACTGAAATCATGTTTTGTATTGTAATTAATTCGCAAATACTTTATTTAATTATACTGTAGTTATGAGAAGAGGTAACTTAAATAGGTGAATAAAATCTACCATATTACAAAACCTTTTAACAGATTAAATGTGAGTAAACCCTCGTCACATATTAGAGATAAATGTCGTAATTTGTAGCCAAATACGTATTTTAAAGTTCATAATCACACCGGCCACACTGGGCTAGCGGTCCGTGATTGCATAGCTAAGCCTATTCACACTATTTCACTCTCGTATCGCACTGGCCGACATTGGTCTGTCGTTTTGGGCTAGTTTAATTTCAGGGTTAGTTTGTATTGTACCGCTATTAGGTCGTAGCTACAGTCGAATGAGAATCGCAATGTGCTAAATAAAGTAATTATAAAGCGACCCTTTTTATTATTGTTAAAGAAAACCTGACGAAATTTATGAACTTAATATTTCCTATTTGCTATATAATTGAAAATCTCACAATATAATTGAATTGTTAAATATTAATGCATTCATTATTACTTCCCCAATTTTACCGGTAGATAGGCAAATTAAAGCGATTTGTAGAGTTAAATGAATAGGGAAAGGTATAATCTTAATTGGAAAATAAATTAATTTCTGTTCAAATATTAACTCGCTGATCTACATCTACATTATAATTATTCTACAATCTTGCCAAGTCTCTACTGGGTTGTAAACATTGTAATTATCTCAATGAATAATTTATACGCTACATAGCTTATCTATTTTCAAATATCCCCCCTGGCACGCGGCTGGCATGTTGGGTCCAAAACTACCTACAAAAAAAATATTCCAGGAATCGTGGTTCAACTAAATATTACCTGTTTTATGAAATTTCAATATACTGTCAGTTACATACTTCTATAAAGTAAGGGCTGGTTTTTGCAAAGAAATAGGTTAGTAAAAATCTATCTTATTCCATTACATGGCGTAACATCAGCGACATTTGTTACTTGATGAATATAGCACATAGTACTGTTGATAGTTCTGAGTTGCTCTCAATGATATAGACCCGAACTGGTCAACTGGGCCTTAGACAACGTCCCATATTACATGTACCTCCTGCTCACACTAACTATAGGCAAAACTGCTTTACATTGCGTAGCGCTAAACAGTTTAATAAATTATGTTCTGAACATGATATTGATATTTTTTGCACAAAACCAGCAAGTGTGAAACGTCTTCTGACACAAAGTTATTTTGCTTCCTTCCCTGAGTGCGATGACCAAAAACTTTAATAGATTTTATGCCAAATGGTTTCCAAGCCGATGATGATGTATAATTTGTGTATTTTAGGTTATTCTTTTTAAATTCTTTTTAATTATTTTTTTAAATTGGTAGTAGTACATATGTAGTATTTAGGCTTAGCAAAGTATCATAAAGATATACATCGGTGGAGATTTGTTATTAGCATTAAGATATTCATTTTCTTTGTTATATAATTTTATTTGCTGTAAATCTTCCTAAAAATAAATAAATCAATTAAAAAAAATTAAAAAAAATCATATTAACTAAGCTATAATATATACAAAAAAGTAATTAAGTATTAAAATATATATTATTCCACTGAAAATTGGGAATGAAACTATATTTTAAGTATTGGCATAAAAATCTGGTTTCGGTGAAAAATAAATTAATAATTGAAAGTTATGAACTTTCAATGCGCACGCTCAAGATACCCTATGTTTATAAAATATTTTCATAAAATGTATTTTAGTGTTGGTATTTATTGTACTATATTATAATGTGAAATACCTACTTTCATGTTAACATATCATCAAAAACATAGCATAAGCAAGCTCGGCGGTAGGGTACTTTGTAGTACCCAACTAGCTGGCTACCACCCTCACGTTAAAAATCTGTCGCCAAGCACCCGATCGGTGTGTTCCGACAGCTGCACTTGAGAGCTAGTTCCCATCTAGGCTTTGTGTGTTTACCATCTTTGACCACATCATCACTTACCATGGTGAGATAAAAAAAATAAGGAGTATTTTCATATTATGTTTTATTCGAAGAGTACGTATTATTTTAACCACATATAGATACAATCAAACCTTAAACCATATATACAATATATTTAGAAACATTATCTTGCACCAAACACCAAACACCAAATGTTAAGTCAATATGGATATTGCTTCCTTCGTCCTTACTATAAGTTTGACCTCAGTCCCAAGTCAATGACACTTGAGAGGGTGGGGCGTCGATAATGAAGAGGATCTCAAGTGAAAACACTTTAATGTTTGTTTGTCTCGGTAAACATTAACGCTATCTATTCAATTAGTAAGGAAACATTGCGGTTAGATAGACTAGATGTTTAGTATAGTATGACAAACGTTAATGTATTCGTAGCTTCGTAGCCGCCTACGAGTCGTAGCATGCCGCTACGAAACATGATGTGCTACGATTTCCAACAAATGATGGTTTACTCTGCTATGGGTTTTTTTTTAGGATAAGCTTGTGTTTGACCGCAATCGTACCATGGTAAGTGATGATGTGGCCGGTGGTAAGCACACAAAGCCTAGGTGGGAACTGGCTCTTAAGTGCAGCTGTCGGAACACACCGATAGGTGCTTGGCGACAGATTTTTAACTTGAGGGTTGTTTGTCTTCGCTCACCTCCGTATCAGCATAGTTGATTTGAATTAAACTTGATCCAAAAATAGATCATATGCTGGAATAAAACGTAGGAAAGTGGGTGAAACCGTGGGACGAAAATTTAGTTATGAAACACAGTGATATGATCAAAAATGCTTTCGTCTTATCCCGCTGTGACATTGGGCTACAATGTATGTAACACGTCACTAAAGTTCAGCAACTGTACCTACATGCATAACGAGCGGCCATCTGCTTGAGAACCGATCCCGATCTCACACGTACAAACTTTATGCAAAGCGCCCTCCGACTGCTGGCTCACCTCAGATTATAAAAACAAAGAGGTCGTAATGACCAATATTTTTTACATAAATATAGGTCTAAATTTAAACCTAAATTAATATTGTATACTGATCGTACCAAGCATTGTTTTGCCTAATAAATCATACGGATTCAAATTTCAATATAGGTATGTATGTATAAATCCTATTCTGAGTTCATCTATCATATCAATAATAATTATGACCAGTTGCTTAGTAACTTAGACACTACATTTTACCGAAACTTACTAGATTATATTTTATATATGCACCGCGGTTTTACTCGCGTTCCAGATGTCTTCCTGGGATAAAACAAATATTGATCAATTGTCATCAAAATCAGCTGAGATTGAGTAACAAACTTCAAATTAAAACTCAAACTTTTACATCAATTTAAATAAAAAAATAACTGTGGCACTCGGGGACTGCCGCGGTAAATTGACTGTATTTCGTGTATGTGTAATTTGTGGAGATGAATTATGTTTTATTATTATTATTAAAGCTATTGCATTATACTTTTCATCCCATCTATTCGATTTTTTTTTTGCAACCGCGTAGTTAGGTGCCTAAGGAAATGACTGTTGTCATGGTTACCGAAAGTCGGCGCGTCTGCTGCCGTCGGCAGTCGGCGGGAGCCGTCGACGCGCCCACGGCTGCCGCCGACTGCCGTCGGCGTCGTCGGCGTCGTCGCAAACGTCGACGTTGTCGACGACGACAAAAATATCTAGGTGCCTTAGGACATGACTGTTGTCATGGTTACGGTGTCAGGTTATTTCGTTACGAATTTTTTTTATTCAGTCGCCATCAAAGCCCGCGATAAACGCTATACAATAGCTTAAAATAAACATTATTTGTTGAACACTTGAGATTAGCAACCAATTTAGCTTTTTATGTTTGTAATAGTCCGAATAGGGTATTTAGGGAAATCAAAATTGAAAAAAATAGCTTTTTTATGGTTTTTTTACAAAATACGTCGACAGACGTCGGCTGGGTCAAATGTCAAATTCATTGTTTTTATGATCTGATTTACCAAATATAGAATGGGGAAGTTTGAAACTTATCGAAACGTTACCAGCTCACAAGAATATAAATAAGAGCAAAAGAATATATCCGTTAGTAATATTTCATTGTAAGTATTTTATTGCGGGCATTCAGCGCGCGTAATTGTGACTTTTGTTCGGGCATATTTATTTTTATTTTACTGTGTTTAGTCCATTTTTATTTCTAGTTTCCTTTTTATTTATGTTAGACAGCAAAAAATAATATATTTAGATATTGTTTAAGCTATGTCTCATGTCTATCACTCAACCAATATCTACTTGTTTCCGTTTATGTAAATACAAAACAAAAATAAAATTAAAAACCTCAATAAAAATATATTCACAGTAAAAGATTTTCTAAATGTTCCATGGTACCCATGATACTAGCGGCGTTACCCCGCTGAACGGTTAAGCTTAGCCTCTGGGCGAAAAAGTCTTTAGCTTTCAAGTCCCCAGAGACCAAGACCAAACGTTTGCCTATGTCTTCGATAACAACTTTGGTATCAGATGACCACGGGCCCATGGTTTCTACCGCGAGCGCCGCAAATTCATAGTCCTCAGTTAGACGCGAATA
This sequence comes from Ochropacha duplaris, assembly GCA_951361185.1. Lineage (NCBI taxonomy): Eukaryota > Metazoa > Arthropoda > Insecta > Lepidoptera > Drepanidae > Ochropacha > Ochropacha duplaris. The sequence goes on from OX592696.1 coordinate 3,875,733, forward strand.
TTTGCGACGCTTGAGGGTCTGCGCCTTTTCTGCTGCCGCACCTGCTCCGTTGCGCGTGTATGGGATATGTGAGGGTGCCAATGTATCTACACATGTCACGTCCCATACTAGGGCGCGACCTAACCTCCACGGCACCAGAGTAACTCCATCCGGTCTCTTGCCATCATCCCTGGAGAGGCCACTGGGCTCCAGTCTTGCTGGAACAGCGGCGGTGGCAAGTGCTCGGCGGATAGAGTCATTAAGAGCGGCATGGCGGTATATGCGGCCTGCACTTTTTACGCAAGATAAACCATGGCGCCCTAGGACATCGACATGGCAGCCACAACTGCGACAGTAATGGGATTCGCAGATTTTTGCGCCTAAACGAAGACATATGGCAATGCAGAGCACGGACGCTTCTAAAAGGGTACCTATATTAATTGAAGGAAGCGAGTGCAACCAATAGCTAGATTCTTTTTGGGAAACTGCTAGCAGCCTAGCTTTATCTGAGTCATTAGAGAAATGAAGAAGACAAGCAAAAGTTGAATTTAGCTGCGGCGTATCCCACTGCCTCTGTGACTCTCGGTTTAAAGGAATATTTTCCGCTGGAAATGAAGTTATCCAAAGAGCTCTTGCATCTGCTTGACCGCTAACACGAACATCAGCTATGGATAAATTTAGGATATTGCTGATGAGTGTCAGGGTGCTGTGAGTAGATGCAAGGAAGGCTGGGAGAGCTACACTAGAAGCGGTGCGGATACCAAGGCCACCGAACCTAATAGGAAGTGTTGCTTGTTTCCATGAACGGTCATCAAACTGTAAATTTAGAATTTTTGTTAATGAACTTTTCAAAATAATGTCTATCGGGTCAATCAAATTAGGTATTTGCCAAAAATTACAACTACGTAGAAGGTACATAAATTTCGGAGTAAAAAGGCACAGTCTAAGAATGAAAAGTGCCATGTGTGGTTTAATTTTATATAATAGGTCAGACGACTGTTGGAATTTTTCTAATTTAGAATTTATGTGGTCAGGAAACGCGTCGATAAAAATAGGTGCACCAAGGAGGGAAAGATTAAGCTTATTAGATACAGAAATGTTTGGCATCAAATTATTAAAATCACTTAATAACTTTAATTTTGTAACTTCGTTAATGTGTTCCGAAAAATAAATTTCACATTTGTTAAAATTTAACTTGAGGCCAATATTGTTAAAGCAGCTAGTAATTGTATTAAGGTCTCTTAAAACCGAAGACGCATCTCCTGCCAGAGAGCCATCATCTAGGTACCATAGGTTAAATTTTGAGATCAATTTTTGTATGACTGGGTTGATAGCCAAGCTGAAGAGTACTGGTCCAAGGGGGTCTCCTTGTTGGCAGCCAACACAAGACTCAATTTCCTTGTTTCCAAAAAAATATTTGGAAGGAGCTCCATAAGCTTGAAAAAGGTATTTGGAAATTTCTGGGAGTTCTCTTTCTACTTCCATCAAAAATGAGGCCCTGTCAACTGAATTGAAGGCATTTTGGACGTCTATTTTAACTAAAACATCAAAATCAGAAGATTGAAGGAAAGTACGGGTTGCATGAACAGCTGCTTCACACCCACCTCTGACTCCTAAGCCTAATTGTTTCGGTTGGAACATGGAAGTTAATCTATATTGGAACTCACGGCAGCATATTTTTGAAACTAGTCGCCTAATAGTATTTCCAACGGCAATGGGACGGATACCTCCATCTTTTTTTTTTAATGCAACTAAATTAGCTCCAAATAGAATGGGGGTTATATCAGTAGGAACTAAACCAGAGAGAATAAGGTTCACTAGATCTGTAAGATCTCTTATTAGATTTTTACCGGGATCCCCTAAAAAGGGATCGGTTAGATCTTTTAGATGTTGCGGGGTAATTCCATCCAGTCCACCTGCGGAGCCATTGGGAAATGACCGAATGGCATTAAAAACAGTAGTCGAATCAACTGTTAAAAACTGGTTTGTAGTGTGTGAAGGGATAATAGGGATAAGGGCAGTCGGAGTAGAGGGGTGTTTATCACAGAGTGTTGATATGGTGTCCAAAGAATTTGGCGCAATTGTGTCTGAAGAAAATAGGAGCTTAGCGGCTCCATTGATATTTCCATCTGAAATTTTATTCTCATTGAGCTTTATTTTACTAAAATGGTGACTGCCCTTTGAATCAACAATGGGCAACACAGAAATGGGTTGTGACAGGTTATTTTTAATGATAGATGATAAGGAGCCGTTGTTATGGTTGCCGACTATGTGGAATGAACGGTATGAAAATGTTAAGAGATCTTCCCAGGCCTGAGATGAATTTAGCGAGACCACCTTGGCCACACATGCACTGAAACTGCGGGCTGCTGTTGCACGAGCTCCCTTTGGAACTCTTTTAAAAATTTTACAGTTATTTTTTAAAAAAGCTAATTTTGTACATACATTTTCATTGTTTGGTGTCCCATCCAGGCAGACCAAATTGGGATCATTGTGCCGCGCTGATGTACTAACAATGCGGGGAATATGCTGGCGGCTACAATGAATTTTCAAACCTCGTTCCCCTTTGTACAGTTTTCTATCATTACAAATAGGACACTCAAGCAATGTGGGAGGGTTGATGACATTTGACATAATATACTACGACTACTATACACAATTAAATAAACAAGGGCTAAAAGCACAAAAATAACATTGAAATAAAATAAAGAATTAACTTTAATATAAACAACTTTGGCATACGAAGACACTCGGCATATATTCGGCAGATACCAAATGTCACTGAATTTTATTCGGGTTCGAAATCAAAATTTCTGATTGGCGGTGGCTCTGTTAGATTATGTAGAGAATGTCAATGTTGAGAAAAACTACCAATCATCTTCATTTATAAATAGCGCATGTGCAGTAAATGTTGCTAAGCAACAATATGAAGCTCGTGGTCTTGAAAAATACCAGCTGACCAATGTCAACTATTAAAATTGAAGTAAATCAGTTGATAGGTAGACACTTCGACACTCTATTATTAGAAAAGGTACACAGCAGGTTAAAGATGTAATCAAATAGGTATTTGCGTAAGGAGTTCAACACTTTGTATTTATAAATAATTTTTTCGTAGTTGAGTCACATTTTACAACTGCACATTTTTGAAAAAATTAAATTTATTTCAATTTATTTGAAACAACTTTCATATATTTTGAAATATTCATATATTCAACTAAAAGCACCATGATTCTGCGATCACCACAATATTTAAATATTTTTTTATCTATTTATGGCATCGTTGAGTCTACATATAGGTAGGTACGTATACATTTTTAAACTTATCTCTATTGAAGTGTTAAATTTCACATGAAATGTACTTAGGTAATCTTAGAAAGGTTCAAAGTTTAAAGTAAGAACCATAATTTAGAAAGCCTATCTGTCCTAACCTTACTTAAATCTAATTAATAGAATCAGTGACATACAGTGGAGAAGACTGTACAATAACTATTGCTAACTTGTCAGTACTTTCATGTATATAATGAAAAATAAGTATATTTAACACAGAATCATTATTGTAAGCATTAATGAAAAAAAAACATATCATTAAATTAAATGGCTGTACATTTATAATAATTATAAAGGCTCCAAATTTTTGTTGTAAATTAAAGTCATTAGTGATAGCGTAAAAGAGAAAAAAAAATTTTTTTTTTCTGGATAAGCTTGTGTTTGACCACAATCTCACCATGGTAAGTGATGATGTGGCCGAAGGTGGTAAGCACACAAAGCCTAGATGGGAACTGGCTCTCAAGTGCAGCTGTCGGAACACACCGATAGGTGCTTGGCGACAGATTTTCAACTTGAGGGTGGTAGCCAGCCAGTCGGGTACTACAAAGTACCCTACCACCATGCTATGGTTTTCCTCACGATGTTTTCCTTAACCGAAAGCTCAAGCTCATTGTAGGATTCGAACCCACGACCTTCGTCGCGGTATTCGACGTCACTTACCACTGAGCTATCATCGCCATTATATATTATAAAAGATGAAGAGAGCCGTGCAGTGAAAGACTATGGAGAGAAAGATGTGAAATAATGCGATACTGCAAAATCGCTACTCAGTAAATGATTTCAATTCCATTCGTTATAGACCTTTTAAATAATACTAATCCCATATTGATTCTAAAATTGTGGTCACCTTACATGTCATTAAACATGACTTTAACATTTATTTGAAAACAAACCGATAGACCAAATAAAGACCGTAGACCTGTTGTGCGACCTTGATTGTAAATTGTAGGAAGTAAATTCAAAATTTGTATGTGCTTCAAACGCATTCAAATCTATTACGTTAAGTGCCTAATGGCACAGATGACTAAATAGTTACTACGTAACTAATGGTACATTAAGTAATAGTTTACTTTATTGCTATGCTACACGAACGCAATCACCATGTATCTGATTATTATTTTCAATGAATTGGCAAACTGAACTTACTTGTTTTAACGAAGTATGACATGAAACTTCCCGAGCGCGGCGACAGTGTGTCCATTACAAAATTAAGTGGGAAGGCATATAGTGATGAAATTTCCCCCTTCCGCCAATTAACAGCATTCGTGTCACATAAATAATGGTTCACTGAGTATTTCAGCACAATAAATTAACTACGTAATAAAGGTTTCTGAGGGGTTCTGTTTGTGTGATAGGTATGCACCTTAACTTTCTTTTTATTTTGACTTGGAGATTTAAATGAAATCGTGTTGGTATTTGCGAATGAATTAATGACTATTTCGAATATTAATGGTAAGATTATTAAAATTTTAGTTTTTAAATTTAGAATAGGCTTCAAATTACCTTAGGTCATTTATGAACTTTTAATTGACTTTAAAAGGTGTTGGTGTTGCACTCAAACTCAAAACAAAAAAAACAATTTTCAATAACTTTAGTGTGTATTTATCATAACTAGATTTAGTCGTAGCGCAGAAGTTTGATCCAGTGTTTTTATTTTTGGCAAACAAATACTTTGTGCTCTACAAAGCGTAACTGAAATACACAAACCAATTTATCATATTGGGTAAGTGCCCATATAAAAGTCTAGCTCAGACAACAATTTAGGCACTAAAAGTAAATATGTGTATTGTACTAAAAGGTACTCCAATCAAAAACTTTGATCTGAATAATTTTGAGCTTTATTAACGAAGAGTTAAAAGTTATTTTCTCTAACTCGAGTCTATTCTGTAACATAGTTTCAAAAGGTAATATGTGCTCGCGATACGTTGAACGAATCAATTTGAAAATCGACGAGCCTTTTCATTCCGTCACTGTACTTGTTTACTCGTATACTAAAAATAATGTTGTTATAGTTATACCTATAACACAAGTCAAGCGAATATTGATTTCGTTAACGTTAATAATAATAATAATATTTTTATTGCCCAAAATGTACACAGTTTTTACACATAATAATCTGGTAAAAAAGAAAAACATGTGTTTGATGTTTCCTGGCCCCCAAACTAGGCTAGCCTGTGCTATGGGTGGCCAGTCTTCCGTCTAACAGTGGATTCAAATATAATTTCATTTTTTTTTTAATTTTAACAATCTTGTGGGAAAAAAAAAATATATACAAACCGATCAAAATATTGATATTAAAATATTGTGGGTAATCTTAAAAATTATGTTGGTAAGTTTTAGCGCATCGTGATGAAAGTAAAAGAAATAGGTAGATAAGGATAATAAACACTTAAAAAAAACTTTATGAAAATACTTTGAATAAAGAAACTTTGAATTTTATTAAAAATAGAATATAAAAAGGAATAGGTACTTGTATCAATACATAGATTTTATGTATGTAGGTATATATAATAATTCCTGGTTAGTGTGGTTAGGTACTGTAGTGTATAGATATTGATAGTTGTGTATAACTCTGTCGTCTCGAGCAACGCACGCGCAGGATCGCGGGGCGGGGGGACTAGCCTACCGACCGCCGCGCGCCGCGGAGTGAAGACGTGGGCGCTTGCTGCGACTGCGAGCCGATATCCGTCAGTGTAGTTTGCTTTACTTGTCCTTACCGAATATCAACCCCAGTGTCCTAGAGTACATTACAGGTACAATTTTTAGTCCAGCATTAGATCGATATTATTACAAAAATAGGCCACTTTGACCGTGAACCTGTTAGTAAGACAGGGTTCAGATCGCATGTAAAAGAGGATAACGTAAAAGAACAAAACTATTTTGTTACTGACGTCACCAAAATTGCAGACAAAAACAACATATATTGTTTGCATATACTATACTATAGATAGGTACCAATCACACAATAGTTCCGGAGTATAACAAAAGTCGGTAACAAGTTGTTAGCGCCATTGTTTCAATGATCAACTCACATTCAACACAGGTGTGTTCATAAATTATTAATATATTCATAATTATTCTTTGTTTTTCATAATACTCCTTAGAAATAAATACAATGATTAACAATTTAGCTAAGTCATTAATAGAATTATAGGCTTTATTTACTTAGGTACTTAATCTATAGCAATCATAACATCTTTTTTATATTTTCTTGCTTGTATAGTATTGATACTTTATTTATGAAGAAATACGATTCTAATTATTTTAATCAGGACGTTTACTTAAATAGTTACATTGTACAAATAGCTGGTAAACGTTCATAAGTGCCTTATATACCAGGGCCTAAACTGAATAAATGAGTTTGAGTTTATTACAAACAAATAAAAGTATTTAAAAAATCATCAAATACATAAGTAGCTTGTCGATAATCCTTGATATCAAGCAAAATAACTTATCTCTTTCCATCAGATTTTTTCACAGATCACTTACGATTCCGATCGAGTTTACACTGCTTGTTTACTTCTGTTATCACATGAGTATCTTTATTAATAACTGCCTCATTGTTAAATAATTAATTCGAAAACAAAATCAAAACCATTTATACAGTTTAGGCCCTAGAAGGGCACTTAAGATGGTCGAATTACAGAAGTTACCACCGGTTCGGAACTCAGCCTTCAACTGAGAAGAACCCGCAAGAAACTCAGCATGGTTACATTTTTCAAATATTTTTTGACCATCTGACTATAATGATTGGCGTTTTTCAAATGTTTAACAACTTCATACTAAAATACATAAAAATTATTGCATTGTAAATTTATCTTAATATAGTACATTGGATGCAATATAATATATTAATCTTGTCTATGTTTTTGATTTGTATTGCTACCCAAAATGAATTGTAAAACTATCACCACCTTGAAAACCAGATTTTTTTATCGAAATCAAATAAAATGCAAATAAGCTGAAGAAGGAACGAATCTATAAATGAATTTCAGAATTTTGATTACGGAATTTTTCCGCGAGGAAAGGTTTTTCAAAGTTTTTCATGAAACAATTTTATTAAATCTGCAATTTAATTTGGAATGGATTTGGCCTCAGACGCAATGAACGAATACTTTTCCGTGTTTTAAGAGCTGGTAGGTATTTCACAGACCGCAAATTTACCCAAAAAAATTACAAAAGCCGACATTTATTATGTCACAAGTTTTTCTGTTACAAATATACTTTTATTAATGGTCTTGATAAGCAATAATAACAAAGTTTCAAGTAACCTTGACCGAAAAATTACCAATTCCTGCACAAACTTGAATTTTGAAAAACCTTTTCATAGTAAATGACGATGCTTATGTTAAAAAAAAGAAAACTCTCGGATAAGAACTGTCTTGATAAGTCATTCAGACAGTCAAAACATTTATTTTTAAAGATTATATGAGGTATTTCTGCGCTTTAAATGTACCAAGTACTTACTAGACTTAATGCGGAATGACAAAAGAATAAATACAATATATAAACAAGAAGGCATTTGTAACAAAACAGACAAAATTACATAGTCGTACGTGGTTTTAGCATCGGATTAGTTTCCTGCAATACATGTAAGGCAGCAGAGCAGATGTTAAACATCCTAAGTACACGCAATATTTCATATTTATCCTTCCACTATGTTCAATATACAATATGCTACGAGTTTCATTCTGGTTCGATAGGCTTTTTCTATTTTTCACGTAGGTATACTATGGCCCTCTGATAGAAAATATGGATATAAATATGAGTAATTACAACCCGGTCAAAATATATGAGCATCCATGCAAAAGGACATCGCATACAATAGAGGTCCACTGATATTTTGACCGGGTTGTATAATATATTATTATTGGCCTGCTCTGTTTCCAATCTCGTCGGAGGATTGCAAAATCATACACCTACGCCTAATGAATCACCTCGTAGTCAAGTATAAATTATTATTTCCAAATTAACTTAAATTCACTATAAGCTACGTTCGCATGAGATACTGCTACAATACAAAAGCTATAACTCCACAACGAAAGAGGATAATTAGGTTAGTGTTAATAAAATACTACATATTAGATTTATTTTATATTTTATTGATACTCAGCACAATACATGAAATACACATAGACATAGTATGTTCATAGATAGTCCAGTAATAGTCATCAATGTACTAGAGATGGTGCCATGCACCACAGATTACATAAGTAATTAAGTACAGCACAGAACATCCTCTCTGTTTTATGAAATATATTATATATAATGATATGAGATGTTTACAATTATTATTATAATAACTATTTAATACAGTGAGTAATCATTGAACCTTGTTGGTAAACATCTTGATCTTATAGGTCTAGGGCTATGACTTTGAGTTGAAATTGACTCAGCTGAATCCTGGTGAACAGCTGCATTTGAAATCACATTATTGTCTACAATTAGTTCACAGCCATAATCAGTATTATCATACATTACAGTTCTATTTTTATTTACCTCAAAGTTATTTTCAAACCTATCTAACACAACAGTTTTCTTCTTTTCTTTATCTTTGTTTGTAATATCCTCATTTTCTTTTAGTAAGCCCTTATATGGTTTTATATGTATTAAGTCTCGCCTATATACTACCCCATCTACATTTACTTTATATGACCTTTCATTAACTTTTCCTACAACAAATCCTAATTTCCATGTGTTGGTGTTTTCGGGACTTATTTGCACCGCTACATTCTGACCAATATTTAAAGAGAAGGGTTTTTTACATTTTTTATCATAGTAGTATTTACTTTTGTCTCTTTTAGCTTTGATTCTTTTTGAAATGTCAGTCATCAACACAGGAATGAGTTGCTTTGATATACTTGGCATCAGAGTCCTAGTTTTTCTAGATAAAATTTTTTGTGCGGGACTACAATCATCACCGCCACTGGGTACATTTCTCTGGTGTAACAGTGATATATAAAAATCTTCACCAGCTTCATATGATTTAAGAATAAGTTTCTTTGCAGATTTTACTGTAGCTTCAGCAATTCCATTAGACTGAGGGTAATGTGGCGAGGAAGTCACATGGATAAAATCCCATTCTTCAGCAAACATAGCAAATTCTCTGTTAACAAAATTAGTAGCTCCATCAGTACATACTCTTTGTGGTATACCATATCTCGCAAAATTCTTTTTACATATATTAATAACTTCATTAGAAGATAAATTTTTTAGTTTATCGATTTCATAATAGTTTGAGTAATGGTCAGCAGTTATAAGAAAATTAAGGGACTGTGAATTTAGCTTTACATTGAACACATCCATAGATATATACTGAAAGGGATACTCTGGTATGTCATGAGATAACATTGGGAATCTAGTTTGAGATGGAGAATATTTTATGCAAATTCTACATTTTTCTACAAAGTTTTTTATATCTTCAGACATGCCTGGCCAAAAAATATTCTGCTTAGCAAATTTAATTGAACTAGCAACGCCATTGTGACTTATATGAATTTTCGACAACATGTAGTTTCTCATGCACCTGGGAATTAAAATCTGATCATTTCTAAATATTATGTCTTCTTGAATAGACAGATCAGAGGCAAATTTATAAAACCATCTGAGATTTTCAGGCATATCTGAAATATAATCTGGGAATCCATTTACAATGTACTTTTTTAGCTCTTGACACTCAAGATCATTCTCCATTTCTTTCTTTATGCTTTCTATTATTTTGTTTGAAACCTTGAGATATTTTGCTGAAGAATGTTTACTAATAATCTCAAAAATTTGTTTATCATTATTAAAAGAATGAGAGTCATCCTGTATTGGAGTAGGGGCTCTAGAAAGTGCATCTGCTACAAAGTTATTTTTTCCACTTATATACTCTATTTTTAAATCATATCTTTGAAGGATCATTAACATAAGTTGTAATCTTTTTGGAGCTTCTACAAGTGGTTTCTTAAAAATATTATTTACCAAAGGTTTATGATCTGTTTTTATAATAGTATTAGTATTTGCAGTTATGTATTGACTGAATCTTGAACAAGCGAAAACCACAGCTAACATTTCTTTTTCAATTTGGGCATATCTTTTTTCAGTACTGGTTAAAGTTCTAGACGCAAAAGCTACAACCTCATTATTTTGATAAAGAGCTGCTCCAAGTCCCATGCTGCTGGCATCACATTCTATTGTTAAGGGTTTACTCATGTCATAATATTTAAGGGTTGGTAGAGTGGTTAAAGATGAAATAATCTGATCATATTCTAACTGTTCCTTTTCTGTCCATTGCCATATAGCATTTTTCTTTGTTAATGCTCGTAAGGAAGTGACTTTTACACTCAAGTTTTTAATAAATTTACTCAGGTATGTTACCATTCCTAACAGCCTTAATACATCCTTGGAGTTTGTAGGTATTGTTATATTCTTGATAGCTGTGATTTTCTCTTCATCAACCTTCAGGCCAGCATCAGTCAACACATGTCCATAAAATTTCACTGATTTCTGTAATAAATTTAATTTATCTTTATTAAGCTTGCAATTATTTTCTCTGAGTCTTATTAAAAGGTTTTCTAAGTTAATGTTATGGTTTTTAATTGCATCTTCAGTCGTATCACCTACACCATATATTAAAATATCATCAGCCATTATTTCAATACCTTTAAGACCATGTAAGGTTGATAATCACTTTTGTTGGAAGATTTCTGGTGCAGAAGAAATACCAAAGGGGAGTCTTAACCACCTATATCTACCAAATGGTGTCCAAAAGGTAGTAAGTTTACTACTCTTTTCATTAAGCCTAACATGCCAAAATCCTTTTAATGCATCCACTGTGCTAAAAACTTTAGCTTTCCCGAGTTCTGGTAAAACTTCTTCCAGTGTTGTAAATTGAAAATGTGGCCTTTTGAGAGCCTTATTTAAAGGTATTGGGTCTAAGCAGATACGGAACTTTTTACCTTTACGAACAATTAATATATTATTAACCCAATCAGTATGGGACTCCTCTTTAACAATAATATTATTTTCTACCAACCTGTCCAGTTCTTCCTTCAGAGGTTCTCGGAGTGCCATGGGCACACGACGTGCTGGCTGAATACGAGGTGGTATATTTTCATCAATTTCCAAATCAACAATTCCTGGTAACTCGCCATAACCTTCAAACACATCACAGTATTTGTTTATAATATTTTGTGCTTCCTTGGCACTTCCACTGCCCACTGATACCACATTACAGTATTTTATTAATCCTAAGGCAACACAAGCAGACTCTGACAATAGAGGTTGATGACTGACATTCACAACATGAAAATTAATAACAAACTTTCTATTTTTATAAGTACATTCGACATCCGTCACACCTAATGTCTCTATGTCTGTTTCATTAAAACATTTCAATTTTAGATCAGTAGGATGCAAATGTTTCAGGCAGTCACTTTTACAAAGTTTCTTGTATTGTTTGGCACCTATAACACAAACATGAGCTCCAGTATCCAATGCACAGAAAACATTTAACCAGGTGTTATTAAACTTCAAGAAGAGTTCCACCTCCTTGTGGCCAGAGCGTTGATTGGTCCTGATTTTAGATATGTATATACTGTTATCACTAGTTTCTTCCTCCGAGTCTTCTCTATGCAATTCTTTCACCACTTTGGTTTTCTTACATACTTTTTTGGAATGATTCCTACCTTGGCAATTTTCACATCTTTTTCCCCAAGCAGGACAAATTTTCTTTTTGAATACATGTTTCTCACCACAAAATTTGCACAGTAATGGTTTGCTGTCAGTTTTGGTTGGTTTTTTGTCAATTTTATGAATCTTTGCCAATACTTGTTCGGGACACAAATTCTGAAGTTGTTCAGTTGTTGCTTCGGCTGATTTGCAAATATTAATAGTTTGGGTGAGATCCAGTTGGTCTATCCGTAATAATTCTTTTTTAATTTCTGGATTTCTAATCCCCACCACAATTCTGTCTCGAAGCACTTCGTCAATTATATTGGTGTTGTATCCGCAAGTTTTAATTAATTTTCTTAATTCCAGTATATAAGTATCAATGTCTTCGCCCTCTGATTGTGATCTTTTGTTGAATATATATCGGCTGTAGATAACGTTGGGTTTCTTCCTTAATTTTTCCTCAAGCTTTTCAAATATTTTTGCCTCACTTTTCATGTCTTTATCATCTAGGCCAAAGTGCATGTATTTTTTCATGGCAGCATGGCCAATAGCATTAATAAGTAGTGTAGGTCTTTGTTCTTCCTTCAGACCTGTGGCTGTGGCATAATTTATCCACGTGGTTTTGAAAAAATCTAATGCTTCTCCTGCATCTGCCGATTCTACATCAAGAGGAGCAGGCCATGGAACATTTATACGTGTTTTTTCTGAAGCTCCTTGCATTTGTAATTGTGTTTGCATTAGCTTAAGAATTTCACATTGCTTTTCAATAATGTTGGTCAATTCTTTGGAATCCATTTTGTTTCACAACCACGGGCGGACAAACGCCGTAATCCGTAACAACTTTAAAGTTCTTGAACTTGATATTTCCTTTTCGAGCCTGTGTGTTGATGTGCATTACTCATTTCTGACACCATGTTAATAAAATACTACATATTAGATTTATTTTATATTTTATTGATACTCAGCACAATACATGAAATACACATAGACATAGTATGTTCATAGATAGTCCAGTAATAGTCATCAATGTACTAGAGATGGTGCCATGCACCACAGATTACATAAGTAATTAAGTACAGCACAGAACAGTTAGGGTATGTAATATGAATCTTTGGCATTTCTTCACGATCCACGAGTGTTCTTAATAAATGTTAAAATAACTTTCTGTGATAAATAATGAATGAAAATAATCCTTTTACCTGATACTTTTGCACAAGTATTTTTCTTTTGAAACCTATCATTGGAGTGGAAGTAAACACACTTTTATAAAAGTCCCTTGCGAAATTGTGAATAAATAAGATGCAAGAAGTAGGCTTCGAATAAGTTTGATGGAAAAATCCTGAAAGAAAACCTCGTAGGCGATTTAGCCAGAGTTTTAATATGAGACGTGGAACTCCGCATATGTTTTTATTTAGAGTTACTTACGCAAATGAAAACCTTTAGTCGCCTTTCCAATCCGTCGTTCCATTACTTTTCGCGATTGCAAATCCCGAAATTTTGCTGGCTCATGAAGCCTATTTTTGGTTTTTAAATGGAGTATTTTAAATACGAACTTCGCTTTATCGGAAACTCATTATAATTACTATAAACTTTATGATACAGAATACTGTGTTTAAATTCGCGTATCTTGAGCTAGTTCTATGCAAACACGTCTTCGCTCTTTCCTTAAACATACAAGTCTAGATAAACAGCTTATTGATTGAATAGACTTGTCTATATCGATAAATGAGCAGATGTTCCGATATTAAGTACAACATAACTATGAAGTTTCCAAATATATGCAACTAGTTTGGTAGCACGTACGTTACTATTTCGAAAGGCGAGCTGTACACTGTACATCCAGTCACGTACACAAAGAGGGTTCCAATAAACCTCCTAGAGCTCACACTCACACGCACTCGCACATTAAATTAATGTTCACCCACGACCACTATGGATAATGTCAAATCAGCTAAAACTCAAACCAGAGTGGATGTATTCGTTTTGTGAGTGTGGCAATTTTACCTTTCGATTTGATTTAGTTGGGTTTTTATAGGGTTCGAAACAGGCTGAAAAAAATCGTTCAAGCATTATTCCTCGTTTATTTTGTTTCATATTATTTTTTTACATTCTATAGGTGTAGATAGTGCCTTCCACTACGCACCCCACTACTTTTGCTAATCCCTTACAGTGTAACGGTACGTTCACACGGAGCCACGTATTGCCGAATCTTATTTTCATCGGATCTGGAAAAACCGAATGTTGTATTCACACAGCACATCTTGCATTCGAATGCATCTTGCAAATAACCGAATCTTCCCCTGCGTGTATCGTACGAACGCATGTATTGAATGCGCTATATTACTGCACCGGATCTTACATTGTGCAATACGGCCGGATCGGTTTGCAGTCGCAAAATCGGATGTCAACTTCAACAAGATTCGGTTTTTTTGCCGTGTCTTGAAACTGAATGCATGTGTGAACTCATTCATTGAAATACTAAACCGAATCCTGCAAAAAACCGATTCGGTAGAGAAACACTCGACGCCGTGTGATCGTATCGTTAGTGTACTTTCGCTAGATTTGAAGTGCTGCATATCGACATATACCTTACATATCGACAGTACTACTAAACCAGCGAAAGGATTCACACTTGCACTGTAAAGGATTAGGAACTCTATTTAAATATAATTATTGTTTGTTCGAAGAAGTTTTTTATATATTATAGTTGTACATTTGCTTGTATATTTTGTACATTTGTTGTAAATAAAGAAGTAAATTATTGTTAAAATCATCATATTGTTAGTACGCGTAAAAGTAGTCATGAAATGATTAATTTCCATGAAAGATTTTTCTTACCTTTTCCACAAAGTAATATTTCTTTCCTTACGATGTCTGATTCCATCACACCCGAAACTTTTCATTACACACTTCGCTACTTGGTATCCTTAGAGACTTAGAAACTTTATAAGATCTATATTTAGATATTCGGGTATCTACAGACGCGTTGCCGCTTCAGCTGCTATCGCCTCGAGCCTCGTACTTATCTCAACTCCCAGTGGCTTTACAACTTTGACCGCTACTAATGTTACACTTATATTATGTTACTAACTTGTACATGTGTTGGTTTGAGCATTTATACAATTAAAGTTATGAAATGTTAAGCTTAATCAGTACTTGAAAACATTGTGTTGTTCCTATATCATGGAACGTGTATGCTTTTCTTCACATTTATAATATGAACTAGCTGCCCCCGCGGTTTTATCTGCGTTCCTGAGTAATATAATTATTTCACCTATGTTTTGTTCTAAGATATGAACTACCTCAGTGCCACGTTTCATCAAAATCCGTTCAGCCGATTTTACTTGATTGAGCAACAAACATCCAACCAAATATAGAAACTTTCACATCTATAATATTAGTAGTATATTAATAATAGAATGTATATAATGAGAGGGTACTTACTTCTGCATTACAGCTAGACTTTTTGAATTTATATACTCTATAAACATCCAAATCCAGTATACAAACAGTTATTGAAATAGCATTACATCCCTGTTCTTGCAGACTGTACAACCAAACAGAGTGAATCACCCAACCAATTTTGATACACGCCTTTTATCTAGTACATAGAGTTTACATGACACGCTATCTGCATAGCCGGTATTTCAATCTTACTTCGGCTCGACTAGACTGTAATATGAAAGAGTTCACTGTGCTTGCTGACGTCGATATTGAATACATAGTCATCCAGACACATAGATGGATCTATCCATTAAAATTATCGACAAAATCTTTTTGTTGCAGTATTTTTGGTAAATATCATGTTACATCAAATAAATAATACCAACAAAAACGGAAGAGACATGACATTTACTGCCCAGTGAAATTGATACGACTTACCCAAAGGTTATTTTGATCATAACGTGATTTCCTTAACGCACTTATATCAATAAATCTGAACTATACGTCCGTTTCAAATATGTATCTTGGTGTATTTTATTACGTCACTATAATATACTAGTGGATGTGTGATTGTCGCGCTCGGGATTTGGGTTTGATTTATTTTAAGCACTCCCCTCGTCTACGTGATAAACAATACATTACTCTACTACTATATTATAACGAATATATATCGAAATCAGAACATAAACGCCCATTTTACTGCAGTAAAATTATTAAGGTATAACTAACTGTATTATTATTATATTTTTTATTCGAAATATTATTAACCACTAAGTCATACCCGTGGCTCCACTCATATGCCTATTTTTGACTCACACTTGACACTAAAACAAGACTAAAACAGTCACAATTCCCTTGAGTCATAACGCAACGATGCGTAGTTTAAAACCAATCAAAACGAACCCCCAGAGTAACTGAAAACGCATTAAAATTCGCAGGACGGTTTTCGAGTTATAAATCACACTAATTGACAGACAGGGATACAAAGAGAAGTTGCGTTCTATAATAATGTAAGAATGTAATAATCTTTATAAGAATCATACTAGAAATTGGAACTCGTTGTTCCAATACATATTGGCTAGTCTATATCACTCGCAATCATTGAAGCGCAAGTGAGATTATGAAACTGATAATCTTGTCGCTTTATGAAACTCTATTCGCGGGCTTGTCTACATCTACATCTACACTAATATAATATCACTAATATTTCAAAAAATCTTTCACCATTATAAAGCTACATTATCCCTGAGTAACATAGGCTATATTTTTTATCCCGGGAAAAGATAAGATCCCACGGGAACGCGGGTGAAACCGCTCAGGACATCTAGTCTTTTATGCGACTTTTTTATTTCACACGGGCTCTGACTCATATATGACTCGCATTTTAATGGTTTGCTTTTAGGGTTATACACACGCTTTTTGTTGCAAGCCGTCAACTTTTTTGGTCGTAACCATAAATAGAGTATGCTTAAAACAATGTAGATAACGTATCAAAGATCTATAGTAAGTACATTGTAAAGGTATTATTAAAAATGAATTATTACACGGTTCTTGTGTTTGCTGTGAAGAGCCGGTAATAAACTCAGCAATTGTACTTTTCAAAAACAACTTACCTATAATATTCAATAATTTATTTATCTATAATATTTGCGACCTACCGACCACACAACTGACTTCTATTTTTAGCACCCCGTGTGTGGTATCATTGTTAGGTCTTAAAAATATATTCTCATTATCCTATGAACGGTATTTAGATATAATAAATAATGTTTAGGAAATAAGTTTTTCATTAGTTAAGCTACATATAAAACTGTAATTTTAAAATCTATAGCGGACTGATGTTACAAGAAAAACACTCCTGATAGTTCACGAGATACTCGATCACCGTTGCGATCGAAAACTCATTTGAAATTAAAAGTACTTCTGAACTCTATGGTATACATGCACTAGGGATATAGCAGCAAAAAAACGAGTCATCAGTTGAGGATCCCGATTACATGTGCATGTATTAAGAGCAGAAAGAGTATGAATTTTAAATTAATAACATAGTAAACTATTATTATATCCAAATGAGATTAAACAAACAAACGATCGAATTAACTATAAAAAAGGTAGAATTTTAATATTGGCGTAATAGTAACGCAAATCTGAAGACAGATGGCGAAGAAATAAATTGGATGAGAATGATATTGTTTTTTGCATTTCGATGGGTTCTTTTCATTTCAACGCAAACCTTCAGAATTTTTATTGCTGAATATATGTTTATACTGTATTCACTTTATTAGGTTTGAATTTATATCTATGACATAGGATATTTAAAGAGGTAAAGTTTGTGAGGTTATAGGGAGTAATCTCTGGATCTACTGAACCGAATTTGAATATTCTTTTACCAATAGAATGCCTCGTTATTTGTGAGTGTCATAGGCTATATTTTTATCCCGGGAAAAGATAATATCCCACGGGAACGCGGGTGAAACCGCGGGGGACAGCTAGTTGTTTTATAAAAAGATATACAATGTTAATATCTAATATCGTTCAAATTCGTAAAAAAAATCAAATAATAAATACATGGTGGGATCCCCTATATGTATGGTATTTCAAATCAATGGGAATTAATTAATAGTTTCGACAAAACTCTATTGTAGAGCTATATGTATTACGTATCTATAGAATTTGTTGACTGTTTATCTAAGTAGGTAAGTACATTCAAAAAGTGCCAAATAAACCTATTCCAAGTACACAAGTATTGAACATGTTTCAATAACAAATACTTTTCTGTAACAATAACTTACCAATTGTGTAATTTCCAACTAAACTTATATTTGATCAAAGATACAAAGAGAACAGACGGCTACGTGAGTCAGTGCAAATATTTTTGGGGTACCGCGCGAAAGTTAAACAATATAATAAGTCGCCGTAAAGTTCTCAGAACTCATCGGGAACTTCTGAAGGCAATAAATAGTTTGCAGAGTTGGCCGCATCTTAACATAAGTGCCTTTATTTATACTTGAGCCGTGAACGACTGTCACGATCTTATACCATAGATAGAACCAATATATTTATTACTAGTTTTCCGCCCCGCGGTCTCACCCGCGTTCTCGAGGGATCTTACCTTTTCCCGGGATAAAAAGTCGTTCTATGATCTCCTGTGTCCTTTCCAAGGTTCCATCTATCTCTATACCAAATTTCATCTAAATCGGTTCAGCGGTTAAAGCATGAAGAAGTAATAACGTAATTCTTACTCGTGATAGATATTATCTCTGGCCGTATTTATTCTAACCTTATTCATTTTTATTCACATATCTATTCCTGCACTAATACTATAAAGAGGAAAGATTTGTATTTTTGTGTGTTTGTAAGGAATAAACTCAAAAATAATGGACCTGAAATGAATTTCAAAAATTCTTTCACCATTAGTTAGTATGCTCCATTATCCCTGAGTAGCATAGTTTATTTTTATCCCGGGAAAAGATAATATCCTACGAGAACGCGGGTGAAACCGCGGGGGACAGCTAGTAATCTAATAAAATATTCGACTAACTTCCCTTATAGATACTATCCGTAAAAACCGGCCAAGTAGGCACGAAGGGTTCCGTAAAAAAGGCCAAAAAAAACACGTTTTTTGTATACCCTTAAATATTTATTTTATTTTGTTTTTAGTATTTGTTGTTATAGCGGCAACAGAAATACATAATTTGTGAAAATTTCAACTGTCTAGCTATCGCGGTTCTTGAGATACAGCCTGGTAACAGACAGACGGACGGACAGACGGACAGACAGCGAAGTCTTGTAGTAGTGTCCCGTTTTTACCGTTTGGGTACGGAACCCTAAAAATCTACGATATTATTCAGATTAATGTAACAATGGATTGGCTCGTGTGTGATCAAACAAACAAAGACACAAGAGTTTATTTACTTGCCGACAAAGTAGGTATCCGTGAATTTTGTCGTATCGGTGAATAATAATTTGGATCCGCATAATATGGCTACTTTCCAACCTTTAAATATCATAAATTTCCATATTTTTACATTGGTAACGTCAGGAAGCTATTAAAAAAAGATAACCCTATAACTTTTTTATGCTGACCCATGTGACGCATCCTTAGCTAGTTATGAGGCAGGTTATGAACAATAAAATGAAAGTTTACAGCACATCTTTACGATGTAGAACATTAAGTGAACATTTTATTAAGGTCACTTTTATGAATTGTGTGGTGGCACAATTAGAATGGGTACTTCAGCTTGGCGATGGTGCTGAATACCCGCACTTATGGTTACTGATACTGTGACATTTTTAGTTCCCAATAGTTATCACCTCTATAAATATTATCATAAAAATAGTGAAATACAAAAAATAAATATGTTATGGCCAGCTTTAATTCGATATTTCAATGATTATTTTCCTACTAGACAAATTATTTTCAGCTTTAGTAATATACTAAAAATACTGTTGTATATTTATCAAAAATGATGAGTAATAAATATTTGCAATTACCTGAAAATATGCCTCATAGATTCTCATAATGAATGGTACCTACTGCAAAAGCATATATCCAAAACTAACTTTCTGTTTTATTTATTTATGAAAGGAAGATCTACAGCTCATTTAATAAACTATCATTTTACACATAGAAAACAGAAAGCCATTAACAGTTCCTCGCGGTTAGATTTTTCGACGATGTTCTTCAATGATAACTTTCCCCCTAGATCAGATACTGAGCAAAAAGCATGCCAATATAAGCATTATCTATCATCAGCGATCTTATTACGTAAGCATTATCATATTAACACTGAATATAAAATACAATTTTATAGCTGTACATGTATATAAAATTTGCCACAGTTTGCCAAACCAGAGTAGAATATAAATTTTAATTATGCGAGTGTTGTGAGTGAAAATACATACTCGTCTAACAGCAGATCTGTGAACTATGTGTCATATCCAATGATATTTATTTATGTTTGAAATTCACAGCCGTACAATACAATAACGCTCAATAGGTTTTATTTGTTCCAAAAAAGCATTTTTTTTTATTTATTGGAACGAAGTTCCTTATCGCGCGTTATGAAATATGAAAGGGGGCAAGACGGAAAAAAAATCCCCTACATAAAACTGTCGGTGATTTTTTGTGTCTATAGTATATACCGACTTGACTTTTTTTATATATATATATATATATACTCTCTCGACTTATATTTTCATTTCTATTTCTATTTATATATATATATAAATTATAATATAAATATATATATATATATTATAATTATTTTTTTATATACTCTCTCGACTTATATAACTTCGTTCCATCCGGGTGTCCCTTGACACCTCTCAAGTTTCTTTTTTTAAATTTAGATATAAGTTACATACTTAACATAAGTCTTCTGCTTAATTAAGTCTTTAATTAATGATATTGATAATTCTACTCTATACTGCTTAAATCATAAATCAAAATTAAACATGCACCTGCAAAGCACTTACATGACTTTGTTAAAGAAATCCACAAATATAAAAATAGCTTGAATGGCCTACAGTTTTACTCATGGCTTCGGAAAATCGAATATTTTATTCCAGCGTTTGATCAGACATAATATGGTGTGAGGTGTGATTGATTGTGAAATGTCAACACAAGTGGGTAAACTCTCGCATGAGGCCAAGGAAGTCGGCCTGTGTCAAGAATAACATCTTCCAAAAAATTACCTCAGTCAATACTCTGGAAAATGCCCAACCAGAATATTAAAGATCAATCTACGATAAAAGTCTATGTCGAAAATAAGCGTCATATGATTGCAGCTAATAATACGTACGAATCCTCCCTTTTATCTGACAAAAAATGTAGGAAAAATTGCTAAGTATACTAAATAATATTGTTTGATTCCTTAGATTTATTTGAATTTTTTTGTCATGTTTTACAAAAAATAGGCTTGTATTTTTATTATATAAAAACTAGCTGTCCCCGCGGTTTCATCCGCGTTCCCTTGGCATCTTATCTTTTCCCCGAGATAAAACAAAAAGTATCCTATCTATTCCAGGATACAATCTATTTGTCTGCCATGTATTTGTGTGCCCAAATTTCATCAAGATCAGTTTAGTAGTTTCGGAATTCATCGCGGACCAACACGCGTATTTTATATATACGGAACATTGACAGAGATAATAATGTAGACTTTGCTGAATTAAGATTCAATCTCTAATGACCATAAAAAATATCTAAACATAAATCACGCTTCACAGAACGGAATCTGAGTAATGTGATGTAGAAATTGAATTCTTGACATTAGGTTACCCAGACAACTTACTTTAGCAGAGTTTTTCTCCACTCGTCTAGAAAAGGTTGTAATCCGAGAGATAAAAAGGGAATAAACCTCGATCGTTAGCTGATGACGCAGCTATATGAGAAGATTGGATCCACCTACGTCTTGTTACTTAAAATATATCTTCGAGTGATATCCACGTTACATTGCATTCGTTATCGTAGTATACAATTACTTTCTTACTGCTAGTAGTTTAAATGCCCAATATTATCTGATAATTAGGGTTATATTCATATATCTATCCTTTTTAATTTAAATGTTATATTCGTTATCATAATTAATTTTCTATTAAACTGATATTTACCATAATTTATCTTAAATCTATGTAGGTATAGATCATTGTTATAACCATTTAAGCTTTAGTTACTAAAATATTTGTTTTTTTTTTTTTCAAGGCGGGACGTGTCTTAATTTCTATAAATCTCTTTCTTACAGAAACCACTAGAACATTTTAAATGTACCTATTTAATTGAAATATGAAAGAAATAATCCATATTTGTATACGAGTAGTATATGCATATATAATAAATAAAGATACGTAGACGAGGTCTTAATATAGATTTCAATAATGCAATCAGCGATACCATCTGTTCATACCCTTAAATGCAGTTGAATATTGAACTTTATTTCCTATCATATGAGGACTAAAGCAATTAAAACGTTTCACAAAAACAATTTATGCATTATTCAAAACTTATTAATTAATATGTTATTCATTGTTTTTGGAAAGAAATAATTTTAATATAATTTATATTATCAAAATAATGAGGACGTGACGACCATCCCAAAACTTAATGATCAATTGTTATGTTCTTGCATCATCTTTCTGAAAACAATATATTATGGAACAAGCTTTACTTTTCGACTCCGTCTGTATAGAAGATCAATTTAGCACGACCCTATTTTAAAAATATGTATTAACAGAATACCAGTTTATCAAAATGTAAATGATAATAATAAATGAAAAATGATAAAATTTTATTTGCTTAACACATGGTAGTAAAAGATGTTAAAGGTAAGTACATAACAGGTCCAACATGTATTGCTAAAATATGTAGCGTGCAACTTATAAAACTTAAAAAATATTCATTACTTTTACAATTATAGGTATTCATAGTAAAAGATTACACAATATAAAAACTATCAATGTCAGATTTCATCAAAATTATAATGTCATAAGTTCCCTAATATCATAAAAATTGTAATGACTCAACCATTTATATAAACTAGTTTTGAATTTATTTATATTAGTTTGCGCAGTTATTTCATTTGGTATTTTGTTAAATATTTGAACGCACATTGCTGAGCAGTTTTTCATATACAGCATTGTTCTTGGTATATGGTTTAGAACAAGCCTCGCATTGTTTCTTGTGCTCCGTGGATATATATGACCAGCCTGTGAGAACAAGTCCCCGTGTAACTTAACAAAAGTGCAGACTTCAAAGATATAAAGACTCGTTAGGGTGAGAAGTTCTAATTCTTTGAACAGTGGCTTACAGGATTCAAAAGGTGCTGCACCACACATAGCTCTTACGCATTTTTTTTGGGCTATGAAAGCTCTTTTGAAATCCACACTATTCCCCCATATCAGCAGACCATACCTTAGTATTGAGCTTACGTAGGCGTGATATGCCACTAAAGCAGTTTTTTGGTTGACAACATTAGTCAGACGTTTGAGGACATATACAAAGCGATTGACTTTATCGCATACACTGCCAATATGTGATTTCCATTTCAAATCTATGTCCAAATTCAAGCCCAAAAATTTTACCGTTTCTGCCTCTGAGATAGGATCATCCTTATAACGTATATTTAATGTATTTATATAATAAAAATATAATTATTTTATTTACAACAAATGTACAAAATATACAAGCAAATGTACAACTATAATATATAAAAAACTTCGAGGCTGCTGCTGCTACCGATCGGCAAGGTTCCCAGAAGGCTGGCAGCGTTTGCTCTTTGGATTTATATGATTAAATTGAATATAATGTGTTTTACTAAAGTTTACTTTTAGATTATTAATGTCAAGCCAATTTACTATTAATTTTATTGTACTATTGATGTCTGTCTCATGATTTTCAATTTTATTACCCGAAATGACAACAGATAAGAGAAGAGCGACGAGTATACATTTATACTTTGTTACGTTTGGCATATCGTTGATATATATCAAAAACAAAAGTGGTCTCATTTTTTATTATATTAAATTTAGTAAAAAAAATAGGACAATCTAATATGCATACATTTTTCGAATATTTTAGAAATTATGGGTATCAGTGTTATAGGGCGATAGTTGCTTAGGTCTCCTTTATCGCCTTTTTTAAATAGCGGCTTTACAATCGAGAATTTGAGGACATTGGGAAAAATTCCATCTTCAAAGGATTTATTTATAAGGTATATTAATATTTATACTTGATTTTATTATTTTTGTGCAAATTCCATCAAAACCTTCAGAGTTGGTGTCGTTCAGTGTCCTAATTTGGTTCAAAACTTCATTCTCTGATAAGGGAATCAAAAAGATTGTATTATCAAATTTATTAATGTATTTCATGTCATTACTACTATTAAAATAATTAGA
Source organism: Ochropacha duplaris (assembly GCA_951361185.1). Classification (NCBI taxonomy): domain Eukaryota; kingdom Metazoa; phylum Arthropoda; class Insecta; order Lepidoptera; family Drepanidae; genus Ochropacha; species Ochropacha duplaris. The sequence continues at coordinate 3,900,033 of OX592696.1, forward strand.
ATGTTCGTCAAATTAGTGAAGTATTTGTAAAATGTTGTGGCTATACCTATAGGATCAGTGATAATGTCATTGTTGTTGTTCTGAATACTGTCTATATTATAGTACGTTGACGCATTTGCGCTTTCGTGCTTTATGACTTTCCAGGATGCCCGGCATTTATTTTTACTATTCAAGATAAATTTACTGTTCTGATTTTTTTTTGCATTGTACATACATTTTCTTAATATTCTTGAATATGTTTGATATTTATGCTTATGCATTTTTGTTTTATATTTGTAATAGTTAAATCTCAAGTTTCGTTTTATTTTGCAGCTCAGTTTTAAGCCTCTTGTTATCAATTTTTGTGCATTTGTGGAGCTTTCGGAAATTCTTATTTTAGTTATTGGAAAACACAGCTTATAGAATAGCAATATCGTATCATAAAACCGACCAAATGCCAAATTAAAATTATTTTCCTCGTAAACATCGGCAAAATGTAGATTGGTGATACAGCTTTTAAATTTTTCAATATTATCCGTATTATAATCTCGTTTACGGATGTAGAAATATTTGGGTCTCGAGCATTTCTTTTTTACAGGGAAATAAAGTACTTGGGCAGTTTCGTGATTCGATAGATATAAGGGCAGGACCAATGAGGTTGCATCATTAATATTACTTAGTATATGGTCTATACATGACTCTTTCCTTGTTGGTTAGTCAATGTGTATTATAAGATTAAAGATTTTACTGAGGTCTTTGAAGTGATCCGTAATTTTACCTGCCCTCAAAGTATTTATGTTAAAGTACAAAATATACAAACAAATGTACAACTATAATATATAAAAATCTTCTTTGAGGCTGCCGCTGCTGCCGATCGGCAAGGTTCCCAGCAGGCTGGCAGCGTTTCCTCTTTGGATGGCCAAGCTGATGCGTTGGCGGAAAAAGCTCCCCGCCCGCCGGTCACCCGAGGCCTCGATTAATTTATTCAGCTCGGGCAGCCGCAGCATCTCCATTACAAAATCCATACACAAACAAGATATCTATCGACGTACCTACTCAACTTTTATAAATGATTGCGAGAATTCACGTAGCTCGGTTACCAATAATTAAACGCACGCGCAGTCAGTTAGTTGTAAGCGAACTGACGCTAGCGAACCCAAAACTTATCAGCGAAGACGGGTATGACCATTCCCGAACTATACCGGAATTTGCTGATCTCTTATCAGAACATTGTCGGTGTGTGGACACTTTTTCTGTAAAAATAATTGTAAATGTTATTTTAATAAATTGTGACCTGTTCTGTTTCTAAAAACTAATTCTTCACATGTAGAGAGTTTTTTTAAATATTCTTACTTCATTAGATAGCTACATAGGTGAGGAAGTTTTGGTACATTTTGTACACTTCTAACTCCATAACTTTTTTTTAATGGCATTTTAATCTTTAAGAAAACAGAGAAATAATTCAAAGTGACACGATATTTAAGATATTGTGTCGAAAACATTGCAAAATTTCATCATTTTATTGATTAAAAAAAAGTATTGGCATGTTGTCTGTGTACCAGAAATAAAAAAAATAAAAAAAAGTTACGTACTTTTTTTTTTAAATTTGATTTTGAAGTTGTAATTCGGTATTTTTTGAGAAAATACTAAATTCCGAAATATCTCAGTAACGGTCAACATTGGTACTACACAATATAGGGTTCATATTGTTGCTTACAGTGTATACTAGGAATGTATCGAAAAACCAGTAACCCTGTATATAGAGGATAGGAAAAGTATGAAATGTACGTACAGTCAAGAACACTACATTTGTTTTTAGTCCGAGTGGACTTTGTGGATTTAGAACTTTGGTTGTTTTGTATTTGGCTATATTTTTGAACATCTAGGAGAGCACCTGTCCTTCCCTGCCTCCCTTGGCGACGCCCATGCTACTGGGATTGTTGACGGTTTACATTACCTTGAAGGCAACTTGCTCTCAAGTGCAACTGGAGGAAAACACCGATATTTCCTTAAAAAATATACAAAAGCAAAGTTTTGTTCAAAGGTATGTTTCCAAACATAATTAACAAAACAATTTTTGGTGCGGACATGTTTGTGAAATACGTTTAATACTTATTTGCCGCAGCAACGAGATTGTGGTTATAAAATATTATTGCATATCATTTAATTTGAAACGTTATTTATTGGGCTTATTTTGAGTTTAACGTTGGATATCATAAACGTATATTTTAGCAATAACTAAGCGATTTCACACATCCTCGCATAAAATGGTTGAACATTTTAGTATAACACGAATTCATTGTTTAATTTAAAGGTCTTCAACCTAATACTCTCAAAACCTGGACGCTCGTTATCACTACGAAGCCCAGTGGTTGTGGCGCAGGTCGTGGTCGAATCTTACAATGAGCTTAAGCTTCGGTGAAGGATAATCGTGAAAAAACCACAGCACGGTGGTAGTGTACATCGAAGCGATAGCTCAGTGGTTGTGGCGCCGAATACGGCGCAAGTCGTAGGTTGAATCCTACGACTATGAGCTTAAGCTTCGGTGAAGGAAAATCGTGAGAAAACCACAGCACTGTGGTAGGGTACTTTGGCTACCACAGTCATATTGAAAATCTGTCGATAAGTCCACACCTGGCCTAAAATTATTTGAAATCAATATAAAAACCATTAGGAATATCTGTATCTTATACATACATATAAAACATTGTGGAGATCATTGGGGGAGGTCTTTGTCCAGCAGTAGACGTATTCCGGCTATCGGCTAATATAAATTTATAATTTTAATACGTACATCTCAGTGGATACCAGTATGGCTTTCGGATTTCCCTTTTAAACATAACATCTACAGACAGATTTAGGCTAAGCCTCTGGATAGGAGTTTATGTGTACTGTGCAATAATTACTTTGCTATGACATTGGTAGTAGGAGAAGCAAACAGCTTGTTGCATAGTTTATAGCGTTTTTCACCTCCTCATTTAATTAGATTTTTTCCCCTGTAAAAATCTGGAAGCCGTAAAAAATGCAAATCAGTTGGAGCAAGACCCGACGAGTAACTACAGTGGGTGACAGAGAGTTTCCAGTGGAAGCTCCTGTAATTTTGAGACGGTACGGTGTGCGATGCGGGGACTAGAGTTTGTTGTAAGGAAGGAGTGAACTAAAACAATGGACAAGTCTGCGAGCTTATCTATAATTATTTAGAATTCTTCACTGCAGTAATGGTTGTAAAAGACCTCGTTGAAGCAGCTGCTTTTGACTCAATTTGCATTTGAATGAATTATGAATATGCTTCCGCTATGTCTTTCAATTCAGTGTTATCGACTTTAGTTTTCGGTCGGCTACGGGGTTTATTGTTTATATACATGCACAACATATCTCTAAAAGCAATTCTCTTCTTCAGCAGTCGGATATGATGATTTCATTTTATATTTTATCTTAATACTTAACATTAATTGTTTAGACTAGTGTGCTAAAGAACTATACTTACATACATTCATTACATACCTATGCTTGATAATAGTTATTTGTTATACAAGAGTGGAAAGTTGTTTATCAACCGCGTGCTCAATTTTGATGACTGAGCAAGCGAAGGATTAGAATCCTGAGCGTAAGCGAGGAAATCAAAAGAGCTCGATTTGAAAAATCTTTGCACTCGAGTGCAACACGTAATTTTTCATCCCACCTCAGCGAGGAAATGACAAAATGCAAAAAAAAGAAAATGGCGCGCGCAAAGCAAATTAAAAAAAAGTACACCAAGAAGGTTCCGAGTCTGAGTTTTTGACAAATTAAAAAATGATTCTGTAATTTTATTTTATTATTTGTCAAAATCATAATTTTTTTATGTATTTTTGTATTAGTTTAAGAATAAAATTGTTAAACATTTGAAAAAAAAAGCCAGTATAGTCAGATGGTCCAAAAATATTTAAAAAATGTAACCATGCTAAGTTGCTTGCCGTTTCTTCTCAGGTTGAAGGCTGACTTCCGAACCGGTGATAACTTCTGAATTCGACCTTCATAAGTGCCTTTCTAGGGCCTAAACTGAATAAATGGTTTTGACTTTGGCTTTGACATTGATGTATGATAAATTCGCCACCATGGAGGGAGAAGTAAGTAGGTTTAATGATGATTTGAATTCACAAACTTAGTGCACACGATGTTCTATTTACTTTATCCTCTAGAGGATTATAACGGCTTTTACACTCAGATATCGAAGAGCAAAAATACTCTTTCCGAGATGGGGGGATGAAAAATACATTCAATAGTTTCAGATGTCGGATAAAATAAATTGCTTTTTATAAAAAAAAAACTCATTATTTGCTATAGCTACTTATTTTTTATGATGCTAGCTAGCCTTTAAACCTCAACCACCTGCAATGATTAACACAATACTTATAATTAGCTGACACATAGTTCTACAGTCAGATAAATAGGGAATATGCACGTATTTTTTTATTGTTTTAAACGTTTTTACGGGTTATTACATTACCAAAAAAATATATAACACATCCAAAATCTTAACCATTAAGCTAAAAAATATATATTAAAATCACTATCATTTTCGGGTGATTCAAACGCGGCCATTATGGCGCGCTTATTTTGTGATGTGAGATTAGACGAGATCGATGTCAAAAATGAAGTGTTTGGTTCACAAAGTTACTAAAATCTGTTTATTACCATGGAAAAGCACAGAAAACTTATAAATTATTTTAAATTTAAGCGTAGCGGTTACATACTCAGTGGTCGAGTGTAAAAGTGACGTCACGATTACTCACGATTTGTTCACGGGGCGTTTTTGAAATTTGCGAGGGAATTTAAAAACTTTTTGATGATTAAATTTAGCTATCAAATCATGAAAAATTTTGAAAATAATTATGCAGGTATGTTTTTATAACAATATGAATTACATAAAAAAAACGTCAATTTTGAAGTCACGTGCATATTCCCTATTGTGGATTTTTTTAATGCTTCTCTGTTGACAGGTGAAACAAGCTTCGTGCTGCAAAACTTACAGCGCCAGTTCTTCGGAAAGACGAAGACAAGTTACAAAGTGGCTCATTCGAGCGTGCCACTAAATTATTTTGAGCTTCTAGAATTTGTTAATATATGTGTCTCTCGTCGTCACTATAGGTACTTATACAGGGTGTCCGGTAAGGAGTACGACAAACTTAAGGGGGAGAAAGGTGAGCGGATCACTTACCAAATTTACAAAAATGACTTTACTAAAAGTGTCACCGTTTTTGAGATATTTAAGATCTAAAATTAAAAAATCCATACATAAAAATCTGAAATATCAAATATCTTGAAAATAGTGTTAGAAAATATCTTAAAAATTACCTCGGTAATTTTTGTATATTTGGTAGGTGACCCGCCCACCTATCTCTCCCTTAAGTTTGTCGTACTACTTACCGGATACCCTGTACATAAGCTTGTTTTTGTGTATGTACTAAGCTCGTACAGAGTTTTAGGGTTTCGTACCCTACAAAAAATCCTAGGATCACTACGTGATCCAAACGTCTGTCTTCAGGAACGCGTGGAGATATCATGTTGGAATTAGTATTTAAGATTGATTTATAATCTTAAATACTAATTCCAACATGTAATTCATAAATAATAATTCAAGCTCCTAATGCCATTTATGTTGCATATTTTGACATTCGCAAATAAATCAAAACCTATAGGTACTTTCCGTTGACCTAGTAACAAAAAAATTGTCAAGAAGCAACTCAGAGCATAAATAAATGGAAAAATCATAAAATCATTTATTTTTAGTAAAATATTTTTTTGCTAACATACATTTACAGTTGGAGAATTGACCGTGACGTATATCGATGTATGGGAGAACAAATTTTCCACTACAAAGCTAAATATGTCCTTGGACGAACTATACATATACTCTACATACAAGTTTGTACAGAAAGATCGAGATGCCACGTTTTCTAAATAATATATGTATACAAACGCGTGTACTGCTCACATACTTTCTATCTATTTAAGTATGTATTTACAACAAAAAAAATAGTATATGTAGTATATCCGTAATCTGGTTTCCATATTACAAGCTCTGCTTTGTTTGGGATCAGATAGCCGTGTGTGAAAAATGTCCCAGGATACTTTACAAAGGGAGATCAAAATGAAACACGAGCAATAAAAATATTAAAAAATTTAAATTTTGTTACTCATCTATTCACAAAATATTTCGAATACATGTTTAGAATTGCGCATTGCACGCATTTTTCACTATTGAGTAATTTTAATTGTTTTAGTAACTTTTGGTTCCGGATCTGAAACAAAAAAAGGTAAATTTTTACAATTTGGTCGTATGGGAAACAAATTTTGTGATTGTAATCGTGAGGACAAGATCATTTGCTACCTCCCGCTCCTCTGGGGTCCACTTTTAACGAATGCCACGAGTAATTTCTTATTTGTTTATTGTCAATAGTGTTACAAGCATACAGACAATTCACCAAATGTTAAGTGGTTACATCCTATAACGGGGATTTGCAATATCAGAAAGATTCTTAATCTGATACATACTATGATGACGCTTTATTCGAAGAACCCCATGTCAAAGCACTGCATAAAAACAGGAATGGGCAGCCCATTCCATATCCCATAATTCTCAATGGTCCGCCATAGGTAAATACCAAGAAGATTCTTTACAACCTCCCTAATATACATTTACGATGGGCATGTGGGGCATGAAGTCCACAATGAAATAGCTTCTTAAGCTACTCTGCTAAGTATGGGATCACATGGCATGTTAAAAATGCATCAAGATAATAAATTTTCTTTGACATGACGAATTGCGTTGATGCTTAAAAAGTCCTTACCTTCCCGACTCTCCCACTTAGTTTCAGTTATTTCTTCATAAATAGTTCCATTAGGAAACACCGTGGTCTTAGAATCCTTTTCGATTATAGGCTGTGGGTGCATTTGCATGAAGTAGATTACGTCGTAATCTTTTTTTGTTGTTAACTTGTCCCAAAACTCATCTTTGGTTGTTTTGAACCATACTACAGGCTTGGTTGTAGTCTTGAGATCAGACATATCTGAAATGATTGAAATTGTAATAATTATACTCATAAAAAAATGCACTCAAATAAAAAGATTGATTAAATCCAACTGCTTCGTTTTTATTCTCGATTAACTTGCGATTGACCATAATCACAAATATTATAAGAATTATTAGTCCTACCTATTTCAGCAACAGCTTCTTTAAGTGCCAGTGGACATGGTGACTTTACAATGCTGTTCTCATCAATAATTGTGGGTTTTGCAATTGAATCTGTTTTTTCTACAACAGTTGCGGTGATAACCGTTGCACCATCAGCTTCGTTAGTTACATCATTAATAGGGTTTTCTATTGGTGACAAAGTAATGATTTCATCATCATCATCATCATCACCATTATCATCGTCGACATCAGGAGTAGTTATATCAGAAGTCTCTGTAGTTGGAGCAGTAGTTAATGGAATATTGACTATTGGCGTTGGTGTAGTAGAATCACTAGTAACTGCTCCAGGTGCTGTCACTAGATCTTCATCCGGTTTAGAAGTTGTTATTTCAGATAAAACAGGAGATGTAACATCTGTTTCGTCATCACCTAGTACATCCGATGTCACATCAGGTGTAACATCGGATGTTATGGAAGACTGAGTAGTTGGAGTTGGCACAGTGGTAGGAGCATCGTCTGATGGGCTTGTTGTATCGTCTAAAGGAGTGGAAGCAATTGTTATTGCAGTTGGTACTACTGGAGTCGTACTATCATTATCATCATCATCTGAGGGACTTGTTACAGCAGCATCTTCACTGACGACTGCCGGTTCTGAAATGGATTGATCATCTATAATAATATTTGTTTTGTTACCTATACATAATTACTTGTCCTGACTGATCTATCAACGCACTGTATAAACTACTGAGGTGACATGATTTTGCATACAGACTTTCTTGTTGTGTTTCTTTAAGTTTGTTATTTTCAAAGTAAGAAACACGAAAATTCATATACCTGCTTTGGCATTATTTTTAAATGTATCCCCTAAGTAGGTGAATTAGAAAGAAAGAAAGTAAGTAAGTAGAAAGTATATAAAATGAAAACCAATCATGAAATCTCAGAAAGTAAAAATGCTATAAACTTGCAATTAATGGTCATGTAGATTCCTAAAAGGGACTATTTAAGAATTCAATCCCTAGGATAAAGGCTTCTCTCGAGAATGAAGGTGAAAGTGCGGGACGGAAAGCTAGTGACTTATAGAAACATAAATAATATAATTAGACTTTATACTGATAACTTACCAACTATCTCAGGTTCTGGATATTCATCAAGTTTTGGAGTTGTAACTTCATCTTCAAGACTTTGAGTAGTTGCTATGTTTGGCATTGGAGTACTTTCAATTAGCAGTGGTAACGCAGGACTAGCAGGATTAGTATAGAAGTTTAATGGTAAATTTGTATTATTATCTATATCTTTTGGTTTATACCCTGGCCAAACTCCATTTTGATTATAAGGTGGTGGAATAGCAGTGGCACCGTTTGGAGTACCTACTGGTCCATTATATGGTCTGTAATATGGATAATTCCACTTCGGATACCCAATTGGCTTCATAGGGCTAGCGACATTATTGGGCAACGGTACAGGAACCGCTTGACTTGCAGCAATAGCATTTGATTCTATAAGGGGTCTGGGTGTAGCCTGTATTAGAGCTGGAACAATTGGAACAGTTGATAGTGGACCTGGAGTAGTTGAACGTTCTATCATGGAACTTTGATTTGGTGTATAATCGCCTACATTCACCATAAAGTAATTTGGATGATTTTTATGTATCTCTTCGATTTCATCTATTTGTTCTAAAGTTCCATTTGGATGCACAATTAAATATCCTCTACGTTTATTATTAGCTATTAGAGCATTATGCACACGTTCACTATTGATTAAGGAATTTATATCTAAAACAATTAAAAATACATTATTCATAAATTCAGATTCAAACTAGCGCATTAAAATAAAGTCGCTATATTAGAGAATACTCAAAAACTCTTTAACGGATTTCGATGCGGTTTTCACCATCAGTTAGATAATTTCCTCCGAAAGGTTCATTTTTCCGGAAATATCTACTTATTTTTGGGCGCTTACCAATGTAACAATGATAACGAGATAGATGACAATAATGTACAACGGAATTGTATATCCTAAAAAGGTCTACAGAAAATTGCGCGTTGGTATATGTCTGTCTATCGCCTAAGGATAACCCATACTTTAATCATTTACATATTACAAAAAAATATGAGTTATTTACGAAGCTATTTTAAATAATACTGTATAATCCTTCATCATCATCTGCCTCCCTTGTTCCCAATTATTTGTGGTCGGCGCAATGTGTATTTTTCTTCTATTCGGTTCTTCATCCGTCATATCGCAATTCACTTCACTTCACTCATAACATATCTCACGTTAGATACCTACATAGTGCATCTATTTATAAAAATCACAATAGGCATGGCATACTTACTTTCGGGTAAATTGCTATTTGTGGGATCCAGTACTATAGTCTGGACAGGGCGTTTTGATACAACTATCTCAAGCGGTTGATTGTTAGCCGGTACGATATATTTCGGCGGAGTTAAACTGGGCTCTTGTACTACAGGTTTCTGAAACACTACTGCTGGTTTCCTAGGTAATTCCCCTTGGTAATATTCTGGCTTTACAGGAGGTATGTATTCCATATTATTCACCCGTTGGTTTTCAACAGAAGCAGAAGAAATGAACGATTCCGCAGTCAAAGTATTATCATTCGGTGAATTCAAAGCTACTGGAGCTGGTCTAACAAATTTAGCTGGTTGATTTCGATATACCCAGTTTTTGTTATTAAAACCATTTCTATAGTAATTTTTTTCAGGTTGACGAGGCTTGAACTGATTATACGGTCTATAATTTCCATTATTTTGCCATTGTTGTCTGAATTGTTGACCAGATGGTTGTCGGTATTCATAAGACGGATTAACATTTTGAGGTCGTGCAATGTCTGCATTTTCATATTGTTGACGTGCATTTTCTGCTGGTAAGTTAATATTTTTGGAAGCCCTTTGAATAACGATTCCCTCAGAAAGAGGATTTGATTCTGGGAACAAATAGCATTATTTATACTCTATTCAATTTAAAATGAAGATTATCTTTTTTTAATAAATAATTCAATTTTTTTATTCTTTAAATATTTTTTACTGAAAAAATTAACAGTTTTTTTTTTTCAAAAATGTTTCAATTGTGTACTCTATAAAATAAAATTCTAACTCACCGACTATTTTAGAGCAATAAACCAAAATACAAAATAAAATCACATAGGACTTCATGATGAGCTTACATCGGCGCTATTTCACACAACACTGCCGATTTTGGAGCTCTCGCCATTGTTTAAACCGCGTGTGCTAATGCAAATAAAGTCATAGGAAAAGCTGTTCAAACAGGGCCCTATTGTCAATGTATTATTATCCTATTTACGTTGTTAACATGCGTAGGTAAACGAATTTGTTTGAAACGTCACATGAAACAAAAAATAGGGCCCCAGATTGACGCAAAAAGCATCGCATTAGCAAACATATTTTTAGTATTCATTATAATATTAATTTCATACTGCATTAGTTTATTGATATCACAAATATTTAAAAGACACTCAAATAATATAATTGTTCATTGAATATACATATACACGTGTTCCTTTGATATTTTCAAGGAAATGTTTACTATTTCACGCTCCACTTTACATAATTCGGATATTTTGTATGTAAATCATTAAATATGTTTCAACATTACATTGATACTTTGTTATATTGTCTCATACCATAAGTATTTAAATTACTGAATAAGAATATTTAATATCGGCCACGTAATTTATTTTATTCATTCATATAAGACAGGTAGTCAAATAACGTTATGACTTATTTGGTCTCATAAATTGTCTTGTTATTACTTTAATAATGTATGACTACATACAAATGAAAGTTTTCGATTTAATTGTGTAACAAAAATTTCATCAAAACATATTGGATAAAAACCAACAAGTAAAACAGTATCCGTTATAACTCTATGGTGAAGTCCCAAAATGTCCCACTTTACAAGCCACTTAACGCCTGAAAATTGAGTTTCATAACTTTATAATCCACAATAGAAGTTAAGACTGCTTAAAATCTCGGGTTCCGAATAGAGAAAATAATTTTATAAAAAGCTTTATCCGCTAATACGCCCGCGTGTAGGTAATTCGTTCATCGTGGAATCGTTCTAAATAAAAACATATGCATCACGACTATTTCCCCATAAAACGATCGTACCGGAGCCATGCATGCATACACAATAGGTAGGCAGTTTTAGCTGTTTTAGGGTCCGTGGCTTTATGTATGTAGCTTTCGAAATGTTCTTCGGAAGTATGTAAAAATTGAGAACTTTGTCATCATTTTTTGGACGAGACTTCTCCAGTTTATAAGTATTCGTAACGTAAACTTATCGAGGCAATATAGAATTTATATCATAAGGGGTTTACTGGTAGGGTCTAAACTGCATAACTTTAGTTTTTGATAGATATTAAGTTAAGGTCCACTCATCCAAATAACAAAATTTTGTCGTGGTATGGGCATGTTATGAGGAGGGATGGATAGTCATGTAACCAATATGAAAGTGGATAGGTATCTACACGGGTAGAGGGACCCCGAAAAAGAGATGGATGGTTTGTGAGAAAGATTAATGAATAAGATAATTAACCTAGGTATACAAGACAAATTTATGAAATAGGTACCAATTTTTTCATTAATATCAATTAAAAATAGGATAAATCCGATTTCGCAAAGGATTGTGGAACCCTAATAGGTAGTTAAAAGTTTCATGCATAACAGGAGCTACTTCAAGCCTTCAAATATGTGCTAGTTTGGCTTGTTAGTGCACAAGTTTTAGTTTTACACACTGTGCTCCCAGAATAAGGGGCGATGCAATGGCTTAAAATAGATTAAACATGAGTGCGACATTAGTATAGTTACATGAATGTAAAAAGATACTCTATTGAATTCAACTCAATGTGGTATACCGTATAACAATAAAGTTATATATAGGTACTTATCTATCAAAACATAATCATCATAAACTGACTTTACAACGAACCATATACACACACTACTTTAAGGACATGTCAGTATCTCGAAAGCATCAATAATATATTTAGTAAAAATAAATAATAATGGCGGTGAATAAAAGTTTCACCGAAACAACAAGTTAGTAGGTAGAGACAGAAGAATCTTGACTGTTGAGCTTTGATTTAATACTCAAAGCTGTTGAGAGACCCTTTGCGTCACACAGTCGGGTAAAAACATATATGGTAGGTAGTAGGCAGGGTTGATTAGGTAGAGCTGATTTCGATATAGATTTTATTTTAAAAAAACATGTTAACAGACAAATCACACTTGAAAATGGGTGAAGAATTAAATTCCCACAGCTTGTTCCCTGATGCGGAATCCGGAAGCTAATAAAACACCGACCGCCCGCCTCCTAGCTTCGCGGTTCTAAATCTACTCTAAACCGGGAACAATTCCCTTTTACCGCATCTCGGAATGCCTCTAACATTTCTCACGAACCGACATTTTTACCCTGTGCCCCGGCTCATAAATTGTAAAACGATTTTTGTTTAAAAGCAACCGATTTATTATAATATGCAGCAACGGCCATGTTAAATCCAAAGCTGCTACGCTTCATGTTCATGACTCTAGGAATTTGATTCTTGTCCCTTATTTTAACTAGGTAATTATAGTTTTAATGTGAAGGAGTAGGTACTCCTTGCCACACACGAATAACTAGCTAATGCCCGTGCCTATACTAGCTTTTTAAACTTTGTTTCAACTTGTTAAACCGATGACGATGTGCCTACTGTACATCTGTACAGGGTCCTAGATTCCAAATGTACCTACCTAGCCAAATTGGGATGAAACATATTCAGATCAAAATGCTACCTGCTAATGGTACACCCTTTCATGTACCATGTACCTTTCATGAAAAACCTATCCATAAACAAGATTATTTACAGACTAGCTTCCGCCCAGAGGTTCTGTCCGCGTTTTCGAGATGAAAAGCAGTCTATAGCACTAACTAAGGGATAATGTAACTGCCTATTATACCTCTTTATAATATTAGTGTTGATTAAGGTCACCCACCATCGTGACATCAGGATAGCGGCAGAAGTACAAAATAATTAAATAATATTAAAATGATTCATGATATTATGCCTACCCTTGTGTACCTACAAAACACATCAAATAATTGTAATAATTTACTTCTTCGTCTTAGGTAAAAATTGTATTGCTATAGGTATGTGTAGTGCACAGCAACTTTATGCTGAGGTAGGGACCTTTTGACCCCACGCAACATGCATACTTATTTTAGTTTTAAGTATTATTACTATGCGTGTTGTGACTCGTGGGTCAATAATAGTTATTTGTTATACAAGAGTGGAAAGTTGTTTATTAACCGCGTGCTCAATTTTGATGACCGAGCAAGCGAAGGATTCTAATGACCGAGCAAGCGAAGGATTCTAAAATTAGAATCCTTCGCTTGCTCGGTCATCAAAATTGAGCACGAGGTGAAAAATCTTTGCACTCGAGTGCAACACGTAATTTTTCATCCCACCTCAGCGAGGAAATGACTAAATGCAAAAAAAAAATAACGGCGCGCGCAAAGTAAATTTTAAAAAAAGTACACCAAGAAGGTTCCGAGTCTGAGTTTTTGACAAATTAAAAAATTATTCCTTAATTTCATTTTTTATGTATTTTTGTATTTGTTTAAGAATACAATTGTTAAACATTTGAAAAAAAAGCCAATATAGTCAGATGGTCCAAAAATATTTAAAAAATGTAATCTTCTTGAGATTCTTGCCGGTTCTTCTCAGTTGAAGGCTGACTTCCGAACCGGTGGTAACTTCTGTAATTCGATCTTCATAAGCGCCCTTCTAGGGCCTAACCTGAATAAATGGTTTTGACTTTGGCTTTGACTTTGTCTTTGGCTTTGACTTTGATGTATGATAAATTCGGAAAAATTAGGTTTAATGATGATTTGAATTCACAAACTTGGTGCACACGATGTTCTATTTACTTTATCCTCTAGAGAATAATAACGGCCTTTACACTCAGATATCGAAGAGCAAAAATACTCTTTCCGAGATGGTGGGATGAAAATGTTTTTTTATCTTTCTTTCTTTACCTTACCTATGTATATTTGTTGCTTAGCAGTTGGTACCCATATTTGTTTTAAACGTACGACGTACGAGGTACCTACATATCCACTACGTAGGTAGTAGTTAGGAGTGCTAGTTGATCCAGCTAGGGCATGTGACCTAGTTGTCGGTTTAACAACATTACAGCTATGTAATCGTAACTTCATTGCAACATTGTGCAGATCCTTACCTACTTATATAAAACATTAACCAACTTATTTTATTTATATATCGGTAAATAGCTGTTACCGTGGGATAATATCTTTTCCCGGGATCTACGTATGCCAAATTTTCAAAATCGTTCAGTAGTTTTTGCGTGAAAGTGTAACAAACATCTTCACATTTATTTATATTAATAACATGTATTTAAGAGCCAGTTTCGGTGCCTCTATATTCTAGGTAAAGGCGTTCATCGTATTCCATCTCATACGATCGAAATAAATTACGCAGGCTTCCTGAGAATCAACAAATTCTCTGTTCAGAAGTTTTAGCATCGTAATCCGAAACGCAAACATGTTTTCAACAGATTTTATCACATATGGTAGCAGTTGTTATGTTACGTAGGTATGTTTCAATAATATTACCTCGTTGATACATATTTGTGTGGAGGTACTTAATCGCACTCGTAGGTATTACATTTTAAAAGATTTTAAAACCAAACACTTACCAGTGTCTGTAACATACGTGAGCGAGTTTTATATGATAACGGTCAAGACCCACTCAACCAACGCTCAATCTTATAGGAAATCAGAGATACTACGGTTTTTATCCATCACTATGTGTTCCTAACTTCGAACCAACATACTGGCCAGTACGGTGTGATGACGCTATATCGTACTGGTGTTGGACTGGTGTTGGGCGCCATTTTTAATTAAACGGTTTTATTTAGCTTGCCCTGTTGTGTTGTTTATTTGGGTCCAATTTAGTAATTGAAATTTTACCCCTTTCCTGTTGACAGATTGATTTGATATTTGGTCTTTAGTTCAGGTGACAATTTTTAATAATTTGGTTGATCAGCGTCAAGTAAAATTTACACATCAATTAAGAAATAGATTTTTTTAAAGAAATTAATAAAAAAGGCTTCGACAGTGACGAGTCTACTGGTATAATTTCGGAACAGTTCAGCATCATATTTTTTATACTACAAGGGTCAACAAGGCAGGCGATTCAACTGATGCGCCTGATGGTAAGTGACTACCTACCTTCGCAATACCAGAGGGATTGCCAATATGTTGTACACCTTTCTTAGGCTCTCAAGTGCATCTGCCGATACACAACAACAGGTGTTCATGTTATGAACATTGCGTCGATTTAGACTGCCGACCTGCAGTTATTAATTTAATTCATAGTCATTTAAATTTTACCACAAATGTGATTGATAAACAAAATGATTGACCTGGTTGATTTGATAATCTAAAATCATAATGATTTAACGGAATGCAATCAAATTTCGTAAAATTGCAGAACTAAATTAGATTAATATAGTAACAGCCCTGGGTTGTACTACACTAGTGAAAAAAAAAATACTTTTGGCGGGGTCTTGCGAAGTGACGTTGCGTGTTTTTTTTCATTTTCTTTTTTTTTGTTTTTATGTCAATAGTGACAACGAGGCAGGCGGGTCACCTGATGGTAAGTGACTACCGTCGCCTATAGACATTAGCAATACCAGTGGGATTGCCAATGTGTTGTACACCTTATTACAATGCCTTAAGGGCAAGGGCAACTGGCTCTCAAGTGCAACTGCCGGAACACACCAACAGGTGCTTGGCGACAGATTTTGAACTTGAGGGTGGTAGCCAGCCAGTCGAGTACCACATAGTACCCTACCACCGTTATGTGGTTTCCTCACGATGTTTTCCTCATCGAAAGCTCAAGCTCATTGTAGGATTCGAACCCACGACCTTCGCCGCGGTATTCGACGTCACTTACCACTGAGCTATCATCGCCTTAATGTACCTATTTTGAGTTTTATTGAATAATATCGATGGTATTTCATCCAATAACGATTAATATAAGTGCACAAATGAAGTGAAATGAAATATAAGCGTGTATCGTGATCGTTTTCAGGTTTTCCCAAAAAGTCCGTGAAAAGTTTTAGTGGAACAGCCGCTAATTTCACTTAAACCTTACCGGACTTGTATGGTCGATGACTACACTTTACAGTGAATGTGTGAATGTGAATACATAAATAAAAGAAAAAAATAATATTTGCACCTTTAAACAAGAAAACAAAAAAAACATAAACAACAAAAAACTGAAGAAAATGTATGCGACTGAAAGACTTTGTATCTATGGTCATGACTAAAGATAATTAAAAAAAAAGTGATAAAAAAAATTGGTGATGCGTCCGTGCGATGATAAATGATAATATTACAATTTGATTACAATCATTTACGTTACATTTCCTTTGTATGCTTTTGATAAATAATTAATTTTATGTGTGTTTAATTGAACTCTGTTGAAAACGTACAAAAATGACACATGTATTGTCGACTTTTATATAATTATGTCAGAAGCTAAAGGGTCGTCGGATAATACCTGCATTGAGTTCGACCCTATTTTACCTGATACAGGAGTATTATTTTACGAAGAATGTCCAACGGAGTATGAAATAGAGCGGCCTATACTGTTGCCTTTAAAAACAAGCACGCAAATACGCTTTGAACAGCTTCAACACGAGGCTGCAAGAGTGTGGAGAGAAAATCAGAAAACTGCGAAGAAATAACCTTTTGTGAATTTTCTTTTAAACGAGTTGTTTGATATACTTTCAACATGGTCTACACATTGTTTGTGATAGAGATTATATCGGCGTTTGTCATTGCAGCTACTTTACTGTACCGATATGGTGATTGTTATAGGAATCACATACTTGTAACAGTGTCTGTACTAACAGCATGGTATTTCTCGTTTGTTATTATGTTCATCTTGCCATTGGATATTTCTTCAGTGAGTATTACACATTTTTTTTATATTTGTCCACTATAAATTAATGCGCAATCTAATATTTCCTATATAAATAAGTCTAATTATATGCATGTCTAATGTTATATCAAATTTCATACTAATTAAAAATGATATAACTGAGAAACTACTCAATTCAAGTAATTAACCATGGTGATAAGGTTGATTAAATTCACAACAAATTACAACAATTCTGTAAAGTAAAATATTTGATCTCACTCATAATACTTCAAAGTGATATGTTAGTTAATTGACAAAATACACATTGCACTTCATATAAGTAATTCAATACTAGATTTCCACAAAATACAAATATTTTTTCATAATATTATTTTAGAAGAGAGACATCAGATCATCATTTCTTTAATTACCACCCAGCGTAAGCTGTTAAAATCATTGTTTATTGTAGTAGATGCTACAGATTACAATAAAACAATAAAAGAGATAAAAGAAAAATAAAGAAGAGAGACATCAGACATGGTGTTACCATATTCGTTAAATGATTATCCTCTAACTGATGACACTTCTATGATGCATGTATGCCATATGCAAATACACTTTTGACAATGTCAGCACCTCACACCTTTATTAACCTGTCAGCTCTTTCTTGGGACAGTCTGGGTTTCAGAGTCCGCACCACTTGGTTCTCAAATGGGACAATCGGGACGATGACATTTACTTGAAAATCGCGAATTTTGAAAACTGTGTGCGACTTGACGAGTTGTTTGACAGGTTAATGTCACGAGTCAACAGATTAAGTATCTCAAATAAAATTATGACTATTTCTCCAACAGACTGTCTACCGTCACTGTGTAAATAAAACGACGACAAACACAACTGAATCACAAATATCAGATCGATCAAGCATACTGCAGCTTAATGTGTCAAGTTCTGATGCACCTGCCAATCATTGCGAGCAACCATGGAGCTTTGTGCCCGATTCAGTGTTCCCAAATCTGTGGCGGGTTGTGTACTGGACATCACAGTGCCTAACATGGTAAAGATTTTTCTTTTACTCCTATATCTCATTGGGAAATGATGTGGTGACTTAAAACCTAAAATAAATTCAAACTCAACAGTTCAAAATGTACTCCTTCATGGAAAACTCATGATCATTGTATGATTTGAACCCACAAACTTTGCCACGGCATTAGACGTTGCCACCTCTGAGCTATTTCTACCACTTTAGTGAAAAGAAAAACCAAAATATTCATGAGCCATATTATCGGGCTTCAGTTAGTCTTAAGAGCTATCCCGTTGCCACTATATTGTGAGTAAAAAAGAAATTATTATAGAAAAGTTTGCCGAAGGTTATATGTAAGACTATGGATCCTGCATAAATTTTTATTTTTTTGGAAACCTGTACTTATATAAATATGTCAAGGAATAAAATTATTTATTTAAGTTTTATTTTATTACGTAATTTTTTACATTATCAAAAACAAATGCATAAATCCATTTAACATATTTATTTTCAGGTTAATAATGCCAATGATGCAGTCATACAGCAAAGCAGGAGACTTTACTGTCAAAGGCAAATTAAAATCTGCATTAGTTGACAATGCAATTTACTATGGGTCATACCTATTCATATGTGGAATACTCCTCATATACATTGCATTAAAACCAAATGTCCACTTAGATGGACCGCAAATAAAGGCTATAGCATCATCTGCAAGTAACACTTGGGGTCTTTTCCTATTAATTCTCCTACTTGGTTATGCATTGGTTGAAGTACCGAGGAATTTGTGGAATAATTCAAAGAAAAACTATACCCT
Source organism: Ochropacha duplaris (assembly GCA_951361185.1). Taxonomy (NCBI): domain Eukaryota; kingdom Metazoa; phylum Arthropoda; class Insecta; order Lepidoptera; family Drepanidae; genus Ochropacha; species Ochropacha duplaris. The sequence goes on from OX592696.1 coordinate 3,918,991, forward strand.
GACATATAGTTACTTTAAAATAGCTAAACTGAGCACTGATAAGTTTGAAGCAGAGGATACAATGGACTCTATTTTAGATGTAAGTGTTATCTTACTTAACCTGCGGATGTGTGATGGTTGTCCCAAAAATACCTACAAAAAATACTATTCCAGGAATGCGATTGAACATCATAGACTAAAGTAGGCTAATGAACTGACATTTCAACTTGAAAATTATATTTTATGGCAAATTATTTAAATATTTCGTAGATACTAGGACCTATTATTATAGGTACTATAAAAATACATTATTGTATTTAATAATGTTTGCTTTATATTTTATTTTATGCTATCATCATTATCAGTTCTAATTAATAAATAATGAGTCAATAGTGGTTTGTTGGTATTGATAACAACAATGACAACAACCAAAGTTTAATCAAATTAATTACCCGTTGGATCTTATCTTTTCCTAGGACAAAATATAGCCTTTGTTTATCAGGGATAATGTAGCTTTCTAATGCTGAAAGATTTTTTTAAATCGGTCCAGTAGTTTCAGATCCTATTGAATGCAAACAAACAATCAAATCTTTCCTCTATATAATATTAGTATAGACAACTCGTACATTGAAATAAAGTTAATATTTTTAGAGAGCTGCCCATTTCATTACGGCGGTATATTATATATACAAAGACATGCATCATAGGATTACCTTATCTTTGATTATACAATGAATTTGATAATATCAAACAATATCAGCAATTTATAATCAATATAACTCTTGAACTGTTCATGATTTAATTTTATATAGATTGTGCCATCCAAGAAGACGCGTCCCACTCTTTTTTATTAATTAAAAGCTGTTATTTAGCTTGCAATGTATGTTTGTGTAAGTCCATTCATTTGAGCTGAAATTTGCATACACCTTAAGTTCTGATGACAAAACAATATGAAATACTCTATATTGCATTTTTTTTTAAATAACCGTGACGGGTGATGACTTTTTGTCAACCCCATTAATATGGATATCAAATGAAAGGGCTTGAAGAGTAGAAAACTATAAAGTTAGTGACATCACACTTAATTCAAAATGGCAGCTGCTTTGCTTTTCAGAATATTTAAATAAAAGCTTTTGTATATAAATTTATTCTTAACTAGCTGTCCCCCGCGGTTTCACCCGCGTTCCCGTGGGATCTTATCTTTTCCCGGGCCCAAATATAGCCTATGTTCCTATCAGGGATAATGTAGCTTCCTAATGGTGAAAGAATTTTTCAAATCGGTCAAGTAGTTTCAGAGCCTATTCAATGCAAACAAATAATCAAATTCTCTTTATTTCCTCTTTATAATATTAATATAGATTCAGATGCAAGTGTGAATCCTTTCGGTAGTATTGTAGTGCTGTCGATATACAGCACGACTAGGTGGATGGTACCTTCTAATTCGCTAAACTGATATAATTGCTATTACTGGTCAATAGAGTCTAAACTCGGTAAATGCGGCGGTGGGAGCGGGACACCCTCTACATCGACATGTGGAAACCATAGTACAGAAGCTGCCCATACAACTGAGAGACAAACTCAACAGTCGAGCCCCGCCCGAGCGGCCCTCTCCACCTTCACTGAAATCACTCGTCAATTTACATAAAAAGGTAAATAATAAATTTAAGTACCCCATAAATGTTTTATTGGTTTCAAAATCTGATTATTATATAGAATTAGTTTTCCGCCCCGCGTTCCTGAGGGATCTTATCTTTTCCCGGGATAAAAAGTATCCTATAGTAGTCCTTCTCCTAAGTTCCATATATCTCTATACCAAATTTCATCTATATCGATTCAGTGGTTTAAGCGTGAAGAGGTGACAGACAGATTTTTGACACATTCGCATCTATAATATTAGTATGGATTATGCCGTGTTATTTTTGGCGTGTTGTATCTAAGGCGATGATAGCTCAATGGTAGTGACGTCGGGTACCGCGGCGAGGGTCGTGAGTTCGAATCCTGCAATGAGCCGGAGCTTTCGGTGAAAACATCATGAGGAAACCATAGCACGGTGGTTGGGTACTTTGTAGTACCCGACTAGGTGGTTGAAAATCTATCGATGTGTTCCGACAGTTGCACTTGAGAGCCAGTTCCCATCTAGGCTTTGGGTGTTTACCACCTTCGGCCACATCATCCCTTAGTATGGTGAGATTGCGGTCAAACACAAGCTTATCCAAAGCAAAAAAAAAACGAATACTAATTGTTTCTGATATGAGCTTATTCAAACATAAACATACAAACTTTTCATTTATAATTTTAATAGCTAGACTAGCATGGGTCGAACTCGTGTTACGCCATCCAAAACAGCTAGACTCTCATCAAATTAAATTAAAAACAGACAATAAAAGCCCTTCACGTTCTCCAACGCACGGAGACGCAATGGGGTCTGATGTTGGAGCGGATCTTCCACCTGGAAGATATAGCTTCAAACCAGCGCTCGCCGGACCACCGCTTCCAGCACACCTTCCACACGCCGCGACCGAGGGTGCAGAGAATATTCTACCCGCCTATTATAGGTGAGATTCTCATCAAAACTAAACCCAAAGGCTTTTATTTGATTTAAAGTAAGTCCCTGGGTGACCGAGCTTTGCTCGTTATTTTTGGTAAAATTTTAATAGTTTTTCTCACAAAAGAAGGAACTTGAAAAAAAAAGGGGAAAAAAAAACATTCATTTGTACTCGATCCGGGGTCTTCTGATTTCAAGTCCACTCTATTTCCCGTTGAGCTATTATAACCTGTCAGTTAATGGCGAAATTTACCTTCGTATTCTAATGATATTGTAGCAGTTTTTCGTTGCCTGAAAATACGGATAAAACGACGTTTTCTAAAAATGAAACCAAGCTAGATCGATTTCTCGCCCCTGAAACCCCCAGCATACTAAATTTAATGAAAATCGGTGCAGCCGTTTCTGAGATTGAGATAATATACATATATACAAGAATTGCTCGTTTAAAAGTATAAGATTATTTATGGTCCATTCTTGGTGGTAGCAGGGACTGCGGAAGTACGTACTCCATGACTGGGGGGCAAACTACGGTAAATTTGCCATTACTTTGTAGTTTTACATACGGCTGGTATACTAGACTATGATCTACATATCAAATGCTTGAAATAGCAAAATTCACCCCTTTTATATCTAGTGGTGTATGTTTATAACGTCACAAGTATTTCATACAAAACCCCGTTGACATTTAATAAAAAAGAAGCTAATTTGATATGTCAGTCAAGATCCTTATTACTGTTCTCTTTCAGAATGGTATTGGGAATGCTTGATGAAGCAGTACTTCCTCAAGACGATGGCAGTGATAACTGGCATCATGTCCGTAGCGGTGGTGTGGTCAGAGATGACGTTTTTCTCCAAAGAGCCTGTGCTCTCTATATTCGCTCAAATTGTCATTGCCGCTAAATATAATTATAATTATGCTGCTATTGTGGTAAGTCTAGAAATAGAAAACATGGAAAACACACTATATTTACGTATTTTTCTCACATTACAAAAAAAAACAGATAAAAACACTAAGCCGTCGGTCGCGTGACTTTTTTATAGAAAATATGCAAAGGCATAGTCAAAAACAAAATATTAACGTTAAAAAAGCTATACGCTATAAGTATACAAGCTCAGCGCGGTGAGAGATAGCGAGATTGACCGAACAGAATGGGAAGAGTCTCGCTATAGGTGCGTTGGCTATTGGCTGTTGGCGCCGACATTGGCGCCAACAATCGGTCTGTACGATCGGTTGGTTAGATACACAAAAAAAAGATACATTTCAATGAAATGCTTAATGTTTTCATACTTTTTTACACGTTCACAGACAATATCAACAATAGTGATAGGCTATATGTTCTACTGCGCCTACTCAACGGTACTCAAGATCCGTCTCCTAAACTTGTATTACTTGGCCCCGCACCACCAAACTAATGAATACAGCCTGATATTCTCTGGCATGATGGTTTGCCGGCTGACCCCTGCTATGTGCCTTAACTTCCTCAGTCTCGTGCATATGGACTCGCATGTTATTAAGGTGGTCGTTTTGGAGACGTATTATACACAGGTAATCATTTTATTGTTTTTTTTGTCACGAACTAATTTTGGTTACTTACTGTGTAAAGCAGCAATAAATATATAAAGCCTTGCTACTTGTAAAATTTAAGTTAAAAAAAACCCTTTCTTTTGATACCCATGTCATGGAAGTGCGTAAAAAACAACTAGTCCGCCATCTTGGGCCGTCCGCCATGTTGGATTTAGAATGACGTCAAAACTAAACGTGTATGCAAAACATCTCAATCGGTTGAGGATAACGACATTAAAATTCAGCTGCAGGATTTGACCCGAACAATGTTTGTAAACATTGCAAGTTAAATAAAAGCTTGTAAGCGTTATGCTCCAAGACGACTTTGCTTTGAGAAAATTATAAATAATTACAAAAAGGAATACCGTTCCTGACAGGGACGCAGTTTTTTTATTTATAACATTAAAATAAATATATAAACAATTATTTTATTTTCAGATAATGGGTCATATGGATGTCCTGGGTATAATAGCGGAAGGCTTTAATATATACTTCCCAATGCTGGTGGTATTATTGTGCGTGGCTACATATCTGTCATTGGGCAGTCGGTTACTGTCGCTGTGTGGCTTTCAACAGTTTGTGGGTGACGATGAGCTCACCACCGATTTAGTTGATGAAGGAAGGGAAACTGTTAAGCGAGGTAACATTATCTATCAGTTTTAGGGATCCGTTATCAACTAGAAACCCTTATAGTTTCGCTATGTCCTTGCGTCTGTCTGTCCGCGGTTTAGATCAGAATCTAATGGTGAAAGAATTTTTAAAATCGGTCCAGTAGTTTTTGAGTTTATTCGTTACATACAAAAATACAAATCTTTCCTTTTTAGAATATTAGTGTAGATAACTTATAATGTATATTTCCAGAAAAACGCAAGCGTCAACGTGCGGAAGAATCACTGACCCGCCGCCGAGACTACAGCGAGCGATACAACTACCGCACCCACAGAGATAATCAAGATGGAGGTAATACCGATATACTCGTTATTATTAATTATAGAATCTTCTGTTCGACTCATTGACTAGCTGACAATCAATGCAATACTTGACTATCTCATAGTAATGGTAAAGTATGAAGATTGGCTCTCAAGTGCAGCAATACAAAAAAAAACTTTTACTATTTATCATTTTTCATGCAGTTTAACAATAATATTATTTACATGCAACAATTTAAAATAGAATTATATAAAGTTACTAGTTTTCCGCCCCGCGTTTTCACCCGCGTTCCCGAGGGATCTTGTCTATTCCCGGAATAAAAAGTATCCTATGTCCTTCTCCAAGGTTCCATCTATCTTGACACCAAATTTAATCTAAATCGGTTCAGCGTGAATAGGTAACAGACAGACAAACACACTTTCGCATTTATAACATTAGTATGGATGATCGTTAATTTATTTATTATTTCTGTTAGTTACTTATTTGCATGCATGTTTATTTGTTATAATATATAACATGTGACCTAATATATAACAGGTGACGGAGCAATAATCTATAAACTTTGTAATATAAGCACCATCTTATTCATTATTGCACCCCTGTTAACATCTATACTACAGAACAATTTCTCTCACAACACATTTTTATCCGGTTATTGTGCATGTGGCTCACATTTCAGCCCACACCGGGCTTCTCAACGATGTGGACTCAGACTACTACGTGACAACGAGTCCCGAACGTAACCAAAACGTTTCGGGTTACCAGCGCAACGAGCTACCCTACAATAGACCGAACGTAACGTTAGAAGACGAACTGGATCAACGCTTTGGTGAAAGCACAATACCAACGTTAAGAACTGACATAGATGAAAGGAGAAGGGATAACATGACGATGCCTCCTAAAGGCTTATTTGATGATGTATAGTTGTGCAATATATTGGTAAGTAAATAGGTTTTTGTGAAGATTCATTATGTTGTAGTAACGGGTAGTAATAATAGAATTTAATTGTAAAATGTAAGTCATTATACCAATTTTATATGATTCAAAAGTGGCTGTTACTAAAATAACAGAACATTTAAAGCAACAAGGAAGATGGGCAAAAGTACCTGAAAATGTGACGGTGGCGTATTTTTTTAACATAAATGCCTGTCCTAACATCAGTCGTGAGTTATCCTTCCATTAATATTCAGAAGTCTCATTAAAAACAGCCCTGCGAAAACAACCTTGTGATATTATAAAACGTCAATCCTTTTCTTTCTTAAATAAGAAGAACTGGTTGCTGCTTAGGACAGGACATGAATATTTGCCCATACTCCTTTTAGGCTATTCTACCTTCAATATTTTTTGAACTTGCCGGTAGTTTCTTTAATTTCGTATTGATAATTTTAAACCTTCACAAAAACAAAAGTATAGTAGGCAAGTAATATACGAGTATATGTATATAGCAAAATGTATTCAAGGCGTTGAAGATGAGTGTAAATGTTGTTAGTTGTGTCATGATTTTTATGTTTATCGTATGATTTTAGAGCTACTTTATCTTAAAATAATAATTTATTGATTAAATTAAATAAAAGTATCAATTTCAAAAATGGCAACACCGTCATTAAAAGTATTCCATAAAGTAGTGATGAAAAAAGAAGGAAAGATGGCGATGGAAGGGGGAGCGTTTTAGCGAATGGATAGCAGAGCCGTAGCTCGGCATTCTAACTCCGGCAGCTGAAGTTAACAATAGTAGGGTGAAACCTCTGCCCAAACTACATTCTTCGCATTAGTTTGTTAGATCTTCATTTACTCAACAATATTGTGTAGCAATAGCCTGTGTGGCAATAGCCTGTGTGGCGCAATAGCCTGTGTGGCGCAATAGCCTGTGTGGCGCAATAGCCTGTGTGGCGCAATAGCCTGTGTGGCGCAATAGCCTGTGTGGCGCAATAGCCTGTGTGGCGCAATAGCCTGTGTGGCGCAATAGCCTGTGTGGCGCAATAGCCTGTGTGGCGTAATAGCCTGTGTGGCGCAATAGCCTGTGTGGCGTAATAGCCTGTGTGGCGTAATAGCCTGTGTGGCGCAATAGCCTGTGTGGCGCAATAGCCTGTGTGGCGCAATAGCCTGTGTGGCGCAATAGCCTGTGTGGCGCAATAGCCTGTGTGGCGTAATAGCCTGTGTGGCGTAATAGCCTGTGTGGCGCAATAGCCTGTGTGGCGCAATAGCCTGTGTGGCGCAATAGCCTGTGTGGCGCAATAGCCTGTGTGGTAATCAGATTTGTGTTATTCGATAAATGTGGTCGCTCTGCGTTAATGTGGTTTTGTTGAGAATCGCTAGACGTGAGAGTACTTATCGTGGTTCGTAAATGTGAGTTAATGTGGTTCTGCTGAGAATCGGTAGACGCGAGAGCACGTCTCGTGTTTCTTTTTACAAGCTTTATATTAGCTTGCAATGTATGTATGTTTTTCCGGGGTGAATCTTGCAACTCAATTTTGAAGCAGATATCTTTAACCGATTGAGCTAAAATTTTGTATACACGTTTAGTTTAGATGACAATGCATGGTTAGCTTGTGACATCATTCTAAATCCAACATGGCGGAACACCTAAGATAGCGGACTATTATTTTTTTAATGCAATACTACAAAATGGGTATCAAATGAAAGAGCTTGCTGAGAATGACTCAAAAAAAATTAAGTGACGTCACTCTGAATCCAAAGCTTGTTTTTATAAAAAGTGTTTTTAAACTTATAACTTATATTATGTGTGTGTTGTTTTTCTTTTAAATAAATGTACGTGACACAATTGAGACACTGTTGAAATTAATTGTGATTGTGTACATTCGTTGAGGTTTGAGACATAAAAGCCTATGTGAAACTGGTTAGACTTGCTGGATTGTGTGCGTTTGAAGGTTTATTGTGGAGTGCACGGCGGTTGCTCTCTGACTTACAGCATAAAGAGCTTTACTTAAATGATTTGGTAATCAAGTATGTGAGTTCACAAAAAGAAATAAAAGAGCATATATTGGCTGCGACTCAATTATTAGATCTGTGTAAATATAATGAGGATAGATTTGAGTCACTCTCTAATAACCATACTTGTAGCTGTAGTACACATTACTACCTACTGAGGAATCTTTGCCATTGTTGAAGTATGCTCTTTCTCAATTGAATATAAAACAGTAGTTATTACGGATAAAATAGATACCTATTCATTTTGGTTCAATTCTAAATAACCATTCCAAACAACCAGTGGTTAATTATTGTATGCCAGGTGCTTCATTCATACAGATTGTTATAATTATTCAAATGAAATTGGACAAGTAGGTATACCAATATTTTTATATTAGTTGGTCAAGGCATAAATACACATAGGAAAGACCTAGTTAATAGTTTATGAGTCCCTAAAAAAAAAAAAAAAAATTGGGGGTAATGAAAGTTATATTATGTATTTAAATAACACATTAATAAGTTGACCTGTCTTAATGCCAGTTTTATATCTTTCGACACTAATAAGTTTGTTAGTGGAATTAAATCCCTAAAAATGACGGTGATGCGAGTTTAACATTTTTTATCCATCCCAAAAGTGCGCAACGCCGCTAAAGAAGATTTTTTTTTAACTTGATGGCTACATTGATAGCATATCATATTGATATGGTTATAGTGAGTATAACAAACAGTAGGTGAAGTGACCCAGCCTATTATTTAGTCATACTAATAATATGATTGTGGTTAATTATTTAAATATATAGTTTTGACAATAGAGAAGCCTATAGGCAGAATATCACCTTATTGCATCAGAATATAAATCGCTTCTCTGGCAAAATATATGATGTTGAACTTGTTGAACAAAATGAAAGCACAGTATAATATATCTTTATACTGTGATGAAAGTTGATGTTTTATGTTTTACTGAAACGTGGTTAAAGCCTGACACTATAGTTTTCAATGTAAATAATTTACGGTTGCCAGTGCCTACCACAGGGTGTCTACCATGAGCAGTGGATCTATTATTTTAAAACATTGTGTTTGTTCGAAGGTATTTGAATTTGTTTGAGGTCAATAGCAATCCTCATCACCCGAATTCAGGCTAGCTAAAGTCGAAAAAGGTCTTTCTCGGGAACTGTGTTCGTTTCTGCAATGGGATCCCACGTGGGGTGACTGGAATGTTTTGTTTTGTATTTGGGAAATGTTTCTTATATATTTTTGAAATTGCGAATGAATAAAAAAAAAAAAAAGAACGTGGAGTCAATTGTAAACGTTCATTGGTGCCATGCCGGACCCTAGACTGATTGAGTGAGTTTTGATTTTTAATAAAAATAAATGTAATAATGATGATAGGCATAATCACAAACTGTGAAGAAATTGATTGTAATTTGAGATTAAGATTAGAATGAGCGACACGCATGAATAATGAAGTAAGAGATAATGTATTATTTGTTATACATTCAGTTTTAGTATAGACTTATAATTAAAAGTATGAGGTAAAATCTTCGATCAACAATAGCTATAGATTTAGGGTCGGCACAAAAATATACGTTTCGGTAAATAAGAGCGCACTTGAAAAGTGAGCTCTTATTTTGTTTAGTTTGCTTGAACACGGCCAATATAAACACGTCTCACAATGCCGCAGTGTGTATTCAAAACTAACAAATAATATACAATTTTGAACAAAATTACATATTTTATACCACGCTACCAACGCTACAAATGATTGGCCAAACTCGCCAACACACGCACAAACTTCGAAGAAGAAAAAAATAAACGAAACAAAACGATGTAGCTCTCAAGGCAACATAACGGGAAAACATACTTTATTTGTTGCTCTTTAAGGTTGATTTCACACTAAATGTTCTTTAACTTATGTCTTTTTCTATTAAGTGACAGGAGTAGTTTATTGCTTTGCTCGTTTTATGTGACTAATGATCGAAAGTATTAGAGAATATTTTGAAGATTTGTGACTTTAATACTGGGTGCTATGGTTGTAATTAGGTTGAACTTAAAACTGTTTTAAAACATTTCTCTCCCTTTGTTATTAAACAAATGTAGCTGTAAAAGTATACTCACGCGGATAGCATTTAGCTTGGATTTTGTACGTGACTCGATATCTATGGCTATACCTATATCTATGGGTAAAATTATGTGTGCCTGTACCAGCAAGGTATATTGAATGTTTTTGAAATGATAAAGTCAATTGTTGTGCGGAAACTTGATCCTCGCACATGATTCAACCTTGACACTGATTACAGCAAACATTTATTACTATTAATTATTTGTATTGCTCATTCTAATCCATTGATTAGTACATGTCTCCACCTTGGTTTCACACTTTGATTGGTTTGATAGTTCATTTCAAAAAGATCTTTATCTTCTCTAATGTGGTATGTTGGTTTCTGTAAACGGCACAAAGCTGTTCCTGAGCTCTGCTGTCTAAACACGACTCCAGATCGAATTTTATCATTATTACATAGAAGTCTTTCCGTAAATTAAAACCAACGAAGTCTGTTCTTGCCACAATTCTGATCTTGTTATTTCCTGATTGTTGAGGTATAGGTATAAACCTATAAAGTTCGATTCGATTCTGGCTCACGAGAGGGACCCTGATATCAAAAAGACAGTAGGTACTGTTCTGAAGTCGTTGTTTACACTGTTAATAGCTGATAGATGTTTCTGAGATTGTTTTGTATGTCATCTATAGGCAGTGCTAAATGTTTAACAATAGTACTTAGCTCTCTTTTTAGTTGTTCAGGAGACAATAAATGAGGTTTGAATCGACCATGATAGAGGTCAATGATGGTATCTGCTAGCATCTTCTGTGTACTCTTTAGGTTTTGTAGCATATTGTTTGCTGTTAATGTAAACAGATCCATGTCGAAGTTTTATTGAAGTTCCTGTTTAAAACATTTTTTGTAGCATCTAAATTCATCAAATGCTGATTGTTAAGCTTTGTTTGCTTATCGATTAACCTTTCAGTTATTTTTAAGACATTGTATTCTGATCTATAATAGATGTATGATTAGTTCGAAGCAGTTCAACATCCATTTCATACGGTTCCGCAAAACTCTGATCAAATAAACCGAACAGGCGGTTGGCGACGTAACCAACACCGTCGATAAGGCCCCGGTGAGGTCGCCGGAGGAGCCGTCGGAATGTTGACTTTGCAACATATTATGATCGTAGTAGTCGAGCTCTGAACAGCCATGACGTAACTGAAACCATAGGACTTCGCATTGAATATTTTGTTCATCTAGATGCTTTATATACTTAGTCTTATTCAATGCAGCTATGCCTTGCTTGGAGTTCATGTTGTAATATGCAAGTATTTTCCAGTTATCTTTTATCAGTCCCATGCTGTAAATTTTATCAAAGTACATCACTTGACTATCTTTGAACTCTGACATATTATTCAAACATGATGCATTTGAAACTATTTTCAAAAGAGCAACGCCATCATAGCGGATTTAAATGAGTAACGCCGTTTTGGCTCAGTGCACTGATTTGATTGCGTTTGTTGATGATTTTCTCACCCTGTAGGTAAAATAGATCGTTGATTAATAGGACGTTTTATGAAGCCATTCTTTGATTTAAGAGTGACTACTCTGACGTAGCCATGCTACTACGATTTAAAATACTGAATCTTGTAATCAGCGTTTCTATAATGTCGTTTCTTTCTTGATTTGTGACGACATTAACTGCCTTTGATTTTTTTTTTCGTCTCTTGATTTGTGAAATATTCTGGTTACTCAGTATCAAAGTTAATGTTAAATCTTGAGAGCCAAATGGGCCTATTCCACCACAGCAAATGATCTTGAAGCTGTGTTGCCGATGTACCTCTGCTGGCACAGTGAGCGAGATTTTCGTTTGACTTCACATATCGCCATGATTCTGATGTTATAACTTATTTGATCTGATTTAGTTCCAGTGCCAGTGATTCGCCTACTTACAGAGTCAGATTATTAAAATATATTTTTATGCAGACCGAATGTCATGATTATGATTCGATAAAATTGTATCTTTTTATTATTAATAATAATTGAAACAAAGTTTTTAAAATATTCTTAAGTACTTATATCTTATTGCATTTCATTTACCCCAGTTTTTGTGTTGTTTGATCGTACGCCGGAGGCTGTACGATGGCGGATGGCCGAATGTCATGATTTTTATGTTTATCGTATGATTTTAGAGCTACTTTATCTTAAAATAATAATTTATTGATTAAATTAAATAAAAGTATCAATTTCAAAAATGGCAACACCGTCATTAAAAGTATTCCATAAAGTAGTGATGAAAAAAGAAGGAAAGATGGCGATGGAAGGGGGAGCGTTTTAGCGAATGGATAGCAGAGCCGTAGCTCGGCATTCTAACTCCGGCAGCTGAAGTTAACAATAGTAGGGTGAAACCTCTGCCCAAACTACATTCTTCGCATTAGTTTGTTAGATCTTCATTTACTCAACAGTTGTATTGTATTACATAGTGATAATTATGAGGTGTGCAAAGTATTTATTTACTATAGGAAAATGTTAGATAAAGTGTAAACAATAAGGAATAGTTTGGCAATTTGTTCAAATTTTGGGACACTTAGGAACACTTATTGAACGTAATTTTTATTGCTATCGTTACCACCATTTCCTAATAAAGACCTGTCAGGAGAAGAAACGGTTTTATTTAAATATATGTAGTCTCTATTTCTTTTTTTTTAAACATAATGATGGATACATTGTATCATATCATTTCACACTTTTTAAGAGGAGCAACTTATTACCATGCTTTGCAATTCGGCCCATTTTTTTGTATGTGTTTGTACTCGATTTCTCCGCCAATTGTGAACCGATTTTAATGTTTATTTTTTTTATGTCATAACTCATTTCACTATTCTATCTAGTAGCATAATATACAGTATTTCTATCAGAAGCCTGACAAACCGGCAGCAATACCTCGGAGACTACCAATGTGTAATAATTATCCTTTGGTTGTTTAAATTTCTTCTAACATCTACGTAAATTATTATAAGTGATTCTGTTTATGTACAAATCTATTATTGCTTTGTCTGTTATATTGTTTTTAATAAAACTTAGAGTTAAGAAATTAGATAGTCACATTTTAGCTTAAAATCAGTTTTCATAGATTAATTTTGTAATATAATTTAATTGAAAATGACTGTAGCTTCAGCTTATAGCAAGCTTTAGATATAGTATCTGTGTTGTGCACGAGATTAACAGCAACATGTAGTGAATAGAGCCATATTTTAACACTTAACTCGCATACTTTAAGGCTTTTATATTGTGAGAATTTCAATAGCACATTGCAGTTAACATTAATTCTTTGTGAGTCTTTGGTGTATTATAAAAATGTGGCGAATATGAAAGTTTTGCTTAATTGCCAGTGACTACGGTATGTAACAAGGTTTTGTAGAACTTTTTTCATTACAAAAATTGAGAATAATATTTGTTTGAAATTAATTTAAACATTTTGTCAATTTAATAAATGTTCATGTCGCCTCAGGTTTTACACAATAAATAAAAATCTTTATGTGACCACATAAAATTTTACACAATAATAAGTTGATGTCTGTGACCCTTGTGGTATGCATAGCCTGTATACTAATGGGCAGCTCCCTCCCTAGATTTTTTTTTCAAAATTCAGAAGTAATTTAAATCCACATTTGCACGGGATTTAGAGCTTACGATGCTGTACATATTTCGCTTCCAAACTGTCAGAATGAATAATTATGATATAATAGTCTATAAAATGATCGACTATAAAATGTTGTTACATACTATAGAATTTACAATATTCGCCAAGCTATTATTATTAAATTATTTTGTTATTATTTAATTTCATTCCATAGATTTATTGAATGCAATTGCATTAAAATTATGTGATATTGTTCATAATTGCGTTTTATTGATCGAAATAATGCAGGGAGTTATTAGTTTATTTATCTAAATATTCCATATGCAGGGGGCCCGGTAAGTAGTCCAGGCAACTTAAGGAGAGAGGTGGGCAGGTCCCCTACCAAATATACAAAAATTACCTCAAAGAAACTTGGCGTACAGGTAGGTCATATCCTGGAATAACACATAGAATACTTTTATCCCGGGACAGGATAAGATCCCTCGGGAACGCGGGGGGCAGCTCGTAAAGTATATAATAGGGATGACTGACATAATCATATCAACTTCTTTTTATTAAATGTCAAAACGATGATATACATGGAGTGTTGTATGAAATACATACTTGTGGCGTCATAAATATAGACCATCATAAAATTATTTTTAAAAATAAAAAACAAAAACCGACTTCAAAACTGTAACCTATACCTATGTACAAACATAAACTAAAAAGTAAAGAATAATATTTTAATTTCAAAGCAAGAGCCTTAAAGGACAATCAACAAAATTATTGATATTTATATATCTATTTAATATTTATAAACAGTTCTTTTTGGAGTCGGTGCCAGCCAAGAAGAAGGACAGTTTTGAACTGGACACGAAGTGTTCATACGAGAAAACGTCTTACGACACCTCTCCTTACGGTAATGTTCCTTAGGTCTGCGCCGTCGCTCCCCTACTTTTCGAAAGTTTGTTACAAAGGCAGAATTAAACTGTCCTTCTTGGCTGGCACCGACTCCAAAAAGAACTGTTTATAAATATTAAATAGATATATAAATATCAATAATTTTGTTGATTGTCCTTTAAGGCTCTTGCTTTGAAATTAAAATATTATTCTTTACTTTTTAGTTTATGTTTGTACATAGGTATAGGTTACAGTTTTGAAGTCGGTTTTTGTTTTTTATTTTTAAAAATAATTTTATTTTTTAATTTTTAAAGTTTATTCCTTATTATATGTTATCCTAGGCAAAACTAGTTTGTCCTGAAATCGGGTCTGGCCGGTAAAATATAATATATAACTAGCGGGCCCGGCAGACGTCGTCCTGCCCTGAAATTAAAACAAATATTGGAACTCGATTCCAGCGCCACCTACCGGGTCCAATTGTATTTTAAAACCATCGAAGAACCCATTGAAGTATACACACGAAATTTCATCCAAATCCAAAAAGTCACGCTCAACGACTCAGTTTGATTCACTAAGGTTTATCAAACGAGATAGATTTTTTTTCGTTTTTGTTGATTTTCTCAAAAAGTGCTTAATCAATTTCGACAAAATTTAAATGGGACCACCTCTGAAGTAAGATCTACCAAACAAAAAAAGAATCATCAAAATCTATTCATAATTGGCAGAGAAATCGAGTAACAAACATACAAAAAAAAAAAAAAAAAAAACATACAGACGAATTGAGAACCTCCTCCTTTTTTTTGAAGTCGGTTAAAAAGACATACTCTTTGTCGAAAAATTGGTAGGTAATTAAAAATCACAGAAAGGCGAAATTTTACGTGTTCGTTATTTTTAGATGTTTTATGAATACACTAGTATTTAGTGTTAGGTATGTTTACTTGAATATAGTCATTATCCGTATTTTATCGATATTATACACGTAATTATAAATTACCGCAGATAGAGTGGTTACCCAGAATAGCTTTACTCTAACCTAGAAAGATAGAAGCTTGAAATCGAGATATTGAATTGTTTGGGATGATAATAAAACTATGTACCTATGAGTGTCACTGTTTATTACAAGTTGTGTACTTGGTACAAATAAATACTGAGAGTTGACTACTTAAAATAAACTTTAATGTTATCTACTTTTGTCCTGATTTCGTGCGACGAATCCTTCGACAGATCTTGTGCGTACGTTTGGTAGACATTTTTCAATTTGCTTAACTCCTCTGTTTTGTTGAGATCTGAAAAGAAGTATTTATCATAATATAATTTCGTTAAGATAAAGAAACAGCTTCATATAATAATAATAAAATATTTGAATAAACCCTTACCTTTTAGATGTTTGGTTAGTATTTCCATGATATTGAGAGCGTCTCTCCTGTGTCTCACCTGGTTACTGTTTTCTGTATAAATAATAAATTATCATATGTTTAAACTTTCACACAAGACACGTACTCTTATAGATATGTATGCAAAGAAAAAGCACCCTTATTCTAAATACTTACTGAGCGTATAATCGACAACCGACAATATGTGTGTGGTAACATTACATATCGCCGTGTCGTTATTCGAAGCAGACTGGTTGTCGGTTTCCATGGGTTCGCCAGTATTGCTCAGTATTGCAAGTCTCTCTATTACGCGAGCAATGGACGTTAAAATTGCCAGTTGTGTCGACCGAGAGCTCGATGGATACGATTGTGAGCAATGCTCGAAGAATAAGTCTTGATATTTTTCTGTAATTTAAATAAAGAGGTCATACAATTAAAACTTTATTTAAAGTCATGAATCCTAAAAGACATTAGATATGTATATACCTTGTGTGTCAGGATCTTTAGGCCACGCTTTGCCCAACAGTTCGTATGCGGCTTCCTTCAACGCCGTCAACTGTTCCCGCCGCTGTCTTGCGCCTTCGTTATCTTCTTCGTCAGAGTCTTTGTCAACTGAGTGCTCATCCTGCATTATAAATTACTATTTATTAGTCGTTCTACACTTCTTAGATTAGAAATATACTGACATTCTAAAGAAGCTTAGGTATAATTAGATCTGCAGAGCCATTTCAGAATAATATATCGATCAAATAATTTCTAATTCCCAGAATTTGATCTATAGTTAAATTACCCGATGTCATGTAATAATACATGATGTGTTATTTTTTACTCTGACTCAACGAGTTCGATTCCTGGCTAGGAATATTGATTTTTCTAAAATACAATGATGAAGTTTAAGATTTCATCAAAATCGGCCTCGAGACTCATTTCAGCATTTTTCGCTATTCCCTTTAGTTAAGGATTTAGCCATACAAGCCCACATGAAAATTTTGTCCTGTATATTTAATAATTTTCATAAATCATTATTATTTAATAAATAGACTGATTAATTGGGATCAGATAGCCGTACGTGAGAATATCCATTAAGTTCTAAATACAAACAATACAATTTCGACAAGCCCTTCAAACATTTTCCCAATTATTGAAATGAAAACATCTATAGGCGCGTTGAGCACTTTTTGGGTGAACAAAAATCATGGACCTCGCGTCATCGTCACCGCACGCTTCCCATTAGTTTTCACTTCTATCGGCAGTCCCCAAAGACTGCGCCGCCCCTTTTTTATCATAGCAATTTACTACAAAAGTCTCAGAAACATATAGTTAGTAATAAACTCACCTTGGACAATATAAGTTTAACGATGTCATAGACCTGGTTGAATCGGTCGCAGTGCGTGGCGGCGAGCGCGCTGCCGAGCGCCGTGATCGCGTGCCGCTTGTATACCATCTCCTGTTTACGACTCTCCACTAGCAACGCGTTCACACATTCTGTAGCCAGCGTCGGGGATATTGGAGGTTCACCCTCTTTTACTCTACACAAAACAATTACATGTCTGTGATAAGGGTGATAATTTTTTGGCAATAGAGATAGTGACTGACATATCAAATCAGCTTCTTTTTATTAAATGTAAAAACGATGATTAAATGGAGTTTTGTATGAAATACATTTTTGTGACGTCATAAATATACACCATCAATAGGCGCCCTACTCTTTGTCGTTAAATTTGTAATTGAAAATCATAAAAAGGCGAATTTTTACAACGTGTTGCAATTTTTAAGTATTTTTAGATGTTTTATACACTAGTGTTAGGTATTTTTTCTTTAATATAGTCATAATCCCAATAAAATTGTCCCTTAGGACATTTCTGCCAATGTAAAGTGCGTATTATTCTTATTTTATGTTAAGGCGATGATAGCTCAGTGGTAGTGACGTCGAATACCGCGGCGAAGGTCGTGAGTTCGAATCCTACAATGAGCTTGAGCTTTCGGTGAAGGAAAATATCATGAGGAAACGGTTTCCTACCACTGTGCTATGGTTTCCTGGAAACCATAGCACAGTGGTAGTACTTTGTTGCATCCGACTGGCTGGCCACCCGCAAGTTATAAATTTGTTGCCAAGCAACTATGGGTGTGTTCCGATAGCTGAACTTGAGAGCCAGCTCCCATCTAGGCTTTGTGTGCTTACCACCTTCGGCCACATCATCACTTACCATTGAGATATAGAATAAAACAAGAATTGAATTTAAAGGAAACCAATGATGACTTATCTAAGAAAATTAATAAGGGATTCTTTGTTATTGGCTTACCTGTATAAAGAGACAGTTTCTAAAATATACATAGGTATTCCATTACAATACTCACGCGCACATTTCAGCCAAGGCCTCGATAACGTATTGTTTCCCATCAAACGTCTTCCCGTGGACTGCGGCTAACAACGCCCGAACTAACTGTTCTCTCTGCTCACCTAAGCCGGCCGATAACTCTTTGCATATCGTCTTTATTGCATTTGCACCCTTTTAGAGATGACAATAAAGTTCGAATTAGAATACAAAAATATACGGACTAGGCACGAGAAGACATTGCAAGTCGTGATTAAGTGGCGACGTTATAGTATTAGCAATAAGGTTCAAATTATTACTTTTAATTAAGAGATTTCCAGTGATAGATTCCATCCACCTGGTAGTTATAAAACACTAGCTTTCACCCGCATTCCGGAGTGAATCAAAATAAGATATAACCTATGTTAGATAGTGATATTGTAGATTGCTTATCGGTGTGAGTTTTTTTTTATAATCGGTTTTGTAGTTCCAAAGATTACCCCCTACAAACAAACAAAAATAAACCATAGGGTACAAGAATGAGATTCCTTAAAGAGTTGGTGTTAACTTATATTATAAAGCTTTTGATTATAAGAATAGTAAGTATCTAAGTAAAATATATTACCTGAACTTTTTTAGTCCAACTGCTTGAGTTGAGCGCATTTTCTATCTCAGACCTTATCGAAGGCAGGTGTTGCTTGATACCACTCTCACGCCCCGGACTTATGTCCGTCCATATCTCTTCGTACATTTCCACCGTTGACGAATCTGCATCACAAACAATTTATTCTTCACAAATTATTATAGTTCGTAAAATATACCTTGATACTTGTGACAGATGTCAGAGTTACATGAATTGAACCTTATTGCTCTACGATATGGTCCATCTGTATTATCATACAATTAACCATCATCATTATTTCAGTCGAAAGACGTCCACTGCAGGACAAAGGCCATCCCCAAAAGCTAAGAATCGGTCGATGTGGAAAACAGTTAACCATACATGTGCATAAAAATGGACGCTACTCTATGGCAATAATGTTCATTGTCATGTTACTCTGACAGCTTTCAAAGGAATTAAGCTGTTTTTTATGAACTATTATTTACCTGGAAATCTGAGAAAGCAAGTAAGCACTAGAAAGCTGGGATAAAATTAATACGTATTCATACGATAATTTGTTAAAAACACTTATTATTTGTTTAAAATACACATTAAAAATTTTTACAATTAATTATTGCCCATTTTTTACAAAGTAATTTTGCTACCACGGGATTATCCTTTCTATAGTAACATGACATAGAGTCTCAAATCGAATGAAGTATTTACCATCATCCTTAGGACCGTGCATCGCTAAGAAGACCATGGGCGCCAGGACGGCCTCGTTGTCTTTGATGTGCTCTATCTTAGCTTTAGCTATGGCTTTGAGTGTGAGTGCGATTGCCGACCGCGACATGTCGTCCTCCTTCGTCTCGTATAGTGTTACCAGCTTTTTCATTAGTTTCTCTACTGATTGCTCCTGAAATATGGGATAAAAATTTACGGCCGAATTGAAGTAAGGTATTTCTTTGTTTTTATAGGATATGTTAACATACTACAAATATTATAAATAATAATAAAGTAGGTGTGTATGTTTGAACCACTTAGCTCTGCAACGGTATTTTTATCCAGGGAAAATACAAGATACCTCAGAAATATGGGCAAGACCACGGCGCTTTTGTATACAGGTTGTCCGGTAAGTAGTAGGAAAAAACTTAACGGGGACTTACGTGGGCGGGTCACCTACCAGATATAAAAAAATTACCTTAGGTAGTGTTACCATTTTCGAGATATTCAAAATCAATATATAAAAATTTTATATTTGGAAGGTGACCCGCCCAGCTATCTCCCCCTTAAGTTTATCGTACTACTTACCGGACATCCTATATAAACAAATATTCGATTTTTTTATACCTATTTCAAATTATAACAAAAGATACCTTAGCATAAGCCGAAACCTGCCCTAGAGCCTCAGCATAATTCTTCCTGACGGTCGCGTTTCTATCAAAGGTACCGTTCAATAAGTTAGACATTATCTTCCCAGCCACCGGCTCGAGTTCCGCCCTCAGGTAATGTGCGGCGAGCACTATGAAATGGCAGCAGGCCACTTTAGTACCTAACTGTGGTGATTTTGTCAACTCCAAGATCTTTGGTAGCATTTCCTTCATCACTTCTATGTCGATGTATGGCATGCACTGTGAAAGGTATTAAATATATTTTTTAAAGTTATCATATTTATTATTTTTATATCTTATCTTATATTTTTATATCGCCGGTATCTTCTGAAATCCAGAGGGTGAGAGAGAAAAATGAACTGAAACTTCCAGCGTGATTAGAACCGAATAAAAGACGATTCGATAAATCTAATTGAATGAACCAATGAAATGAGAGCTTGTATTCTGATTTTTCATGCTGTTCCAAAAAGTCCGTGAAAATATTTTTGTGGAATGGCCACCAATTTCAGTAAAACCTGACCTGATTTATACGGACGATGACAAATTTTACTGTGAATGTTATATAACGTGTCTATAACCTAAAAAAATAATATAAATAACTTGGAAATGGCAGAAATATCCAAAAGAACAAAGCCAGCAAAGAAAAAATTTAGAAAATTACCTTGACAACAGTATCAGTGGTATAGTGATGTTTGGCTGCGTTGGCTCGCATGTCGTCCAACATTTCCCTGGTACCGGTATCTGTGAGGGCGGTACTCAAGTACGACAGCTTAGCGGACTCTAGCTCGCCGGCAGCGCCCACTAGTGCCGGTATTAACCTAGCTAGGAAAGGTTTCAGACTGTCGCCCGCAGCTGACACTAGTTTAGATACTGTTTGTAAGCTGCAATTAATAAGGTCATTTTTAAAATGATTTGACTTACTACCACAAGTGACCAGAGTCAGCTGATGGTAAGTGACTAACGTTGTTTATGTGTCTATAGCAATATCAGCCAATGTGTTGTACACTTTATTACAATGTCTTAAAGACAATATAAAAAAAAAACACGAATAAAAATACTGTATCCAAATTTTTACACTGCTCTTCAATAGCTACTAAAAATATCGTTTGACAAAAAGATGTAAAAAGTTCTGTATCATGTATAAGCATATATAAGATGGACCTTAAAATTCTTAGGAATAAAAAACTTTTGGGAAATTGGGTTAGGTCTTTTTACCTCTTGATTACTATAAGAAAAATCTCAGGCGAGCATAACAGCTTATTAAATAAGAGCCTTAACATGACCTTTATTTACACCGCAGTAAAGTTGAATATGGTTTGTCTGGGGACTAGTGATTCCAAATGTCATTATTTACCTTACACTCCTTACTTCCTTTACTAGGTTTGTGATACCGGTATCTAATAGTACTGGAAGTATCACCGATACTATCTCCTTGCCGTCTTTGCCTTGACTTACGTCTGACGCACGGATACATAACTGAAATAATTGGTATGAAATCAAAAATCAACTAAAGATAGATCCTGTTAGAAGCGGATTCAGGATTGGGAGGGGTTTGACCCCACCGTAGATAAGTTTCATCAAAGCGAACACTAAAACACACTACATATTTTGGAACCTTTGAAACCAGGGCTTGGAAGATTTTGAGGGGGCCTTGAACCCCTTAGCCCCCCATTATCTTGGATCCGCTACTGTATGCATTTTCATCATACCATGTTTTTTCATTACATTAAATTTACCTGACTCTAAAAAGAGTCCTCCTTTCATAATGAAAGTTAGAGCCATTTATTTATTCACTTTTGAAGGTCGAACCAACTGAATTACTTGATAGTAAGTTACCTATTTATCTTGAAACATGTTAAATCGTTAGATAGATAGAGGACTCTTTATTGGTACACCACAAGAAAAAGAACAATAGCAGTAATATCAATGACTGTCATAATCGGCGCCCTTATCTCTAATAGCGATATCTTCCGCTTTTTTTTCAATTGCCGTCAATCAGATCTTCAAATTGTTAGTAGTTTTATTTCTAAAGACTTAAGGTTGGTTTATTAATCCTTGAATCGCTTGGGGGAAAGTACTAATATATTTTCCATTAAAACGATCAACGTATTTACCTTAGAAAGTACGGTAGCGGTGTTAGTAGCCGCCTGCCTGGTACCTTCGTGCACATCATCCATAACTCGGAACAACTGCTTCCAGATCGTGGGCAGCTGATGCAGGGACACGTGAAGATTTTGTGCACCACTGTACAATACATTACACATCTTACTAATATTATAAATGTGAAAGTATGTGTGTGAAGATATTTGTTACTCTTTCACGCAAAAATTACTTG
Source organism: Ochropacha duplaris (assembly GCA_951361185.1). Classification (NCBI taxonomy): domain Eukaryota; kingdom Metazoa; phylum Arthropoda; class Insecta; order Lepidoptera; family Drepanidae; genus Ochropacha; species Ochropacha duplaris. The sequence goes on from OX592696.1 coordinate 3,941,516, forward strand.
ACGGATTTTGACGAAACTTGGTAAACAGGTAGATCATTTTCTGGAATAAAACATAGGGTACTTTTTATTCCTGAAAATATAAGATCCATCTAGAACGCGGGTGAAACCCCGGCGCACAGCTAGTTACAAATAACAAAGACTTATCCAATGATAGGCCACTTGACATTAGTACGTCAACTTAGTTTTTTTTCACAGTATGGCGTATGGTTGTCATCATATTGAATTTTGATTACTGTCATGTCTTTAGTGACACTCGCGCAATAAAGACGAATCTAACGTCATATCATTCATGAAAATCGGTTCAGCCGTTTAGTAGTTAGGAAGGAACATAGAGACAGACATACCTACATACATACAGGTCAAACACATAACCGCCAGCAGTCGGGTGAAATAACTAATAGAAAAAGTTATTTTATATTTAATATTTACCGTAAAAGGTCAGCCAACGCATTGCAACAGGACATTCTGACCCGCCATTGATTCGAAGTTAAATTTGCTACTAAATCGTCTAAGATCTCTTTGTGATACTTTTGGACCTAAAATTATACATGATTGTTAACAATTTATGAAGTCGAATGTACTGTAGATATTTGAAGAAAATATTTCTTTTATATCGATTTGATAATGTTTATACAGGGGCTAATCAAAATTTTGTGCTCCTACTTTGATAGTTCCGTTTAAAATATCCCAGGATATTGTTATTGAATTATATTTTACATATCATTTTCAACTCTATTTGAATACAACAAAGAAGAGTATTACTTAAACATTAAGTTAGAAATTTAAACTTAAATTAAAATGCTAATTTAAATTTTAAATCGACGCTAAGAAACAATAAAGCAGTCTCGCTAGTTTTGTCTATAATGTAACTTACAGTGGCTTGAGTACTAGGCACCAAAGCCTGCCATATACTGGACATAGAGTTCTGTATGCGCGGCGTGGGATCGAACCTGTACCGATAAAGTCGGGGGACGATCTTTGGCAAGTGCTCTGCAAGTTGTGCGCCAGCTTGTAGTGCTATAGAGTGGAAGCCGAAGGCGGCACCTAATGACAAAATTGATATCAAAAAAATATTCGATGAAAACAAGCAAAACTTAATAATTTATCCTGTCTTATATAGCACACAAAGCCTAGATGGGAACTGGCTCTCAAGTGCAGCTGTTGGAACACCCCGATAGGTTCTTGGTGACAGATTCTCAACTTGAGGGTGGTAGCCAGCAAAGATTACTGCAAAGTACCCTACCACCGTGCTATGGTTTCCTGGCGATGTTTTCCTTCACCAAAAGCTCATTGTAGGATTCGAACCCACGACCTTCGCTGCATCCGACGTCACTACCACTGCTATCATCGCCTCGAAGACTAACGTAATAAGGCCGATAAAATATAAAAAAGTATATAATTTGACATCAATCATACCCTTCTTAGAATTCCACACAGAGTTATGATGAGCGAGATGCATGAATTTGTATAATAAATCTGGTTGATTCAGATCCGAGGCCAGGGAGCAAAGCTCTTTATACGTAGAAAGGTTCCCTCTGAAAATTAACGAATACGTATAAAATCATGGTCGAGCTGTAGTTCTGCTTATTTTCTTTGCTTTTCTGTTAAATACACTAACCACACTAATAGTCTGTGTGCTTAGTTTTCATGGCTGAATACATTTTGATGAAATTTGGTATCGATGTAACTTGGGAAGGGATATGTCCCTTCATAACCTTAAAATGACTTATGGGTCTTTTATGCTTGCTTAGACTTATGGGCCTTTTTAAGTTTATGGAGTCAAACAATGAACCCTTATAGTTTTGTCATGTTTGTTCGTCTGTATGTCACAGGTAATTAACTAGTAAACGACCGAAGTCGCTCAAACTTGGCACATATGTAAATAACTATAGCCAGTACCTACTTCATAGTTATGAACAAAAACGCAAGTACCCGAATATCGAACACCTTTTTTCTTTTGTTTTAGCAGCTGAAGTGAGGTATTTAAATAAACCGTTTCGTTGTCATTACGTGTCGGTAAAAATACTTGAGAAACCAATAGTATTTATGGACTTACGTGCAATATATCAACCGCTAATAAAAAATGGCGGTGCTTTTATTTTTTCACATTTATAAAAAAAAGAGCAATACCGTTTCATCTTACCCAGTGGGAGCTGACCCCAGCTGTCCCTCTTCAAATATTTTCGTGTCCTCTGTGACCTGAGCGACGGATCGCTTGCCGCTCGTCAACTGTTCTATGATCTCTGCGACCAGCGCTTGTTTCTGACTCTCATCAGAATTTTGGTACACAAGACTCAGGCCCTTGCTTGCTACGTCTTGGACTATATCTATTTGTAGAATATTAATGGAACATTTAATTGAAAGAGAGTTACTGTCAAATATTAATAAATTAATGCAAGATACTTTATATGAATACGTACCGCTATTTTCTGAAAGGAAATCCATAAAAACGTTCTGCAAAGTCGTCAATTTGCTCTTAATCGGTTCTCGTTCGGGACAATTCTTCAACAACGCCAATAACCAAATACTCGTCGCCTAAAGATACAACGAAACATTTTAACTTCTACTGTCTGTATCATGCTTAATATTATACATAGCATTTCAGAATAAACAAACGATTAAGGTTTTTTGGAACAAAGTTCTTTTACGCGGCTTACAAGTAGATTGACTGGCGGAAATCGTCACGTAAGAAAACAGCGTTATGCCGTGTACCAGGGTTTTAGAAGTTTAAAGGAGTAATTTGTTACGGTTGATAGCATTATAGAAAAGAGGCCACATATCATTAGATATCAGAATTACTGTCTACTAATATTAAAAACTATTTGCTATGATACCAGTCGTATTGATTCCGTAACTTCTTTATTCTTACATGAAAAATGAACTTTTTTAAGGTTCTTAGTCTAATCTATGATGTAGTAATAATCTCTAGTGTGTTGTGCGTGAACTGTCCGGTGAAAAACACTGTGGAACATTATTGTTTCAACAATTTATCAAACATTGATATAATTTTGTAAAAGGTGCGCAATCTCGTAGCACGGTTAGCTTCGGAACTCACAGACGTACTTACTTAGTTCAAAAAAGGTGAGGAACTTCGGTCCCCCAACGCACAAGTTTTTTTTTACTGTCTTGTGGCCGAAGGTAGTAAGCGCACGAAGCCTAAAACGAAACCGGCTCTCAAGTGCAGCTAAACGAGTGTTAACTAAGGCATGATACTATTATAAACCAACCTGTCTGGAATGTGGATGAGGATGTCTTGCAATCTTAAACAATTCCTTCAGCAACCATTCAAGGAGCTCATCGTTTTCTTTCAACGCATCTGTGTTTACAATTTTATCTGATCCCTGTTGATGAACATTTTATATTATTTTTAAAATCATTTATTTATAAATGTATGTTTTGTTTTACCTCTTTAGGTAGTTCGCTCCATAGATCCCTGTTTTCGTTAGAGTTCACACCCTCCACACATAAAACTAAGGACTCGCCTATTTGTAAGTGTATTTCGAATTCCTTGCTCTGTAAAGAGATTACGATATTATATTATGTATATTGCAAATAAAAAAGTCTTAAAATTTTTAAGGTAAGCAATTTTTATCTCTTTTCATATATGTTATGCAGGTGATTTTGCTTTGTCGACAAACTGCTGAGTGGAAGTACTCGCCTGTAGAAACAACTTTTACTGTAGAGGCAACATTGAAATAGTATTTAAAAAATTAGAAGATTAATATTTTTCGTTTTTTTTTTGGGATTTCTGAAGTACAGTAAAAGTTATTATTATTCCTGGGCAGTTTGTCAACTCAATAAAACATAACAGTAGTTAAAAAACAATTTAGGTACATAAACTTACATCTTTAGCCATCTGCAAGAAGCCCATAACGACCTGCTTCGCGTACGGAAACCTTTCCCCACAGCACAATAATCCGAGGGTATACAACGACCTTTCCTTTACTTTTGAGGGTAGTTTAGCATTACCAACTATTTTGAACAGCCTATCAGCTACCGTAAATTTGGTAATGACGTCACCGTCTATTGCCGTCTCGTCCTTGTTTATATTGAAGGGGTTATCGGTTTGTATAATCTGTTCTTGTTTTTGTGATGAGCTTGGGAGGGGAAGACCGCTGCATCGTGCTAGCAATGATATGGCTGAGCAAGATGTCGACACGAGAAGTGTTTGTGGACTTATGAGGAAGTTTGCTGCAATGGAATGTTAGATTATGTAAGAGGAAGATGCTGATGAAACTAATGTTATATAATGGAGTAGTAGCTCGTGTTTGTAGTTAAATAAGTGATTATTCATATTTTTTCAAAAGAAAATAAATAAATATCCTGTGACATTTTTCCCACACGGTCATCTGAGCTTGTACTATGGAAATCAGACAACTTATATATTTACTTCATATACTACACCCAGACTCAGGACAAACCGGCTTTTAATGTTTTTAATATTTTTATGTTCATGCACATCAATGTTTGGCTGGCCAAAATCGAACCCAAGACCTGTGGCATCATAGGTAGAGCGTTAACGAACCACGCCAACCGGCCTGTTTAAATCTTCTAAATTTTTGATAATGAACATACGCGCACACACACAAAAAGACATGACGACTACACATAATAATTACAGAAATGAAAGTCTTACCCAAACACAGCGCGCCCTCCTGATAAGGCTCCCAATTGGCAGCATTAAAGCCCTTACCACCGAACTTTCCTTTCTTCGACATAGCAACACACCTCTCACACATATGAGCAAACGCAGTTATATAACCGCATTGACTCTCCAAGTTTTTATTCCCCCCACCCTGTACCACAAACTCCTTAATCTCCTTATCTATCGCAGATTTCTCGCTAGTATGTATTGTGATGATCGCGTAAATGACCGCGGCGGTATCTCTTATTTCTTCCTTGGTACTGGTCGTGAAAAGATTCCGTAGGAATGGTAGAAGGCTTGTATATTTGGCAGCCATTTTTTCCGGGACACATCCCACGATGTCCAAGAAACATGTGAGGGACATTACATCTGCAATAGTAATTTGAAGCTAGAAAATGTTCTGATTCAAATATGGCAGAACTGACTATCCATACTAATATTAATGCGAAAGTAACTCTGTCTGTCTGTCGGTCTGTTCCCATTTCACGCGTAAACCGCTGAATTTTTGTATAGAGATAGATGGAACCTTGGAGAAGGACATGATACTTTTTATCCCGGGAAAAGATAAGATCCCTCGGGAACGCGGGTGAAACCGCGGGGGTCAGCTAGTTACAAAATACTGCCAAAAATACTTTACCAGGGCTAGCATTGAGCAAGGAAGTAATCATAGTGAGGTATCTCTCAAGAACTTCAGTTTCAAGCAAGTTATCGTAGAAATATCTGGCGAGAATTGGTGACGTTGCATTTGGGTGGTTCGAACAGTCTTTAAGGTTGGCTTCTTTGTTCAGACACATTCTCAAGTATCTCAATATCTAGGGAAAAATATCATTTGTAGGCCTTAAATATGTATAGAGAAGTATTGAATAAAATCTCGGTTACTTAACGGTTACATTGTGAACTTTGCAGTGTTTCCAAAAAAAGTGATTTTGGTTAGTGTAAATTTTACCTTTTTACAAAGAAATATGGGAAGATTTTGATCGCAATATGTATTTATAGTTGCGAATCAATATAATAAAAAAAACGACCGAGCCTTACAGTAGTCTGATATGATGTGTAACATCTGACATCTCACATTGATATGTACCACCTCTCGGTAAATAGGTTGTACCATATGACAGATCCACCACCGCGCGCGCTCATTGGTCAATAAATGAGTTTGGAGTTTGAGGCTGTATAGGCTAAAACCCTTTGCCTACACTATAATGAGGAAATAAAATGACAGACTTCTGATCTGACAACCCGGCTTCCTGTTAAACAGCGGAACTGTGTAACATTTTCACGGAAAGATATTACACATCAAAAACTTCTAGTAAATTGCGTCCTTTTATGTAAGGACGCACGTAATCACAAATGTAATAATGTTCGCTATTTAACTGACTACATAAAAAATATTTACCTCCTGATAAGTCAAAGGATGAAACTGTAGCACTTGGTTACTGATCACAAACCTATGTTTAGCATTTGAACCCTTCTTTCGCTTTTGCATTTGATCCCACACGTAATTAACCACATCTTTGAACTTTGGCACTTTGTGCGCTTCACTCTCGTGCGCTATGTCCTTGTCTTTCTTTGAAGTATCCTCGTCTATATTGACTACTGCTGTCTCTTTACTCGATACATTATTGACGACATCCTCTATTTCTGATGGGCGGGATGTACCGTATAAACATTTGAGCGCTTCCGTTGAAACTTCGTCTTGACTAAAAAAGTACAATAAAGTAACTTGGAAATTTTGGAAGATTGATCAACATGGCTTAAACTTGAAAAGAAGGGGTTTGCTGTACCTACCTAGTTAAGTATCATCCCTTTGCTGGTACTAAAACCAAACTATTACCACTAAGGCCTGATTTTTTAATGGCTAGATAAGCGATATCTGGCTTTTAATTTTAATTGAGAACAGTTTTTGTATGGAATTCAGAAGAATAGTTTATTCGAGGTTTATCCAGTGATGGAAACATCGGCCCTTAGTCAAAAGAAAGTAACCTTTGAACTCCTCCTAAGCGGCTGGACCGATTTTGATGTTCTTTTTTTGTTTGAGTTTAAGTGGGTACCATGATGGGTTTAGATTCACAATAGGCCAACCTAAGTGGCGCTGCAATCGGTTCTAGGTATTTTTTTATTATTTTCAGGGTCAGGTCACCTACTAGCTAGTTATAATATTTAAAATATGTTTTACAAAACATAACCGACCTTATAGGGACTTCTAAGAACTTTAAATAAATTTATTATAATATTTACCTGTCCCCACTGCCAATAAGCAATAGATATCTGGACGGTACGTAATCCTGCGGGAACACTGCGGAGGAGTAACGCATCGCTATGTACCGGATCATTGGTTCCTCGCTGTGCATGTAACTGTTCAATAATAATTAACATTTATATCAATAATAAAAAAGTGGTTAGACATTAACTAAGTAGAAAGCGTTAATTTAGCCCCAACCCAGTACCTTTCACGCAGCCAACGAAACTTAATTTTCTTATGGTTACATATAAAGGTATGTATCGGCAGGAAGAAATTAACCGGAACGTTCAGAGACTGACTGCAACAGCTCTTTATATCTAGCTCCAAACGGTAAATGATTGCAGCCTTCAAATATTTAAGTAATAAATTCAGACCAAATAAAAAAAGGTGGACAGTGCCCCGCGCACTTAAAGTGAAACACATTAAACAACGCGGCACACACTGTGTGCCGCGCGAGTCACATCAGTTCATTGGAGACTATTTTTTACGTACGCTCCTTCTACCTTTTTTATTTGTTCTGTGTAATAAAATTACATGTATTTTCAAAAGGAATAAGGTGCAAAATTACGGAAAATAAAAATAAAAATATTATGATGCTTACTGGTCGAGTAAAGCGAATAGTGCTAGCGCTTGCGGTTCGTCGAAAGGATTCAGCTTCTCTTTATCTTGCGCCTCGTCTACTTCCATCTTGGAGTCTTTTGAGGTCCCTGGCCCTTGTGGAGAGACCGTCTCTTTCGGTTGAAGTTTTTCTACAAAATTGTTATTACAATAAATAATGTTTTAAATTATTATCTGAATTTAATAATTCTAGAAAGATCTTAACTGATGGATAGTGAGAGATCAACACCTTATAGAATTCAGAAATTTGGAGGGTAGTTTATTATAACGTTGGCACCCATACTAAGAAATGCAAGCTAGGGGGAAAACCGCAGGTCCAAAATCTAGTTACTATCATAATAATGTGAGTCTCAACGAATTAGTAAGCTCACTGAAAAATTTACATAAAATATTTTATAAAAAATTATTAAATTACCTCGTTGCGATTAATTCATTACAATAGAAGTGATATTTTAGTTTGAAGTACATACCATCACATTTGATTTTATATGCGACAGCCATTTCTAAAAGCGCATCTCTAAGAGCAGTCTTCATTTCGGGCGTCGCCTCGGGTATTCTCTTCACCAATTCTTCAAGCAGCGCAAATTGATTAACAATGCAGTCTGGTATCTTCATTGCGATTCGCCCTGGTAGGTAATGTTAATTTAAAAAACGATTATCTATCATTTTATATACTACTACATGCCAAATACATTAAAATTAAAAAGAATAAGTCACATTCTGCACTTTATTTTAGAAGACAGAAGTGCTTTAAAGAATTTTATAGCAGCTTAAAATGTAATAGGAAAAGGATAAGCAAATTGTGCTAGTTTTAACCTGAATGTTGCACTGAATTATAGGCTTAACCCAGACTATCTCTCCAGTGTCTGAATTAAGGTTTATGAAAGCAAATTGATATTCCTATACATAAAGACAACATAAATAAAAGATCTGTCATACAAACCTAAGCACATCAACGCTTTAGGTTGTTGGTCCACATGTTCGTCCGACCTTATCAGCTTCAATAGACCCTGCAGGAATACTGATGACACTTGTTTCAATTGAGTTTCTTCACCACTAGAAAATAAATTAAGATTTACAATTAATCATATTTTTTTATACCACAATACCAGGTGGATTGCCAATGTGTTGTACACCTTATAACAATGCCTTAAAGGCTCTCAAGTGCAACTGCCGGAACACGCCTAGATGGCGGCAAATTTTCAACTTAGGGGTCCAGTCAGTCAGCCAGTCGAGTACTACTAAGTATCCTACCACCGTGCTATGGTTTCCTCACGATGTTTTCCTTCACCGAAAGCTCAAGCTTATTGTAAGATACGAACCCACCACTGAGCTATCATAAAAAATATTACTAATACTCACCCATTAATAACGTTGAGCAAAAACATAAGTGCCATATTGCGAAGCCGTGAATTTGTGTTCGGATCGAATAGTGATGAAAACACAACCTGTAACCAAATTCAACTCGTAATAAAATCGAATAAGGTTTAAATTACATTAACAAAATAAGGTCGCTGCCAATATTTAGTGGTGAAGTTATTGTCAGCACCCCAAGGCTAAATATACTAGTATACACAAGCAGGGTGTTATTGTTAGGGTGGCTAAGACAAAGCTGGCATGACGAAATTCACAATACACCCCATGCAGGAGACGTCAGTGGACATCTTAGAAACTGGTATGAAGCTGCGATCAAAAAAATTATCATTCATTCATTAAGTCGTAGTAGAAATGAGTCTGTGCTCATAACGAATTTTAAAAGCGCCATGCTGTTTTGAAGCAATGCCATGTAGCGTGGAGAAGTGAATGAATGACGTTAACAAGATTAAAAGACAATGTTTTTAAAGTTGATAATTAAATAAAAAATACTGTATTGGATTTTGTAGGAACTGTATGTATGAAGATTTACAAATACAAAAGTAATTCGTGCCGAAAATAAAAGATTACCTGAACGCAATGTGGAAAAATAATGGCCGGTCCCGTCGCCTTGTTTAAATACTGTATTAGTTTCAACCGCAGTCTTGTACAGGCTGGTACCTGAAATATTATTAATCAGTGATTTTCCTACCAACGCAAAATCCTTCTGTAAAATTTTTATTGATCTTATTATTTGTATTACCTTGCGTTCAACTGGCGGCACTTTGGAACCACCCCATGTACCTAAATATAGGTAGTATAACGGCGCTACGACTGCGGGCTGTGACCAGTCTACGGAACTAGAGAAAAAGGTAAATTATCGTTAATTTTACTGTAACCAGTGTTGCCGACTTTTACAAAACCGAATAGTAGTTTATTCGCTCAAGGATAGAGTGCATCTTTATCTAGCCGTTAACTGCTATTTTATGTCCAAAAAGACAATAGCCCTTAGAACAAATACAGAAACGTTATCTATGAGATTATGAAAAATTATTATTACTCACATTAAAAAATATTGTGTTAATTAAGTAAAAAAACACATAATATTGACATAATCCAATGAGTGACAACATTTTGAGATTTCTTCTTGTACTGCAATTCTCAGAGTTCTACTTTATTTAGTTTTTCAAGGAGTTAAAGAGAAACTTAATAATATGTAAATGTTGAATACCTGTTAACCCTTATAAGCGGGCTGTTAGCATGGTTGGCAACACTGAATCGCGAGTCCGCAGCGGCAACAATCAGTGTCAATAGAATGTCATTCATATTGAAAATGTCCTTGCTTATGAAGTTCACAATTGATAGCTTCATCTGAAAGAACGATACACTGATAAAAAACCTGAATTCAAAAGTTTTTGAACAACTTTCTCATCTACAATATGGTATAATAAAGATATAAAATGTTGGGTATTCCTATCAATATTATATATAGGTAGGTACCTCTTCCAATTGATTAGGATTAAGTTGGTTCTTATCCACAATCCTCTTGTATGTTCTCATGCTCATTCCAGGTGGCACTTGGAAATCACTCTCACCTGCATTTGGTAAGGCTCTGAAACAACAATTACCTAATACATTAAATAAAAGGTAAATAATGTTCAAACTTGTTGACAAACTAGTCAACAGATCATCATCAGATCCTTCTCGATAAAAACTTAGTGCCTGGCCACATTTACCACACTGACCAAAGACTGTAACTAGCAACAAAATTTTAAAAAATCTAGGTGAACAACTTGGCCAGTGTTTACTTTAAGTTTTTGGTGAGATATTCAACCTTAACTAGGTACTTGTAATAAGGACACCATGAATTAAAGTAATTCACCTGTAAGGCAGCAGCAAAACATCAGTAGCAAATTTGAGAATCAGATTGGCAACTTTTGGTTTCTCCTTCAGATTCAGATCTGTGTCCTTAATTTGACCCAACAAAGGCATGACTAGCATTAATATCCTAGAAAAGTAAAAATAATTAAATATTTTATATGTTAGTGTTCTTTTTAAAGTGACTTACAGTTAGTTATACAAATTAATTAAAGTATACAAAAGCAATCACAGACTAATTCAGCTTAGACCTACACATATCTTTACATTTAAAAAAACAGGAAATGAATTTTCAAAAAATCATACCCATCCTGATGTCCCTGTGGTTTATTCTCAATGGCTTCTATGAGAGTTGGCGCCAAACTGAGTTGCTGCTCACGGGGTAGTCTTGGAAAGCCCATAGTTATGTAAATAATTGAAAAGTTCTATAAAGAAGGAAAGAAAAATTATATCATAAAAGTAAGGATAAAACTCAGATACTCATGTGTCAAAGACAAATAATTAGGTATGTAACAATGCAACAATAAATCTTCTAATATTATAAAGAGAAAAGATTTGTATGGATGTATGTATGTAACAAATAAACTCAAAAATTATTTCACCATTTGAATACAACATTATTCCAGAATAACATTGGCTATTTTTTTATCCCGGGATAGAATAAGATCCCACGGGAATGCAGGTGAAACTGCGGAGAACAGATAGTATTTAATAATCATTAAATAATACCTGAATCCTCGATAAAATCCATAATTATCAAGTCTATAGTAATGAAACTTACAATGATGAAGCTGTTGGAAGTTGGATCTTTATATAGCTCTAGAAGGGTTTGAACAGGCAGCTGGACATCTGCACGGCATTTGACTCTCTTGTTCACATGCACCAGTAGTTCCATCACTTTTGTTCTCACCTGGTATAAGGTACATAAGTTGTTAAAACTAGAATAAATTCAATAAAAAAAATGAATATAACATTTTGCATCCTCTTTCCTTATGGAGACGGGTACTGAACTCTTGTTTAGTGTCTTGTTCCATATCTTCAAAACCTAGAATCTTGCTGCTTCTGGCCAAGCATGCTCTAGACTCTGCATTTACTTACAAGCTCTCTAATGTGAACACAATATAAGCAGATGAAGATGTGCTTCAGAGAGACAACTTTAGTTAGATAAGGCTTATTGGAATGAAGAATTTGGTCAAGACTTTAATGTAAACCAATTGTGTAGCCAATCTACCGATTTATGTTCTGATTCTTACTCTTGTCATTCACAATGTTGATTTTTACCAATTATAAAAGAACACATCACCTGTTCATGAGGCGATGATAGCTTCAAGATTACAGGAGGTAGAAACCTGCCAAGGCAACTCTCCAGTTGTTCATCGGAGTCCGCATTGCCAAGTCTGAGGAACACCCGGTCGAGGAGCACTGGAATGAACAGACCGTAAAATAATTCATGAAAACAGCCGGTAGGTTAGCCATGACTTGAACACATTTATTTCCAAAAAAAAACTCACGCAAATCATTTGAGCAATCACTCCCACTCGCCGTAACTTCCATTTCAGACATATTCCAGACGAACTCTTGATTATTTTGTAAATAAATTTGGTATTTCAATGAACCTACGATGACAAACAAAATAGTTAGTTTGGCATTGACAATTAAATCGAAATCGATTTTTGACATTCAATATTTTGACGTTTATAAAGTCCGTTTAGAAACCAACACTACTTTTGATTTATTCTTAGGTAGTTTTGATAGGTACCTAATTACGTGAAAAATTGCTTTATTCATAACTTGCCACTTTGTACCAAGGACGTCATAAAATAAACGTCCTTGCTTTGGATGGAACAAAACACTACCCTACTACTTTTAAAACCGGTCAGTAGATGCCCTGGCTCCCACTTAGTGAGGGGCTTTACACTAAACCTACATACTTAATATTTACTTGACTTCCCCTGCTGTGGCACGTTATGTTTATGTGCCTACAGTCTCACCCGCGTTCCCGAAGGATCTTATCTTTTCCCACAATATATAAAGATAAAATAACAGATGAATAAAGGACACAAATTGATAAGATAGTTCATAATGAGATTTAAATCTTGTCATTTAATACAATATTTTTCCTAAACATTATTAGACTGACTGTAGTATTCTGTAATTTTCATTAGGAATCGTATTTTATACGAAAGTATTACTTTTGTTATGTTAATAACAAAAAATAAATACGGAATTTTCATTATTTTATTTACATTACCAATAATCTAATAAATCATACGATTTTGTTCCATCAAAGGTAAGTCAGTTATAATATAGGTACATATTTTAGCCTGGCACTCTTTTATAACTACCAGTTGTAGGAAATGAGTGAGAGCAGACAGGATAATAATTCACACCTACCTTATGATCCATTCTCATTTTTCTTCAACACTAAGATAATATAATCACTATATTTTAGCTTTTGATATTGACCTGAACCCACTCCTGATAGGTACGAGATTAGTATCCCATTATTGAATAAAATACACATGTATAAAAGTGATTCAGTATATAATTAACATTAAGATTGAGTTATAATACATGGTTTTTATTGCCGATTACATTAAATGATACCAAAATCAGGATACATATAGAAAACAAGTTGTAGAACATAGAAATACTTTTTAACAGATAAGCAAGATGAACAGGACTTCATTAAAAAATGACACTATTTTTAAACATAACACAGCACTCAATCACTAAAATTTAAAAACTTATATTAATAATCTATTTTACTGGCAATAGCTATCAAAAATTTTAATACATCATGGAACCAACCAAATAAGATATTTGTAAATATAAATTTCATTTAGTCGGAATGTTTCAACTAATTTATATAAAATACCTAAAACAAAACGCAAACACACCTAAAAATACTATATCAACACTTTTATCAAACAATATTGTACATTGTTCATTAGTCTGTTGCCATTTTTGTAGTAGCAACACTTTAATGGCGGCTGTACACGACTACCACTTAGTTTAAGTCTTGTTTTTGGTCCACCATATAGCAGTGGCCGTCCGTGGGCTATTCGATGCCGTGCGCGAAGATCATGACAAGCCCCGGCTCCACCATCATGTGTTCATCGACATGAGTGTTGTCACAATGTAGCACGAGCACCGCTTGCTTCCCTGGCACTCTTTTGCAAACATATTTTTCGTACAGTCTGTGAAAAATAATTTAGTATAATAGTAGATTATTATAATTGCTGCTTTATTTCGAAATGATTACGGAGTCAGTGTCTCATTTTCGTCACTTGAAGATCTCATTTAATTATAATTTATGTTATTAGTTTATCCAATGACTTAAAACAACCACGATAACAGATAGAAAAGAAATTAAATAGGCGGGATAATTTTTTTAAATTTAATTTTATAGCTCCATATAGCCAGCCAGTACGTACTTTCAGCACGTTTTATTTATTTTTGTACATAATTCGTATATTCGTGCTTCTTCCAAAGTGTTTTTATTCACTCAGTGAGTAAAAGAGAGTTTTATTCACTGTTATCGATGAATAAAATGCCCTTTTTCGAGTGGCAATGGTAAAAAGTTTATATTACACTTACAAACTAGACTTGTAAATTAAAACTGACATTCATGGTCTGTGTGCATAAGGAGCTTATCTCCCGATACGATAATGAATAAATCTATCTATCTAATTCTCGTGTCACAGTGTTAGTAACCGAACTCTCCAAACGGCTTGACCGATTTTTATGAAATTTCTCCTATATTCGGTAGGTCTGAGAATGTGAGGTGGTAAAGTATATTTCATACCGCTAGATCCAACAGGAACGCGGGTGAAACCGCAGGGCGGAAAACTAGTAGATAAATAAAAAATTGCGGTCAGGGGACCCCCGTCAGGAACGAAGTTCCATACATTTTCTCTCACTCTCTCTCATTTGTATGTTTTATTTAATTTAATCATAATAAACGTGTGATACCTTCTATTATTTTGTCTGGTTTCCAGCGACGACAGTCCGGGAGGCCAACGTCTCTCATGACAGTTCTCCATAAGATCATCAATGATGTGTGGAGGGCACCCAGACTCTGATAAGCTGCGTTTGATCATCATCTGCAAGTCACACAGCTTTATGTGTATGATACTGCCCATGCCATAGGTTATACATATTATAAAAGCGAAAATTAGTCTGTCTATTTGTTACAATTAGATGGCTAAACTAATATCAGACTAATATTATAAATGTGAAAGTATAGATGTGTGTTACTCTTACACGCAAAAAATAACGGATTTTGATGAAACTTGGCAAACTGATAGATCATATCCTGGAATAAAACAATGGGGAATTTTAATCCCTGAAAAGATGAAATCCTTCTGGAACGCGGATGAAACCGCAGGGAACAGTTAGTTCTTTAATAAACATAAGATACTATTGATCATAGAATTGTGTTTTAAGTACATGTATATACTATCTGAGTATATTTCCCAGGGTCCACCCATTGAAACACGCAAAATATGTATAGCACACCCCCAATTGTCATCATCCAATGAGATCCTGTTTGTTCACTGTCTGACAATTTGATCATTTCAGCACACATTTTAGCAATTAACCAGAGCCGATTTTCACATCATGCCATGGTGGAATTGTGGTCAAACATAATACTATCCATAGTAAAGGAAACAATATTCTCGAAAAGGGGGCACTACTGATGTGTGCACACTTGCCTAAGGCGCAATTCATTTATTTCGTAAGTCTATTTAGTGTGAGGGATCGATTTAGTTATTTTTTTCATACAAGTAGGAGGGGGGAGTCTTGATACTTATTTCCTAAGATCACAAATATGCGTTAAGTTAAGATAATACTTTGAAAAAGCGCGCGATTGCGGAGGCAGGCGCTCAGATGCGCATTTACGATAAAACCAAAATTGATTATTACTAAACAATAAAAAAATATTAATAGGACAAAACAAACGTTCCTAAAAAATTATTCTTTGAAAACTTCAAACAAACCTATTTTTTTCCTTTAGATTCTTACGTAATAGCCGATTCTTATTTTCTCTGACATAAGGGGGGAGGGTATCTAAAACTATCAAAAACTGTAAAAAATATTCCGTCATAAACGAACACCGTCAAGCTTCGAAGGTCACGGATAACAAAAATAATAAAGACAAAATGGGTATAACACACCACCTGCAGCACGTCATCGGGCGTAGAGATCATGCCACCCCACCTGGTGACGCGAGCTCTTGCAAGTGAAGCTGCCCACCGTCCCACTTCCTCTCGCTCCATTTGCTCGGCCACTAGCCGCATGCTTGGGTTCGAAACGCGCATGGCTCGCATAAATTCCTGTTTCACAGAGTAGATTTAATGTTGATTTTTTTTAATGTCATCTGATGGTATGTGACTACCGTTGCCTATAGACATTAGCAATACCAGGGCGATTGCCATTGCCAATGTGTTGTATTCCTTATATTACATCAAACTATGATCAAGAGATTTGAGACGATTATGTTACGTCTATGTTTGTTTACATATTTTTTTATTAAAATTCTGATTAATCATGCTCTGTATAAGCTTTTGATTAAAGTTTATACTGTTTAGAAGGTAAGCATACAAATGACAAAGCTTAGATGGGAACTTGCTCTCAAGAGCAGCTGTCGGAACACACCAAAAGGGGCTTGGCGAAATATTTTCAACTCAGAGGGTGGTAGCGTCATTCGGGTATTAAAAAGTACCCTACTACCGTGTTATGGTTTCCTCACCAAAAGCTCAAGCTCATTGCAGGATTCGAGCCCACGACCTTTGCCGCGGTATCCAACATCAATACCACTGAGCTATCATCGCCTTAAAAATAATTATGGATAATAATATGTAATAGTTACCTTTAACAACGCCAATTCCCGCTTATGTTCATTAATAACTAGTCTCTGTTCTGCAAGTTCTTGTTGGTAGTCGGTAAGTTTGCCCTGCTGCGTGGCAATGAGCGCCCTCAGTTCACGCACGCAGTTGTGCTCCGCTAGCTCATCCTTAGGTATCACAAGGCCACAACCAGCCTCACAAGGCATTGGCCTTTTTGGGTTGAATTCACCTGCCAGACAACCAAAAATGTCCATGAAGACAGCCAGTAGAATACTACAAAGTATTGTACCACCGTGCTGTGGTTTGCTCAAGCTCATAGTAGGATTCGAACCCACGACCTTCGCCGCGGTATCCGACGTCACTACCTGAGCTAACATCGCCTTGTATTCTAATTATATAAAACGTAATGGGACAATATTTAACATTATTTTTGTCCTTTTTAGAGGTTTTTCTGTGAGGGGTTTCTTTAAATTTTTGTTTAAATACATTCTTAAATAGGTAATTAGAACCTGACTCAGTACAAACAGTATTAATGCACACAAATGTCTGTCCTGGATAGGAATCAAACCCACTAACTTGGGCATGATAGGAAGTGTATTTTAACCATCCACACCAACCAGCATGTCAAATTATACATTACTCAGCTATTACAAGGAAAACCCGGACATATTTAGATGTCCAAAAACAGAAGTATATGTGGTTAACTCTCAAAATGATACAATGAGTTAACTATTATTAGTTTTGTGTATCATTGTAATATTAATGAAGATTATTTAGAACTACATAATAAGATCAGGAAGTTTTGAAACATTGTAACAAATCCTATAAATGTAGAGTATTATATCATACCAATTTTAGTATCATAACCCAGATACATACATTTTGAATCCATTATGATCAAATCAGTAATCATTTTTATATCATGATAACATGAATATAAATGAGGTGGTGACATTGATTTTGCTCAAATTCTTATAGATTTCCAAATTTCACAATAAATCAACAAAACAAAGCATTATATCTTTTTGTTTATATCCTAAAATCAAACATATTAGTTTTCCTACTAATATTATAAATGTGAAAGTTTGGATGTTTGTGAATTTGGATGTTTGTTGCTCAATCATGCAAAAACGGCTGAACGGATTTTGATGAAACATGGCACACAGGTAGATCATATCCAGGAATAAAACATTGGGTACTTTATTTCTATAACTCAATAATCACAATGGGCTGGTAAGAACACTACCTGTTACACAACAGGTTGTGGGTTTGATTCCCACCCGGTCCAGGACACTTTTGTGTGCATGAATGTCTGTTTGAGTGTCTGAGTATTATTATCTATTAAAGTATGTATATAAAATTTGTGTATGTAGCAAGCATGTCAGTAATCTGGTTTCCATAGTACAAGTTAGTTTGGGATCAAATAGTTGTGTGTGAAGAATATCCCAAACTATTATAATTATCACTACAATCACTTTGAAGAATACCATACTTGCCTACCCATGGTAAGCAATGATAGGTGCTGAAATTTGTATCTGAAGTATATGGAATCAAAACATACATTCAACTAAGTGTGAGGCCAAAGCATCCAGTTTTAATATGGCCATGCATCCATGAGGTTCATTGTCACACTTAGTACTCAATCTGAAACACACAAAATAACTACATAGGTACTTCAAGATAATACAATAATATAGATGTAAGTCACACATTTTTTTAATCTATAGAGAGAACAGAACAGCATGATTTAATTATGGATAGATGTATTTTTTCATTATTAGTCAGTTGATGATTATTTACTTATAGATTTTAATCTGTTGACTCGCGACATTAACCTGTCAAACAACTCGTCAACTTGCGCGCAGTTTTCAAAATTTAAAAATTCACACCCAATTTTCAAGTAAATGTCATTGTCCCATTTGAGAACCAAGTGGTGTGGACTCTGAAACCCCGACAGTCCCAAGAAAGAACTGACAGGTTAAGAAATATTTAATAACTTGAGTCATGATTCCTTGAATTCTATGATTATAAGTTTCACAGAAAGATCATATTAGGTTTGAATGCACTACATTATACCAAGTGAAATGAAATGTGGTTCATAATAGATTCAAAATACCAATAAACAATTAATTTTATGTCATATAAATTGAAACAACATGTGTGACCTACTACTTAATTCAAGAGGTAATCCATATTATAGGATTAAAAATATTACTCACCTAGAAAGTAAGTTACGTAGTATTCTTGGAACAGGCCTGAGCTGACTAGCGGTGACTGCCTGACGATCTACAGGGCACGTCGGTTGACGACTGATCCACTCTGTAATGCAAGCTCGACAGAACGCGTGCTCACAAGCAGGCGCCTATGTATAAAATAAATAACATTTAACTTCATATATTAATAAAAATTTACGAACTATGTTTATCTACCACATACCTGCAGTGGGTCTTCCAGAACCCCCGAACAAATAGGGCAAAGTAGTTCTTCGTCAACGACACCTTGAAACCTTTTGCTTTCAAAGCCCATGTTTGTTAATTTCGTGTGAGGTAGACAAACATTAGTCTGACGTGTTCGTGCACTGATTTTCGAATAATAATATCACTGCAAGGAGTAGCAGGCCAAGGCAACAATCAAAGGCAACAATAATCAACAAATAATAAATATTATAATATAAAATAGGAACAGTTTACTTTTCTTTCTGACCGAACACAAATAGGGCTGTAATGAATGATTGAATCAAACCGATGTTTTGATGATCGCATCGATACATAGCCGACTTAATCAACATCGATGCTAGAAAAGTCACTTTGACTGACATCGATACGATATTGCTCGGCAACTATCAGCAGCAATGGTTTATTTAAAATCTTGATTATTTTATTCAATATAGCTGTCCTCCGTGGTTTCATCCGCGTTCCCGTGGGATCTTAACTTTTCCCGAGATAAAAATATAGCTACATATATTACTCAGCGATAATGTAGCTTTCTTTAAAGGTTTTTTTTATGATAGGGGGCAAGAAAGCATGCGCTTCACCTGATGTTAAGTTAAGTGATCCCACCGCCCACAACACCCAAGAATGCTTAAAATCAGTCGAGTAGTTTTTGAGTTAAATCGTAACAAACAAACAAAAAAACAAATTCTCTTTATAATATTAGTTTAGACTAGCTGTCTCCCGAGATTTCACTTCGTATTTAAATCGAATTTTGTTCAGTTTTAAGGTTAATAAATGAAGATTACACACGATTACATGATTTAAACTATTCCTCTTAAAAAGATTCTAGTTTTTCAAGCACTGTGTGATCTAACCCCTTTTAGATAAAGAAAAAATATAAATAGTGTACATGCTGGATCGAATTTAGGAACGCATACAACGCTGGTTTAATTCTCAAAGATGCAACGTGACTGTAACAATAAGAGAAGAATATTAAAACAAGATTAACTGTACTGAAAGATTAAAAACCTTATTAAAACCGATTAAATAGCTTAAACGTCTAGATTAAAAGCCAAAAAACGTTAAATAAAAATGAATACAAACCATAGGCAATACTGTTTTTACGACTTTAGGTGCCAACACTGCCGAGCCAACTGCCAATAAATTATTTTTTCTTCTCTGCCATTGTAAAATGGATCCAGGCAGAAGGTGCTGATTAAAATTATTATTTATTCTTTATTTTACTTAGTGTCACCGTAGAATAATATTGCAAAATGAGCGTCTTTAAGTCTGCTATGGGCTACTTTAGCTCAGGAGGCGCCAACGGTGGCAGTGACAATGATTTCGTGGGTCAATTTGTCGAAATAGGAAACATGAAATTGAGAGTTAAAAAGGTGATCGCAGAAGGTGAGTAGACTATCAAGAAAAAATCGTAATAATTTGTTGTTGCGAAGCGGTATGTAACTTTTTTTTAATATATAAATTTACCATATCAAATTAAATGTGGGTCGGTGTACTCTTCGCATGAATGTCACAACCAATTTAGGGGCGGACGGGGCATTGTCTGGCTAAATGTTAAAGGGTCAGTGCCCATTAGTAAGGCCTGCAAAAATACACATACTGATATACTGGCAGTCCACTGAAAATATGAACTCAAATAATACTGAAGGGAATACTGTTTTTTTTTTCATGGAATATACATGCATTACCTAAATAGTAATTAATATTTTTAATTTATAATTTGCTTTCATAAAGTTTTATGACTACATTATCTTGCTCAATATTGTACCGTCAGCTGAATTTATACATAACTAGTTTTCCGCCCAGTGGTTTCACCCACGTTTCCTGAGGGATCTTGTCTTTTCCCGGAGTAAAAAGTATCCTATATGTTATTCCAAGATATGACCTACCTGTGTACCAAGTTACATTAAAATCCATTCAGTAGTTTTTGTGTGACAGAGTAATAAACATCTATACAAACTTTTGTGTTTATAATATTAGTAAGATTTTGCATTAGCATTTCCTCTTTGATCATTGAGAAATATTTATAGTTGTCATTCTTATGAAACAAAGAAACAATACTTTTTCTGTGTAGAAATATTACTTGTACATAATAAAATTTCAACAAAAGTAGGCTTTCTCTTAAACTTTTATCTCATGTCCTGTGTATTTTCCCATCTATATGGATAATAAAGGAAAAACCATATTGCTTTCCCTGTGATAAACTTAATAGTTTTTTAGTACAATAAGTACATAGAAATAAAAGTAGTAAATCCTTTTATATGTACCTTTCTTTCCTATTGTTTCAAATTTAGTTTGGTTAGAGACAGACAGCCAACTATTAACCACTTGGCTTATGGATGGGATGATAAATTTAGTAATCATAGGTATAAAGAAAGTGTTTTTGATAATACAGATTGAGGTTCTAATTGTGTCAATTTAGTTTATGAAGCTTTTAATTATCTGTTCCACTTTGTTTTGGGTTTGAGTTTACATTAAGTACTGCAGAATTAAATGATAAAATATTTAAATTACATGCAGTCTAAAGTTAAATCAAGTGGGAATATGTACAACTCCACATTATTGTGTCAGAAACAAAAGGATATAGAGTATCATCATTATCTGCCTGCACTGTTCCCAATTATTTGGGGTCGGTGCAATGTGTACTTTTCTTCCATTTGGTCCTTCTATCTATCAATTTTGATTACATAACTACCAACCTCATAGTATACCTTCAGCATTACAAACTATAATAAATAAATAATTTATAGTGCAAAAACTAAATGATTCATAATTTTTGGGTAGGTACCATTCTTCCTAAATTGTTAGCCTTTAATTTCATAAATACTTTGTGGATCCTACATCATAAAAGGATGTGCGAAATTTCAAGTTAACCCCAAGCTAACACCAGAGATTTAAACTGAGTTGACAGGTCAGTCACTGAGGACAAGGATTTTTATTAGTATAGATTTTCTAAAATAATATTCTCTTTGCAGGTGGTTTTGCATTTGTGTTTGTTGCTCAAGATGTTTCAAGTGGCACCGAATATGCTTTAAAAAGGCTCATGGCAGCTGATGAGCAAGCAAATAAGAATATTATTCAAGAAATTAGCATATTAAAAAAGCTGTCAGGGCACCCTAATATAATTAAATATATAGCAGCATCTTTTATTGACAAATCTAAAACGTCACATGGGATGGGAGAGTATTTATTATTGACTGACCTCTGCAGTGGAGGAAGTTTGATGGAGGCTCTACAGAATAGAGGGCAGGCATTCCCTCTACCAACAATACTTAGGGTGTTCTATCAAACATGCAGGGCAGTACAACATATGCATGCTCAAGTCCCACCTATAGCTCACCGTGATCTCAAATTAGAAAATTTCCTAATATCTAATGAAGGTATGTTCATTATTTTTAAACATGAATATTTCAATTGTTGATATCCAATCTGAAAACCACAATAATGTAGTACCTCTTTTAATCTAGAAAGAATAAATTTGTTACTGAAATATTAATTTTTTGCTATGGATTTTAATATTCACACTAGTTTTATTATTGCAGGTACAATAAAACTGTGTGATTTTGGCTCTGCTACAACTGATGTATATTCACCGAATCCCTCTTGGAGTGCAAATCAACGGAATATGTTAGAGGAAAATGTAAGTACTTTTTTGTATAAAAAATATAATATTATTTTACATCACAACTTAATTTGAATGCAGTTTCCTGAATGAATGATTGTGATATCAATTCAACTTTAAAAAATATCGTGTCATTTATGAATCATAAATATTATATTGAATGTAATCTCTTGAATAGTGTTATCTGTGTGTGTGTTATCATTATAAACATAATTTATTTTGTGGCTTCACTATAAGTTATCCTCCTATGCATTTTTCACAGGAATCACAGTTATCAGGTTCATATTTTCTCTCAATATATCTTATCTTGCTAGTCTTTCTTAATCCTACTATCTAATAATAATATTATAAATGAGTGTGTGGTGTTTGGATATAAAGATGTGTGTGAATATGTTTGTTACTCTTTCACTCAAAAACTACTGAAGATTTTGATAAAACTTGGCATAAGGTAGATCATGTCCTGGAATAAAAATTGATACTTTTTACTCTGTGAAAAAATAAAATCCCTCTGGAAACTGGTCCACTGCAGCTAGTCTCAAAAAAATACATGAATGGCATTTGGTTCTGGTATATTTGGCATATAAAATTAATATATAATACTATTTATTCCGGAATATCACAAAGGCCTTTGGAATGCGGGTGAACTAGGATTCCACAAGGTGAAATAAATTGTATTCCCTATAAAGAAATATTGTATAACAACATGTACAATGTAGCCAATCAAATCAAGTTAGGTGTTAAATGACAGAGATTAGTTTACAACCACATCACAGGCCGTAGATGTATGACATCATTAGACACGTATTGCTGAACGTAAATTAAAATATAGCCAAGTATTGAGTGGAGTTTGCATCAATTGATTTCAAATTCTGGGTATTTAACGTAGGGTTAATTTTTTATTGGTTTCGACTTAAGCTAATTCTTTGTAATACGTCAGCGACAGAGCAATAAGTTTAGGAAATTGCGTCTATCTATCAACTTAGCAACATTTTTCATACAATTTTCTTTTATATGACATTACTCAAATAATTTTGAACTAACCAATGGAAGAGTACTAACTGTTCTCCGTTTTATTATATACTCATAACTATTAGTAATATGGCCGGTCATTCTATTTTTTTTTTCGTATCATATACATTAGGTATGTATGTGTAAATTTTTTAAATAAATGCAATGCAACCTTTCAATTTGGTAACATGTCAGTAATCTATTTGCAATGCAACCACTTTCAATTGGGTAACATGTCATAGAATCAAAAAGATTTAAACATAGATACAATAGAGCGGCTATCAGAAGAAAAGTCATAGAAAAACAGTGATCCCAATCCATGCCTCAGTAATGCCATCTACCTTTGAATAAACTAGACTAGACTGGGCGACTTTTGTCCACTAGGACATAAATATCGGATCACGATTTTGTTCGCAATGTACTGTCTATTAGTATAAGTTAAAAGTCTTAGGCATAGAATAGAATAGAAAAAAGTTTATTCAGCTCAAGACAGAAATTGACAAAAAAAAATAATTTACAACAGTAGACTTATTAAATCTAAAGAGGTGAAAAGGTCCGTCATCTGCCACTCAGCATAATGCTGGCATTATGCTGAGTCAGCATGCTGTATACATCGGGTTCCATATTGTTTTCTTAAAAGCATAACTATCTACAGCCTCCACAGTTTTGTCGGATTTCTGGTATTTGTACACATATAAACATTTTGTTTGCTTTCAGTTGGCCCAATTCACAACGCCAATGTACAGAGCTCCAGAAATGCTCGACACATGGGACAATCGTAAAATAGACCACATTGTAGACGTTTGGGCATTGGGTTGCATTTTGTACACGTTATGTTATATGCAACACCCATTCGAAGATTCCGCTAAGTTGGCAATATTGAATGGAAACTACAATCTTAACCCCAATGATCAACGCTATAAATGTTTTCATGAAATTATAAGTGAGTATGATATTGTATTACTACTTCACATAACATACGTACATGTTTGTTTACACACACAATACACACACACGCACACACACACACACACACCTATAATATTAGTTTAGTTTATTAATTCATGACCTATTACTTAATCTGTATTTACCTACTTTAAGGGAAGAGCGTCTCCTAACACAGGTATCATTTTACTTAAAAGGAGTGCTCCAACCACTGTATTCTTAGATTAAGACCAGCTAATGAAAATAAACATTTTTATTTTTTTTATTTATTCATTTTACAAAAAAGTCACACAGATATTTTAAGTTATAGTAATAAATAGGTATTAATAATTATATTAATATGTATGTGAAGAAAAAACATTGTAACCCTTTTTAGGACAATTACGTAGGCGGAGGAATATAAAATTTGGGACACTTGTTTATCTGCAGAAGGTGTACAGAAAAATTATGTTTATATATGTAATATGCATTACAAATAAATTAATTTTATAAAAAAAACATCACACACACACTACCTTGCGTTCGACGCACACACAAACACATATATACATATCATAATCCTCTTAGATTATCCTCCTCTGTTTGTAAACCGATTCTCTTTTTTTATTGGCAGCATTTTTTCATTGATCAACAAAAAATAATAAAACACTTTTTTTCCTAAAAACTCTATGGTCTAGTTTCGATCAGTGAGCGAACACTAGAAGTAATAAAGTCTTGTAACTTGTTAAACGAGCATACCTACCTGAATAAGTTAGAATTTCTTTTTTCCTTGGCCACAGTAAGCATATTGATGAGTGAATGTTTTTAATTTGTCCACAGACGGTTGCCTGACAGTGAACCCCGAGGAGCGGTTGTCAATAAGTAGCGTGCTCGAGCGGCTGGCTGCGATAGCGGAGTCCAACAACGTCAATCTGAAGCAACCACTCAAATTTGAGCGTAAAAAAGTTGAACAATCTGTGGCCACTAGCTCGCCAGGTAATAAGAAGTCAAGTAAATATTACACTACCATATCGTAAGAGTACCGTCGCGGCGCGCCTCCGTCAACATTATGTGATACATTCAACAAAACAATATAGTATTTATATGTGCCTGAGTCGTTAGATTGGTTTAC
Source organism: Ochropacha duplaris (assembly GCA_951361185.1). Lineage (NCBI taxonomy): Eukaryota > Metazoa > Arthropoda > Insecta > Lepidoptera > Drepanidae > Ochropacha > Ochropacha duplaris. The sequence continues at coordinate 3,967,243 of OX592696.1, forward strand.
GATCACGCGTCTCAGTTATCTATATCACCTTACGGTCCATCATTATGTTATGTTGCATTTGAGACTCGAGCTAAAACTGGTCAAGTATTTTTTGACTTTTTACACTCAAATTTTTTTTCTTTATTTACTCCACGTATTTATTTTGAATTGAGTTCCTTATGAAAGGTATTAACGTAAAAAGAAATGTGAGATTTGTTTACATTCCAATGTTGATTATCGCCAAAAATCGTACATCACCAAAGGTAAGGCAATGTTCAATCAATTGTTCTCTAATTGAAATAAGGTAGTATAGCATTTATTTGACTTTGAAATATTTTCTTTTGAATTATACTATCGAGGTTGATATATTTATGTTCGCTTCTAATTTGGAGTGCGTTTACATGACGTTAGTTATGTAGGTATTTAGGTGATAAATTCAGGGACAACACCTTAAGTGTGACGAAGAGGCTCACACAACGTACGTACGTCTGTATGTATACTAAGCCTAATATTATCGGTAGCAAAATTGCTCCACGAACAGTTAAACTTGGTAAGCTTTAATTTGATATTTAAGTCTGAATAAAAGACGACAATTGAATGATATCAATATGTAATAATAGGGAAGTTAATGCAAATTAGATTATAATTTTTGTAACATTTGTCGCAAAATAATCTTAACATTTATATTAAATAACTCGCATTACCAAAAAGTCAGTGTGCATTTATAAAATGCATAGAATTCGTAGTATTAGGGTACCCGTCGCTAGTTTGATGTCTTACTATAATAATTTAGATATTACTAATCTTGTCTTTACATTCCTGTAAATTTTTGGGGCTATATGCAATCTTTACACCAATTTTAAAACCCCATCTATATGATTTTACTATATTATAAATTACTGTATACTTGGACTTAAATATGTAGTAAATATAAATAAATGCCAAGGTTCTAAATCTAGGTAAATCATACGTAACGTATATATATATATATATATATATATTAGCTTACTTATATTAACACAAAAGTAATTCGTTATATACATCACAACTAACAAAGATAAAACATTCATAATTATGTAGTGTTTTGCACTAATATTGGTTGGTGGCTTGGTGACCTCCGCACTTTAGTTTACGCATTATGTCACAAATTTACATAAATTGGGCCTCACATTAAAGTTATTGGTGTGTATTTTACTAGGCTATGGCTTAAAAAGTAATTTATTACATGAATTGTTATTATTTAATTTGTGTTGATTTTAATTGATATAATTAAAATCGTGGATCATTCCAAAACATCCCAGACAATACAGCAAAATGATAATGTTAAACTGAGGTACAAGTATTGAATTAGAGTAGATTTATATTATATAGAAAGATATGTTTAATATTCATACAATTTGTCTTACTTATATCGTCATCACAATATTTATCAAGTGTTTTTCTATAAACACTGTGTCCTTTAATGGCCTTATTCATAAAAAATCGACGATGTTCAGCAACTGCATAGCTGATTCTTAATTAAAATTTTCTATAGAGAATTTGAATTTAGAATCTGCTTAGCACTTACTAAACACCGTCGTGATTTTTATGAATAAGTCCATAATGTTTACTTGTCATAAAAATCATTTTTTTTGTTGTTCATAATATCATTTACTTATGACTATGTCAGAGCTTAAAATAGATAAATAAATGAGTATATTCTTCACAGCCGTGGTTTGTTTTTATTTCTAAAAGCATTTTATCATAAATACAGAGAGGTGGATAGATGGAGGCCTTGTCACGATATCTGCTATTGGAAAAACGAGGGTAAAATAAGTTTTAACATTGGTAGAATTGTTAGCTAACACACTAATGTATTGGAAACACTAACAAGAGCACTCGCACTGTATTGCATCACTATTATTAATTGCAAGCTAATTAACAATGTCACGTACTAAAAACAATCTCGTACTAGCACTAGAGACTACGATTAAGTACTGTTTCTTGCCTGTAATTAAGCTTACCGACGAGTCCATATTTTACTGGCATGCAATGGACGCATACAAATTCCTGATATTATGTCTAGCGAAGTCAAAACATCTCATTCATATTCAATATAATTTCAATCAAAGACACTTAATATAGAGTTCTATTATGATTGTGGATACATCCGTTTTGAGATTTCTTTATCAAACATGCAATTTTCATATCTGTTATATAAAACTATTAACAATATTCTCTTATTCGGGATTATGTTCACACAAAGGTAATGCCAAATATTTTTCGGATACGTAGAATTTTCTTACTTCATAACAGCTTAGCAATTATAATTATTTACTAATATTTTCATACTTAACGCAATGTGATAAAGTTCCATTTAGCTTATTTAATCAGTGAGTTACATAATAATTAATAAATCGCATTATAATTTATGTTGTAATCTTTTGATAGAAGAAAAATAGTTTCATTAGATTAAAAGTAGTAGGTAGGTACATCCATAACAAGAAGTCCTTGAGATGTTTGTTACGTTAGGTCTGACTATAACTATCCTCCGATGGCATATCAATTATGTATAACTCTACCTCTTTCAAAAATATCTTAACTGTGTCCTTAGATTTTAATGAATTTTGTACAATATCTCGTAGGCAAGAAGATACACTTTTATTCAGCGCTTGTAGAAATCAATCGCAATACAATAATTTGATGGCAGCAATTAATTATAAGTGTTATAATAGATATTGATTTACTATCGATATCTAATCTCTTTATTATGTCGTTAAATATTTAAAATAGTTATCATCTAATCTTACAACATTATATTTATATAGGTTTATTTGAACGATACAATTAGGTAGGTATTCTGAAGTACTTCACTCGAGTCAGCCTGCTCGGCTTGCATGTAATCCTGTTATGACATATAAAATCAAAGCTTCTCTCAATTTTGTTGGAATGAACATAATCCATTGCATGTACATGTCTGTAGAATTCAACGAAGTCCCACGCCTTCTATATGTTAATCCTATTGCATAAGGATATATGCAGAAGGCAAAATTGTGTCCAAAGATTATATATTTTAATTACCCTTAAAGCTACGGTTCATAAAATAAAGGCGTGGGATTTCATATTAAATGCTATCTGATATCAATACATATCACATTTTCTTTTTTCATTTTAGGTGTTTTCAACTTTTTCGGGTGCCCAATAGTATTCTCGTTTAAATGACCCGCGGCGCTAGCATGACCATCCTGGACCTTCACTCACTGACGCTTGTGCTAGAACCATTGGATATGCTCGCAATGATGAGTATTCATTGTTTTTTTTTTTAATTTATTTATATTTAGTACTGTTGTTATTGCTTATAAGTACGTTAATTTATTTTATTAATAACTTATGCCTTGTACTTAAAATGAAACAAAGATAGTGTCTGCTGCGAAGAACTGAATTGAACAACTGACATACTCATCGTAACACAATCGTACTAAAACAAGTGTTATCTTATTAGTTATCGATGTTAGAAACGTTACAATTTATTGGTACCTAAAATCATAGTAAATTACCTTGTTATCTGTACGTTCATTTTGAAATACGTGATATAGTAATTTTTATCTGTTTTTATTTACGCATCATACGGTCATGTGTCCTTATTCTCACCAATATTATAAAATACGTATTTTTTATGTTTGTAACTGAACAGATAAAGGAAATAGACAGAGGGGCAGCTGTTAGACTAAAAAATTCACACTAAGAATCCGTCCATTAATCACGTGATGTTTATTTTAGCATTTTTTAACCCTCCTCCCCCTTGGTGATACGTAGTGAGGTTTAAGACTAACCCTCCCTCCCCCACCCAAATTCATGTGTATTTTTTGTTCCCAAATAATCATTTTTTTTTACTTCGTTGCCTGGTAACGGCGATTCAAGGTGTTTTGAAGCGAAGCGACGCGCGTTTGACGAAAAAATAAATACACGTGATTTTAAAATAAATACAATAAATACACGTGACACTTACTACACCCCCCTACCCACTTGTGATATTTCGTGATTTTTGCCGAACCCCCTCCCCCCCTTTCGAGCCTCACGTGATTAATGGATGACCCTTTACTGCCAAGACACGATCATGTATACCTACTTCTTTAATGCTAACTGTCCCCCTCAGTTTCACCAGCGTTCCCGAGGGATCTTTTCCCGGGATAAAAACTAGGCTATAACCACCAAGGTCCCTTCTATATTTATACCAAAACTCATAAAAATTGTTTCAACGGTTTGGCCGTGAAAAGATTACATACAGAGTATCTTTTGAATTTATGGGTAACTAGTTTTCCGCCCCGCGGTTTCACCCGTGTTCCCGAGGGCTCTTATCTTTTCACGGGATAAAAAATATCTCCAAGGTTCTTCATCTATCTCTATATCAAATTTCATCTAAATTGGTTCAGCGGTTTAACCGTGAAGAGGTAAGACAGACACACTTTCGCATTTATAATTAATCTTATAGTATGTATGTACAGTTGCATCTTTTCCGGGGATTTCTATCTTTGTCAAATTAATTCCATTATAATTATACTATAACTTGGACGTTCATAAATTACTCGTTTGTATGTAAGTACCTATAACACTTACATAGCAAAACGTATAATATGTTGACTGGTATGTCTGAATGTATACATTCCACTTTGGTGCACGTTCAAACAATTAAGTAATAAACATGTGTACAAAACATTTTATATTTATGTCCATAGTATTAATAAGTTACCATATTGTATTTAAATATTTATTTAAATTGTTGTATTTACCATAGTTTTATTGACGTTACAGACAATTGCTGTTTATAACCAAACTAATTAAAAAGCACACTAGCTACTTAATTAAACTGGTATTTTCTGAAAATTTATTGCCGTTAACAAAAAATATATTGATCTAACTAAAAAGGCTCGTTTATTCGTTTATTATTTACGTTTTTCAACAGCATTATGCGTTCTAAAACAATACTTATAAGGACTAGATTTTAACAAAGTATTCATCTGTATTGATCAGCTAATCATTCCGCAGCTATTAATTGTACCTAAGTTTAATGGTGCTTACTATATAGTATTTTTATTTTGTAGGGTTAATTGATTACGTATAATTTTTGCCCCAAATCTGACATAGGAAATGTAAATTTGATGCTGCAAAAGATGAATGCCAAACGGGGCCTAAAATGGCTCATCACCAAATTTGTAGACCGAACTAATATTTGAATATCTTCTTCAATCAAATATTGAAGCATTTTTGAAAAGTTTTGTTAAACCTTTTCGTGAATTCCGCACCTCAGTCGGTGTCTTTGTTTTTATTTATATTGTTGAAGTCCTTTGCGTTAGGGCATTTTCCCACAAAGAGCGAGCGCGATTCAGCTCACATTGTGTAATGCCCCCTATACGGTTACTTTGGTACCGCATTGGAATTACATACTCGATTATACTAATTACATACTTGTTTTTTAAACGATAAAGAATTTACGCTACCCGAAATATTCGCGGCTCATTTCATTTAGCACGCCCGTGAATGGGCCCTGGTAATATAATTAAATATACTTTATAATATTCTCAATTCTACTTAAATTAAAAGTGAACTTAAGATTGTTTTATAATGTGATATTGTTTATATTATATCGTTTGAACACGAGTTTTGATAATATGATAAGTTGAATATTTTTAACGAAGTGATTTATTAGGTTAAGTGACTTATTTGATTCTATTATTCTTAAAATTTGTATTCAATAGATATAACATCACACTTTATAATAATAATATAATGTATGTATTATGTTTTATATAAAAGAGTATTTTTAATATTTCGTTTTCATAGTTCATAGGTGAGCAATATTTTTGTTACTATTAGTCGTTTAAGATTTAAAACATGTAAGATATTTAATATTAGAAATAAATGTTTACTCAATTAAATTGTAATGTTTTTTTGTTATAAAATCTACCTAAGATATCCAAAATATCTCTTGCCAGCGAATAAACATTTTAATATTTTCCATTCGTCAACTAATTTTATAAAATTAACAATCGTTTGGCCAGGGTTATTTCAAATACCTACTTCGTAATATGATCTTTACAAAACCGCTAATTAGGTAAATATTTTATTTACTAAATTTTCATGAAAACTTTGCAAACAGATATATGTTAAACATAACTTAAATTTTCAATGAGAAAAACACAATCACTAAGCATTTAAAATTTTCAGCGAACAAAGATCCAGTGTCTGCAACTCAAGAAGTGCCGAACTCTAGGCCTCCTGAGCCGAGTAGGCCTCCACCACCGGCGAGGCCTCCCGCGGCCCCACACTACCAACCACCGCCGCTCCAGCAAGCTGCTGTCAATTCTGGAGGACTTTTTTCATCTATTAGAGGCGGAGCGGGTAGTTTCTTAAAGAATTTGAAGGATACGTCTTCCAAGGTCATGCAGACTGTTCAACAGTGAGTATTGTTATTGTTGGCCATACTCTGCAACTATTATTTTTTTCCCGGATTTAGAACAGTACTTTTAGTACAGTACTTACATTATTTACCCTCTTAGGTGTTGAGATGAAAAACATGTTAACAAAAATAGTATTGGATGGATATAGCAGTAGAGGAAGGCCGAAAAAGGTATGGATGGACTGTGAAGAATGATATGCTTATGAAAGGTGTGAGTAATGAGACTAGTGAGTGATAGAGCGTGAGTGGATGCTGTGCCGACCCCACGTGTGATAAGGACAAGAAGAAAAAAAGAAAGGTGTTATGAGTTGAATTTCGCTTTATTTTCAGAGTGCTTGGTCCACCTCTATGTCCTCTCTAATTTTATTGTTCCACAACCATTAGTTGTGGCCCTGTATAGATCTCTCATTACGCAATCACCAGCATCGCTTCCGTAAGCTTTTCTGGGATGATCTGGGTTGGTTGGAGTGAGAATATATAAGGGACACGTACAATGGCTCAATCAAGAGGTTAAGCGTGGAAACCACTCAGTAAAACAAACGAACAGATCTCTCATCATCTTTCACTACCTTGTTATGTTTATACTTACATGATAATATAGATAATTTGTACTGTTATACTATACCTGTATTTTGAAGTTGATTTAGCAATTTGATATTTTGGTTTTCAGGTCTATAGCGAGAACAGACTTGGATATAAGTTATATAACAAGTCGAATTATTGTGATGCCTTGCCCATCGGAGGGTTTAGAAAGTGCTTATAAAACTAACCATATTGATGACGTCAGGGTAAGTTTTGCTACCTTGATTTATTGTCATAACGATACGAACACTTGAAATATTTATATTATAGCAACAGTTTTTCAAGGTGTCGAGCTCCTGACTTTATTTCAGTCATCTAGCAATTGTATAACAAAATGCTGTCGATTCTGATGGATTCCAGAATGTTTATATGTGTGTGTGTATGTGTATGGGGGTGTATGTGTGGCTGAATTTTCAAATGAGGCGTATGTGTCTTGAGCCTGATTTTCACAAAAATTAATAAAAAATAGATTTTCTAAAAATTAATATTCCTATTAGTCAGGAATCGAATCCGTAAATGTGAAAAAAAATCGTACTGTATAATTAAGCCATCAGTATAAATTTCTGGGAAGCAATGACACGTCAAACAGTTGTTCATGACCTGAAACCGGATAGCATGTCGTACTATAATGCTGAATCCCGTCCCAGGCGTACCTAGAGAGCCGACACCCCGGCGGCAAGTACTGCGTGTACAACGCGTGCCGCGGCGCCAAGTTCAGTTTCCCGCGACACGTGCTAGTGACGGACGCGTGTCGCGTGCTGTGGCCCTCCGCAGCGCACCGCGCGCCCCTACTGGCGCCCCTCTACGCGCTGTTGCAGCACATGTACCAGTACCTTGGGAAGGATGAGCGGACCGCTGTTGTTATTATGTGCCAGGTAACGTGGGAGATGGAGTATGGGAATTACTGTTCTTATATGTATAATAATTCTAGCTGTCCGCCGCAGTTTTACCGCGCTCTCGGACTAAAAAGTACCATTTTAATACAGGTTTTGATGTACTGGGTGCCAAGTTTCATCAAAATCCGTTTTGTAGTTTTTGCCTGATTGAGTGACAAACATCTAAATATACAAAATTTCAGATTTATAATATTAGTTGGATAATAAATATGAAAGTTTGTAAGGATATCTGGTACCCAATCACTTTGAATGTTACTCAAATGTTACACAATCAATAATTGATTTGATGAAATGTGCATAGGTAAATTATACGCTGTAATAAATTATAGGGACTGTTTATCATCGGAAAACGGTCCCTATGATTGGTTTACATTATATGTTGGTTAACTTGTTAATTTTACTACAGAACTTACTTTAATTATTTTGAGGAACAACAAAATTTTGTCTCATAATCGTTTTGTAGCGTCCCTGAAATAATTAACATCAGCCACGAATTAATGCAACAGGCGATATTAATAAATTACCTGCATGTTGGCAATTTTGTGTTCTATAATATAAAAAATAGGTTTGAATTTCGCTTGATAATCATTTAATTGATCTACTTTACAGGACGGAAAACAAATGTCCTGCATGTTACTCTGCGGCCTGCTCCTATATGCGAAGTTAGTGACAGTACCCGAAGACGCATTACAAATATTCGCTGTGAAGCGGTCCCCGATCAACATACCGCCTAGTCAACTCAGATATTTGTACTATCTAAACAACCTTATTAGGTAAGCGCATTTTTTACAAGCATTGAAATACCTTTACTTGTTATTTGGTTATCTTTCGTACTAGTGGCTCTGTGAGCTGTAGACCTCGCGAAAGTTTTGTGACATTTCTCCAAATATCATAAATTTTACGGCTGCGCAATTTTGAAAAATTTCCAAAAATTTTATCGACAAAAAACACAAAATTTCACGAGAATCAGTTGAGAAATGCGACATGTAGAGGAGAACAGACGGACAGACACGAAAGCATTTTTGCCCAAGCTGATACGGAGACGCTTCGCGTTCGCTCGGTCAGTGAGTTAAGACGATGAGATGAAGCAGGAAAGAGAATTCTTTGTCGAGCAATGAGACGCGAGTCTAAATAGACGTCAATAAGGATCGTACTATTTGATACGATAAGTTTTACTGTGCAACGGTCTATTTGGATCATATCTGCCTACTCCATCATAATCAAAAAAGATCTATTAAGGCGTCGTGGGACATCTGACTGAAGCGTACGTAAATTCGATTTACGCGGTGATCCAACGCACTTTGTTGCGCAAGGTGAGTTGAACCAGCGATCCACCTTGCATCGCCCCATTTTTTGGTCCTCATGCCGAATAAGCGTTGAGAACATTCATTCTGTCAGCATTTTTTCCTATGAGCGCTCATAAAATTTCCGATATGAACTAGTATATTTTTGTTTCAGACCTGAACCAATACTCCCGCACTTCCGACCCGTATCTTTAGTATCGCTAACGGTTCATCCTGTGCCTCTGTTCACAAAAGCAAGGTTTGTATTAATTCAATTCTCAAAGAAATAAGAGTTAACCCAACGACATAGGAGTGTATTTTAAATGCAATTCTTGTTTTCAGGGATGGCTGTAGACCTTATATTGAAATTTATAATGAAGATAGACTTCTTTTATCTACATCACAAGACTATGACAGGCTACATTTGTATACAATGGCTGAAGGAAAAGTAAGCATAATTTTTTTTAAATTAAATAATAAAAAATATCTCAATTTATTTTAAACTGTTAAGTACAGAAGACGTGATATATTGTTAATAGACTTGCGTTGGTTGGAAAATTTTCCTCGTTATGGTCTAGCTACTTTATAGCAGTCATATAAATTCGGTTGTCTTGTTATAAAACGTTGCATTGCACTTCCTATTAGCATTCACAGACCGGCGTGTAGTGAAAAATAAATTATAGCAAATACTAAAATAAATAATGTATGTAATAAAGCGTTCTGTTGCGCCCCTAATGCCAGTTATAAAATTAAAAATATATACTCACCTAAACTCAAAAAGAGTACTTATCGAATTCCTGTAAAAAATATGTATATGGTTGCAAAATACACTCAGTTTAACAAAAAATCCGTTTCTACTTCTTTTCCATAGACTACAAGCATGACAGGGTTCCGAATACATAACTCCAGAATTCCAATTTTAAACACATTGAAATCGAATAGTACCCTTTCTACAGGTGACCCTACCGCTAGATACAACAGTAGTCGGTGACGTGGCGATATGTTTGTACCACGCTCGCCAACAGTTGGGTCGTGTCCACGCCGTCTCTATGTTATCCGTACACTTCCACACGGGCTTCCTCGCGTACGATCAGCACGCCATTAAGTTTAACAGGTCAGTTTATTATTTTCAACCTTAAATGTTGCATATTTGAGCTTTTAATAGCTTGCCACACCAGTGACTATCTCTATCAAACACAGCAATAATAAATTGAATCGAAAAATATTACTTAGATGAACTTCTTGCAGGTTCTTAATTATCATTGGAAAATAAAAATGGGTAAACATCTTTTATTTTTATTTTTTTTCACCAGGTCTGAAATTGACGGCATAGACGAAACTATACCAGTAAACGACCACTTCTCAAACAATGTTTCTGTGGTGATAAGCCTCGTGGTTCAGAACGGAGAGAGGCGGAAACCTCGCACCGACCTGTGGGAGGAAGATCACTCCTTTCCCATCAGGACGCCTGATGTTCTGTTCTCCACTAATTTGGAGAGGGACGAGACAATCGATAATTTTGGTATGTCTTTCAATTTGGCCATCGGGAATATATGGAACGCAGTCGGGTAAAAAAGGTGATATTTTATTAAAAACATTGCAGTTTAGGGAGATTTGAATCACTACGAAACTTGGTGGAGGCATACCTCAGTTTTACAACTGCATTTTTTTCGTTCTGAGGATTGGCAGTCCATAAAAATTATGAATGTTTCATTAAATTGATATACCTGCTCCTATATACCTGTTAATGTAAATTGTACGAATAAAACTGTAGTTATAGTATATATTAATTATATTTATTTATACAGCCAATCTCCGAAACAACGCTACTGCAGCGCCAAGACCAAGTATGTTATAGTATAATGAATGTTGTAGATATAGCTGTAAAACGAATTCTGAGTAGTAATTTTTTTATCATCATGATTCACTCCGACCGTTTTCGGTTATGGCGACCACTTCGACTCCTAGTCCGTACGACGCTGATGATATGATTTGCAGATTTTTTTTATCATAAAGTCATCTTAAACCATAAAAGATCATATTATATTATATTTTTATGCACATATGTTTTATATTCTTATCATAACATACACCATATTTGTGTAAAATATTAATTATATTTATACAGTACTTGTATTTTGTATGTAATTGTTGTACATATTGAGATCACGTTTCGTTTTACGATACTCCATAAAAAATGTAATTTGACTGATATTTTGATATTAGACCGGACATAGATTGTGTGCATGAACATGTATGTTTGTCCTGAGTCTGGTGTATTTATCTAATTAAGTATGTATGTACAAAAATAATGTTGTAAGCATATGCACTACTAGTTTTCCACCCCGCGGTTTCACCCGCGTTTCCGAGGGATTTTATCTTTTCCCGAGATAAAAAGTATCCTATGTTTTATTCCAGGATATGATCTAGCCGTGTGCCAAGAATCCGTTCAGCCGTTTTTGCGTGATTGAGCAACAAACATACAAACTATCAGATTTATAATATTTTATAGGATTTTTGATATCTGGTTTCCATAGCTCTGATTCAAAGTCAAAACCATTTATTCAGTTTAGGTCCTAGAAAGGCACTTATGAAGGTCGAATTACAGAAGTTACCACCGGTTCGGAAATCAGCCTTCAACTGAGAAGAACCGGCAAGAAACTCAGCAAGGTTGCATTTTTTAAATATATTTGGACCATCTGACTATATTGGCTTCATTTTTTCAAATGTTTAATTAACAATTTTATTCTTAAACTAATACAAAAATACATAAAAAATTCTAACCCGCATTAGTTATCTTAGTTTGGGATCATATAGCCGTGTGTGAAATATGTCCGAGGATATTCATTATTATTATTAATGTGACAGTGACAGCAGACTATCCAGTGAAGGAGGAGTCCCCTTGCCCCACTCGCCCCTCTCGTCCGTCTCGCCCCGCACCGCCTCGCCCCCCGCCCGCTACAACACCTCCCACTGAGGGAACAGCAGACTTCCTAAACCTAAGCCCCAATATCAATCAAGAGACCACTGAAGTGCCTACTGAGAAAAAGTTGAAGAATGCAGATTCCTTTGACTTCTTTGGCATGATGGAAAAAACCACTGAAGATACGTTTGGAGATTTTCTTAGTGGTTCCGCTGAGCAACAAAAGGTTGGTGTTTACTTTGTTGGGAATTTTAGCCACATCTCTCACGTCCACTTCCCATCACCGGAACGACTCAAAACTGTTTTTTTTACCTCTGGATAAGCTTGTGTTTGACCGCAATCTCACCATGCTAAGTGATGGTGTGGCCTAAGGTGGTAAGCACACAAAGTCTAGATGGGAACTAGCTCTCAAGTGCAGATGTCGGAACACACCGATAGGTGTGGCGACAGATTTTCAACTTGAGGGTGGTATACAGCCAGGCGGGTACTACAAATTACCCGACCACCGTGCTATGGTTTCCTCACGATTTTTTTCGTAACCGAAAGCTCAAGCTCATTGTAGGATTCAAATACACGACTTTCGCCGCGGTATCCGACGTCGCTACCACTGAGCTATCATCGCCTTAAATCATCTACATAAGTACAAGTTCTTCAAGTGAAGATTTGTACAAGAATAAGTGTTTATTGCAGCAATTCGCATCTGAGTCCATATTCGGTGACTTGCCGGCACCACCCACGGACACAACGCAAGCCAACAATGCTTCAACTGACCCGCTTAAGTTCGACCCATTTGGATTGGGACTAAATGAACCCCTCCCAGAACAGGAGCCGGTTCTCACTCCGCAGATGGTGCAGGATGATGGTAAGTTTATCGACTATTTTAATTTAGCATCAACTTATTTCAAGTGTACTTTTCAAGCACAGAAAACTTTGAAACTGGATTCAATATTGGGCAATTCACGTTTCGTCCAAATAACGTAACCTGGACTTATTTATATGACACAGAGAAATATTTTTATTACAGACTTTCTATTAAGTCCACCAAGCAGTAGTTAACTAAACAAACATGATGAAATGGTTTAACTTATTTACTTTTATTTTGGGTTCGTCAAAAAAGTATTAATATAAATCATAGTTTCCTATTTCTAACTAAAATTATCTTTCTTTCATACTTCACGCAGGAGGACCACAAAATATCACACTGGAGCAATCCCAACCAACAAAGAAAGATCCTTTCGGCGATCTCGGGCTACTCGGAGCGGCTATACCTCCTACTGGTAGTGTTAATCCACAGCCGAGCGTGTTACCCCCGGGATCCATGGCGCCCCCGGGATCCATGGCACCCCCGGGCTCGACGCCGCTAGTGAGTCCGCGAGCATCTCCCGCCCACACGCCTGCACATCAACCGCATACGCCCGCACGATCGCCTGCGCATCAACCTGACTACAGGTATTTACTATATAGGAACAACCTTGTTACGGCATTTTGAAAGGATCTCCAAATTACTCTAAATTGAACCTTATTTCATTCACATGTGATCGTAAATTGATATGTGTGGGGATATACGATCGTTAGTCTTTCACCTTAGTTAACATATACAGGTTGTTAGATAAGTAGTACGACAAACTTAAGGGTGTAGGTAGGCAGGTCACCTACCAAATATATAAAAACTTCCCTAGTGAAAGTATCACCATTTTAGATATATTTAATACCTAAAATTCTAAAATATCGAAATATCTCGAAAATGGTGTCCTTTTTATTGAGGTTATTTTTGTATATTTGGTAGATGACCCAGCCACCTATCTCCCCCTTAAGTTAACCGTACTACTTACCGGACTCCCTGTATATGTAGAGTTATAAAACGCTATTAAATTAAATCTATTTTTCTATACTAATATTATCTAAGCTAGTAAGTTATAAAGGAATACCCGGTTACAGTCGCCAACACTTCGAACCAGCCAAAACTCCTGGTGAAGAAAAAGTTAAGAAATCAGCTGACGTGTTTGGCGATCTACTTGGCAGCCAAGGATACGATTTTGCCGCCAAACGCGACACAGGGCCGAAGACTATGAACGCTATGAGGAAAGAAGAAATGGTCAAGGATATGGACCCAGAAAAAATGAAGATACTTGATTGGGTAAGGATAGATATAGGTTACTAGCCACAGACCTATTATCTAACTAGATAACTTAAGTCCCTCAATTTGTATGACGACCAACCGTGTCACTTTTTGGTGTCAATTAACGTGTCAATTTACATGGACATGTTTACTTGTGGTACGAAACATGTCCATTATTTGGGATTAGCTTTTCCTGTACAGTTTTACAGTCCTTTTTCTAGATGTATGTTGACGTCCGAAGGCAATAATGGTCGATCGCGGACTAAATGAAGCGACGTAGAAAGCAGACAAATTGTCTGCTTTTTGACACGCGAAGTACGTACATACACTCGCGACGCCTAGTTAGATAATTGGTATGTGTTACTAGCCTTCTTCTGTGCCGTGGTGTCGCGTTTATTTCAACTACAAGAGGCTGAATTGTTGAATTGTTGAAACTAACCCTAGCGTGGTCAGTCAGAACAACTCATCGCTAAATATGTTACCCTCAGTCTATATCAATGATGATGTATGGCACGGATTATGACCGCAATTAACAATTTGTCTGCAGTAGGTTAAAATAAAAATAATTTTGGAGGGTATTCCGATAAAAATATGCCTCGGTAGACAGATAAAGTCCTCATACTGGCATTTGCTCTACCAAAATCTAAAATACTAGAATCACTTTCACCATACATACTTAATATTCACATACACGCAATCGAGCGGCAATGGGTGCATTGCCTGAGTATTTACCAATTCTTCAAATAATTAAAATCTTCATATAAAGGAAGGGAGTCCCGTTTACGAAGAATTGTTATTAAGTAACTCATCACTCAAAGAGATTTACGGTAAATATAGCTTGATACCTTATTTTAGGCGGTCAAAAACAAGCACACCCAAATTTAAAAAAAAATACTTCACACGTACGTCATACAGTACAGCTATCAGGTTTATCCAAGTACGATGTCAGTGTGTAAACAACCATGTTGTTTCAGACGGAAGGCAAGAAGGCTAATATCCGCGCGCTGTTGTGTTCGCTGCACACGGTGGTGTGGGAGGAGTGTCGCTGGGCGCGCGTCGACATGTCGCAGCTGGTGTCGCCCGCGGACGTGAAGCGAGCCTACAGGAAGGCCTGTCTCGCTGTACATCCCGATAAGGTAAACAAATGGGATGTTTACTATACTATATACTGGAGATTTGTATGAAATACAGACTTGTGACGTCATTAATACACACCATCAAATTGGTAATTAAAAATCAGAAATAGGAGGAACAGTACAACGTATTTTATTATTGTCGAGTATTTTATGTTAGACTAGCCGTCCCCCGCGGTTTCACCCGCGTTCCCGAGGGATCTTATCTTTTCCCGGGATAAAAAGTATCCTATGTTTTTTCCAGGATACGGACTACCTGTGTGCCAAGTTTAGCCATATATAGTAACAAATATCCATCCATCCAAACTTTCACATTTATAATATTAAGTGGGATAGTGCCATCCACGAAGTCGCGCCCCCTCTTTCCGAATACGTTGTAGGTACTGTTCCTCCTATTTATGATTTTGTATATTTGTATTTCATACAAAACTCCATTATATTGACATTTAATAAAAAGAAACTGAGAAATGTACATTTATTAATGTCATAAAAAATTAAATGTATTACGTATACATATTGTATGATCATTATCAATAACAAAACCACAATTAATTTGTTTCCAGCAAATGGGCACCCCCAACGAGAACATAGCCAAAATGATATTTATGGAGCTGAACAATGCTTGGAGCGACTTTGAGAATGACGCCAAACAACAGAATCTTTTCCAAACTTAAACATGTTTATTCAACTATAGGCCGGTATTAGTTCGTAGTTTAGTACACAAATGGGGAGTCGTTATGTTATTAAAACGACTGATTTGACTTGTTAGTTATTCAATTGTCTAACATAGGAATAAAGTCCAGTTTGAATCGGTTAATACGGTGATCTTGATAGTCATCTCGCACCGAGTCCAAATTGGAGTTTAGGCTTTGTAATCCACTATCAAAGGATCCCGATAGGTGAGGTAGAAGAAATCTTTCAAGGGGAATATAAATATAGGTATACCGTGTTACTGAGAAATGTCTTAAACTTATTCGAATAGGTCATGTGAAAGGCAGTTTTGATTTGATATAAATTTAAATTATGATTATTAATTTTGATTGTAAAGTTGGTTCTAAAAAATAAGATTATTAATTAATTAACGCCTCAGTGACTATACAGGTTGTTCAAAATATGTGTAATAACTTTAATAGTACTCTATTCCCGGGAAATACTTTTTGGAACTACCTGTTAGTTAGCAGCTAATGTCAAATACTTAATTGGAAGTCTTAACATGAATATAAATATGTATATCGGGATATATGGGTATGTAGTGTGAGCTTTGCACATATTGTAATCGTTTATTAGCTGATGGTAGTATTGTAGCATACCTTATTGTAAACAAAAGATTCCATAAATACTTAATAACTTGTAGCGTTAAAGTAGTACATTCACGTTTATAGTGTTCAAGAACAAAGTATGTTTTATGAGCTGTAAGATATTGCAGAGCTATGAAATTTTATGAGAGATATTTACTATTTAAATTGTTCAAAATAATTTGCAACGCTTCGATACCATATAACAAGCTAGGTAAATGGTAATAATTGTGTATATTTTTATAGGTTTTACGCATTATTATGTACAGAGTTGTAATCAGAATTATGTACTTCCATTGATATTTTCAAGTTCATCATACTTAGTATTTTCGTTTTACAAAATAGTGCCATGACTTCATTATATTCTAATACACTAGTACTTACAGGTTGAAAGTATTTTATCTGCATATAATATCCTCCATAAAAAAGTACGTAATAATGTTCACACTCTGTATACAAGCGCTAGCTAGTTATTTTTGTATGATTTTGCACAATATGCATTACTAGAGATGTAATTAATAGTTGAGACTTAAATCTAGTTTTCATCTTATAATACTAATAACACTTTAAATATCTTGTTATTAGGTATTGTTCGTTTGTGAGCGTTTTCTGAGAGCTTATGATAATATTAAGTTTGTACATTCCTAACTTAATTAGATGTAATCGATGTTTTTATATTTTATTATACCGCTTATTATACTTATTTTCTATATTTTGTCTAGTACGTGATCGTTTCGCACTAAAGAGTTTTTCATTATATATTTCAAATATTTTAGTACAACGAAAAAACAATTAATCGGCATTTGATGTCACAGAATAAAAGTGAAAAATCTTTCTGGGTTTTAAAATCCACGGGTAAGCCGTATATACTTTTTTCAGTACTGTTTTTATATCTACTCAGGGAAGTAAATTATATTTTTTGCAGCCTGTATAACACGCATATTTATCTCCGAGTATTGCCAGCATTTTTAGTATTTAGCTCGTGCAATAGTTCCTTTAGAGCATATTCTTTTATTACTTAGGATATATAAGGGGTGATCCACATAATAAATATATATTTTATGTAACGTATTATGCGAATAACACCCCAAAAAAAGTAGGACAAGTACCTATTCATGATTTGAAAACAGTATCTATGATTTGATGAGGCCAGTGAATTAGATTCCTTAGTAAGTGTTTTGAATATTGTGTATATTTTGCTTATAAATACGTAGATAACGTAAGATAAAATACATAACAAATTGTTCCGAAATAAATAATTGCAATTAAAACGTTTTTTTATTATCAATAGTCTTGCTACCTTTGCTTACCTTATACTCAAGGTCTGCATCTAATATTCATAACTTGGCATACATAGATTGAAACAAAGTACATTTCTCAAGTAATAATCGTCTATTTGATAAAATAGAGTTGGCGCGAGTTACCTCTTACAGACGAAACACTTGTTAGGTTTGAATAATATTAATATTTTCGCTCAAATTCCACAATAATGAGCACACCTTCAATCTAACTATTTCAGTTCCGTCAATCAGGTACGAAATACAACAAAACCAAAAATCATTCTTATCTTATTTATTCACTTAAAATACATTTAACTTTACATTTTCGTCAGCTCTCCTCCATTTTAACATCGAGACACCCGTATCGCTCGAGCAGTTCCTGCTTTTTTCGCCGGAGCAGAGCTTCTTCTATGTCTTTCTGTGAGGGCACAGCCACGTTTGAAGTCAACTCGGACATAACGGGTTCACTGTCTTCGTCTTCTATTCTCTTGTCTTCGGGCTGGAAATTGATACAAAAAAATTCATAAAGTTTTTAAAATGAAATGAGTGGTTTATGCAGTATATAAATATATCCAATGAGTATTAAGTACAAATCGATGTATGCATCCTCACAGAATTACGCAACTGATTTTAATTTGATATAGGTACCTATGCTTAAAATTCTAAGCTAAGAATTCACGTGCTAATACTGTGGCTAATTGAGTAAGCGATTTTGGTTTTTCAATTTCCTCTCATAAAACAGTTTCAGTTTCGATATTAGATCCGAGATTTTTATCAAGCAAGACCAACCAACTAAATTATGACTGTTACTCACATCTTCAGGATAAATGTTCTCCTCTTCAGGCAAATCTTGATCCTTATTCTGTTCTTTATTTGCCTTCCATTCGATCACAGCTTGTACAATCGCTAAAAATAAGAAAAAAAAATAATCGCCTGAAAATCGACCAAATCATCAACGCCATAAGATTGTTTTTATACCTTCTTTCTCGGCTTCCTTTTCTAAAGGCAGTAACAGACCATCATCGTCGTCTCGGTATCCGTAATAGTCAGCGTCGACGTCTCTCATTAAATCGGCGCGCGTTCTTCTCGGAGGCGGCGGAGGCTCTTGCTCGAATAGTTCCCGAACCCCTTAACACAATAAATAAATTTAAAACAAATGTTATTCAAAACTTGTAGACCAATAAATCAATAGGTCGCTTACTAAGAAAGAAAGTAGTTAATTAGACAGTACAGTAAAAGCGCAGTAGGTTTGCTCGTATTATAAAACTGCTAATCATAATAATTTACCAACCTGGTAAATCCTTAGCGGCACCAAAGTACTTGTAACCTCGATTACCCGGGACTTCCTTTCCATCTTGGTCTAACATCTTCGGCCCCACTCTCGCATGATCTGGTCCACCTAGAGACTTGATCTGAACCTCCCAGTGGCGTTTTTCCCGCATCAACTTGTTGATTTCATCGTTTAGATCACGTATTCGAAACTCTCCGAGACCAGCTGTGGAGGAATCATGTGATATTAAATTGATGTGTCTTGTAAATAACACGAAAAAACTTTGTCATAAATTGCATTAATAATATCAGCTACGCAGATGATATGGTGTTGCTGGCTCCGTCAATCAGTGCGTTGAGAAAGCTGCTCTTAATCTGCGAGACCAATGCGGCGTCTAATGGTCTCAAGTACAATGCAAATAAAAGTGAACTGTTGATCTTTAAAGCCGGCAGTAAGTGTCCCTATTATGTACCAGATATTACTATAAATGGCATAACAGGGTCACCGCCTTTAAGTACTTGGGGCACTGGGTCACCGAAACTTTGTCTGATGATCTTGACGTAGACAGAGAACGTAGGGTGATGGCTGTGAGGTGTTATATGCTAGCTCGAAGATTCGCCAGGTGTACCAGAGATGTTAAAATAACGCTATTCAAAGCATACTGCACATCGTTGCATATACATGCAACTTGTGGTGTAGGTACACCACAAGTTGCATGATGCACACACGATGCGAGCATACAACGCCCTTCGTGTTCAATTTAATAATGGCTTTAGAATGCTGCTGGGGCTGTCCCGTTTTTGTAGCGCATCTGGAATGTTTGCTGAAGCTCGGGCCGATGGCTTTCAAGCCATTGTGCGTAAGAAAACAGCTTCTCTGATGCACCGAGTGCGGGGCAGATGAGTATTAAGTACGAGTAGCATTCTAGCAGTATTAGCCAACAAATTTGACAGTCCCATTTTGAGGCACTGGGTCTCTGTGCATTCGCCCTATGTTGGCAGAATTTAACATAGGTAATCTAATTTTCATTTGTAATTTAATTCTCATTTGTAATTTATAATTTAATTTCATTTGTAATTTTTCATTGTTTGTATTGTAATTTATTTTTTATTTTAATCTGTATATACTCATAGTTTGTATCTTTTATATATGGACAATCTGTCTGAAATAAAGAATTTAAATAGAATTTGAATAAAACAAAATACATATAAACGTATGTACCAGCGAATCAATAATAGGTAATATCTGAAATACAGCGAGTTTGTTTTGTAAAAATCAGACACAATACCATTTGTTTAACTTTATTTGAAAACGTTCCTATACTTATTTCTTGCCCTTCTGTTTCTTCGATTTTCCAGTATTTCCTTTGCCCTTCGCTTTGCCTTTTGCCTTTCCTTTGTTTTTTTTCTGTTTCGTCTTTGAAGCTTTACTTTTAAGATCATTAGCACTGCATTGAGCGGATATGTTAGTATTGACATTATCAACGACTTTTTCCGATGGCGCTTTCGGGGTTATGAGTTCTATTTCAAGGTCAGTCTTTTTATCTTTAGTCTCTAACTTTTTTCCTATTTTCAAAATGAACACATCTTTCAAAGGATGTATCATTTTTTGCATGTCAACTGGTGCTGGACAATTTGAAGGAGTTACATTGATTATTTTTCTATTTTTACTACCACCAATTCTATCGCATCCATTGTAAGTATATTTCAAGTTAGATGAATAAGTGTTGTGCGTTTTATCTGGATTGCACATATCTCGTGGCATTTCAAACTGTATCTGTTCCCCAGTGTTATAAGGAGTACTTTCACATGAACAAAGTTCTTGAATCTTGTCGTATTTTCCCATGCGCTCAACTTTAGTGCTTTTTGGAATTCTTATTTTCAATTCGTTCACGTTCATTTTAGTGAAAATTTCATCGTATTTCGGCATACCATCTAGAAAAAGATTAATTAATTAATTAAAGCCATATAATACATGTACCTATGTATATGGGTACTCACTCTACATTAGTTATTAATAATTTTATACCTTGTCTATTTGAATATACAACTGGTTCTGCAGATCTTTTTGATGATATTACACTAGATATTTGAGAAATAGGACTCTCTGATATTTTATAGTGTGGTTGATGGACGGCACACTGCGCCGCTTTTTTTGAAAATACATCTTCGTCTAATAATATTTTCCCTTGATCGTCCATTTCTACTTTTTGGCAAGAATACATTGTCATACCATTATCTTGTTTTAAAAGAAAAGAAGTTCCTTGTGGTTTTGGCGAAGCACTAAACGCTGTAGTAATCTCTTTGCCAAGAAAAGATATTCGTGCTGTTACTTCAATAACTCCTATAGAGTCCCGAGTTTCGCTATCCCCGCAGGATAAATAATAGAGGTTTTTCGAAAGTGGCGATGACGTTGTACATAATATGTTATCCTTTGGTTGCTCGTTAGCCCATTTGTTACAAAGTTCTTCTCGAAGTGTGATGAATTCCGGAGTTAAGTCCATGTGAGTTTCGCCAATTTTTGTGACGCAACTAGAACACGGCGGTTGTTTCGTCAGCTGTAATATAACCTCGAACTCTTTGACACTGCATATTTTATCGTAAGTCATAGCGAATAAGGTAGACTTTCCGACATTTAATTTACTAAAATTATCTATCTTGCCATAAGATGAATCGTACAAAATAATTGGTTGTTTTCCCAAAAATGTGGCCGTAATTACCAAGTTATTATAATCAATATCGAAACATTCGCATTTCATGTGTATCTTGTTTATGATTAATTCAATTAGAAATAAATGATATGGAAAATTTACGTCTTCTTTCACTGATTTTAGCTCTTCTTTAGTGCGCGCAATGTCATCACATAAACACTTTATGGACTGTTTCAAGGCGTTTGCTTCATTAGTGAGTATTTTACTCATGTTGGCTATTTTATCAATGTTTCTATCTACTGCTTCAGATTCTGGTTCCTCGTTACTCTTAGAAAGTTTTTTAATAGACTCAGTTAATTCTTCAACATGGTCACTAATGCTTTTACCCTGTGGTTCTAGATTGGTTACCGCATCAATAATATTATCTTCTTTATTTTCGGATTGTACACTAAGACTTTTCTGTACTGCTTGCTTAGCTCTCGGTGATATTGTGCCCTGAGCACTATTTTCGCTTCTATTAGAGGATTTGATAGGGCTTTTATGGGGCGGTGATATTGTGCCCTGAGCACTATTTTCGCTTCTATTTGAGGATTTTATAGGGCTTTTATGGGGCGGTGATATTGTGTCCTGAGCACTATTTTCGCTTCTATTTGAGGATTTTATAGGGCTTGTTGTCATTGTGTTTGGACTCGACAATCGCCGTGAAGTCGGTAAATTTACTGGTTCATGACTTGCTGCACTTAAATCACGTATTGGAATCTGTGGTGGTGGCGATGTTGAGGATATAACGCCCGGAGACCGTATCACATCACTTATTCGTGAGGGTGGCGACTGTGAGATAGGTGACCTGGGTGAAGGCGGCGCGGAAAACCTTTGTGGTGGCGGTAGCAAAGGCATTTCATTTATTTCAGTAAATTGTTTATTTGGATCCGGATTGA
Organism: Ochropacha duplaris; assembly: GCA_951361185.1. Lineage (NCBI taxonomy): Eukaryota > Metazoa > Arthropoda > Insecta > Lepidoptera > Drepanidae > Ochropacha > Ochropacha duplaris. The sequence continues at coordinate 3,990,027 of OX592696.1, forward strand.
CGCCGTCTAAAGTAACGCTCGGTTGTTTTTGTGATCTTACACTAGGCTCTCTTGCTGGGCTTTGAACCAAAGGTGAATTTGATGTTTCAGGAATAATATCTTCCATGATGGAAAATTTAAAATAACTCTTAGAAGACTAAAACTAAAATTTTCACATTGTTTATTACAAAACTATGGCCATGATTAAACCCCCATAGCCATATAGATTTGAGAACAATAATTGAATTCAGTAACAAACAAATTAGTGGTATCTAAAATAAGTTTTATTTTAAATTGCCTTTGTGTTTTTGACAACAATTACACATAGATGATATGGCCAAAGGTGGTAAACTATAGAAGGGAATACCATACCTTTGGGTAATTCATTCATAAAAAAAACTAAGTTTAAAAACATTGGTGGATTGATTGAAGTATTTTTAAAATACTCGAAAAATTTAATATATGGTAAAATTTAATGGAGGGATGATACTTTATGGGCCAAAAAGTTTATGTTATAAAATGGTGTCAATAAACTAGCCCTATTAAGTATTAAGTAGCTATATTGGGTACTTTTAATTTTATTTATTTATTCAATCAATTGCAGCTTAACAGTATGAACCGAAACGCCGCAAAAACATTGCATTCATCTTTCTAACATACTTTTCCATTCAATTAACAGTACAGTGCCATCCCTGTCACAGCAGGGAGCTGAAGCAGGTACCTGATAATATGAATAGCCCATGGCACAGGCGAGTGCTGGCGGTGGAGTATGCGCGGTGAGCTCACTACTAGCAACTGGTGCTGGTGGCAGCTGGGCACAAGTAATTATCAGGCACAAACAATGTCTTCCTTGCAATCAACCCTACCTCTTAAAATGCGTTTTTGTAGGTATTTTAAGGGGTAGGATCTCATCAGATGGAGGTTACTATTTTTCATTTACAGATGGAAATTATTCAGCCACTGAAGCTGTAATTGATAACATTATTTACCATTTTGAATTTGAGCAACTTTCTTGGCAATTTCTCTGACTATTTGCAGTCTCCATTTTTCAGCTTGCGGCAAATTGTTACATTCTGAGGCAAGGTATGGTCTCCGCTCACGTTGACCTCCTGCTTCTTGTACTTGTGCGGCGCGCCATCGAGCGAGGGTTGTCCTGTTATCATTTATTATAATTAATCATTTTAAGTAATATACATATTGTTGTCACATAAGTTACCAGAATGACTATCATTACTGTATAATGAACAGCAGCAACATTATCGGATGGTTTAATAATACAGGCAGTATTTTTTTTCAATTTCTGGCTTGGGAAAATATTTTTTCAAAAATCTAATGATGCAGTTTTAGTTTTAATCAAAATCGGTTTTGAGACTCTTTTCAAAATTTTTCGTTATTCCCTTTAGTTTAGGATTTGGCCATCCACGCCAACTTGTGTATAATCATCATGATCAATAATTAAAATTGCCAGTTGTCAGCCAGCTAAGTGACATAATTAATCTGTAATTGTATATTGACTAGCTGTCCCTCGCGGTTTCACCTGCGTTCCCGTGGGAATGTTTATTTTATACAAACCTTGTCGTAGCAATATGAATACATAAAACAAAGAATGATCCAATTTGGTGCAGTCATTCGAAAGTTGTGAGTGTACATACATATCATAAATAGCTAATATGTTGTAAAATTCATGCTGTATATGATTTTTAATTACCAATTTAATGACGAGTAGATCTTTTAATGGTGTTTATTTATGATGTCACAAACTAGTATATTTTCATACAAAACTCTACATAAACTACTGTTTAGACATTTCATAAAAAGAAGCTGATTCGATATGTCAGTCAATACCCCTAGTAATAAAATGAATTCTCACACAAAATAGCCATAGGGTCAACAAACAGACAAGTAGGTACCACAAGCAGAGGTATTCCATTCACAAAAAAAAATGTACAATCCACACATCCAAATTCAAGCTAAATACTCACATTGCTTTCTCTGCATTACGGGCCTGCAAATAATAAAAAAATGTGTTTAATCACAGATAACATTGTTTATGCTTATGTTTACTACTCAGAAGTTACAACATTGTGAACTGCATGTACATAGTACATAAAATGCACTATTACCACTTTCAAAATAAGTATTATCAATATCACAATAAAATTTGCTCAAACGAAAAATCTCTGAAATGCTGGAATTAAGCACTTACTTGAAAAGTATTATAATTGTTTTTTAGAGAGTTACAGATATTATTACTTATCTCTATTACTATAAAAAGCTGCGATATTTATAACACTTACCATATTTATCAACAGCGAATACAGAAATCCAGGAAACTTCTGTGTTCAATAGAGTGAATGGCACACACAAACCAAACAAAATTGAATTTTAAATATGTACTACAAACATTGTACATACAACGTAGGTAACCTAAAAATAAAAATTATTATTGACAAAACAGACGATTGACTTGACTTGACATTGACAAAACGTCAGTCCAGTCAAGAGCGTAACTCTGATTCATAGTGGTTATATTCTCTTCCGCGTAACATGGCTTAAAAATATCAGGTGAGGACTTTAAACCAGCCGGTGAGGATAGTGATCATGCCTATCATCTGTGAAAAAAATATAACTACTAGGTAGAAAGATTTTGAATAGTTTTGACTCTGAGTATTAACTACCTACTTTAAATTATAATATTACAAAGTAAAACAGGAAACTCAAACTCAAAACTGTGTGACGGATTTTTTACGTATTTCTTCGGTAATTTGACGGAATTGAAAAATGATCTTTGGCAATACTGCAAAAAAACCTCAAAAAAACCGAGAAACGTAGTGATTATATACTCTTTGAAACCGAGTTCTAGCTACATATCAGTAATCTGTGGTTCTTATTTATAGTTTTTTTGGTTCGTATTTGTGTATAGTTTTCATTGAATTATGATTATAATCTCAATATTCACTGCTGTTTCTTTACAGCCTTTATAATGAGTGAAGTGCATTGAGATAATGGCAGAAACTACTCTTTATCAAGATTTATCTCGCAGTTGGATCAATTGTCCTCCAGAAATCCTGATCACAATTTTTAGGAATTTGGATAACAAATCATTGCTTACATGTTTGTCTGTGAGCCAGCAATGGAGGGCCATTGCAGACTATATTATCCAGGTTAGTCAAAGCATGCTCTATTTTTAGGGTTTCAATTCCAAAGTCAAAGTTAAAACCATGTATTTAGTTTAGTTAGGGCCTAGCAAGGTCCTAGAAGGGCACTTATGAAGGTCGAATTACAGAAGGTACCACTGTCGTATTCCGTCTGTCCACACACACCATGCACTCTGCATATTTGTAATGTCAATATCGAAGAACACATTTTCCGACAGATGAGATAAGATTTTATGTAGAATCAGGCTAGGAATGTTGTCTTTGCTTTTGTTACTTGTCATATAACTAAATTATTGCAAATATACCACAATAATACTCTATATGCTCAGGCCATCTGTAAACAATTATCATTTTCTTTAAAATAGACCTGACAATTGTTGTGATGTTTATTTTGAACATTTTATCATCCCAGAGTGTTTGCCTCTATTGCCTCTCCAATATAATTTCAGATTCATAGAAATTGGAAAATTGTGGCTGAAGACAACATGGTTTGTGGAGGAGTAACATTTGAAAGAAAGTCAAAACTGAACTGGAATGACATTTACATGAACTCACTCCTATGGCAGAAAGTAAACAATGCAATTATGTTACATGTGTTTACATATTCTGAGATAACATTTGAGAATTTGATCATTTTAAATGTAAATGTTTATAAAGGTATTTTTATTATCTTATTTCTTATTTGGTTATTTATAGTACTTGACTGGCTGGCTACCACCTATTTTATTTACTTATGAAATTGCAGTTTTGTACAAATAAGTTTGAGTATTTTTTATATCTTTTTATTTCTATTAATCAAAGTGGAGAAAGCTGTTATCATCATCATGTGAGCCGAAAGACATCCATTACTGGACAAAGACCTTCCCCATAATTATATAATATTATTATATATTTTCATATTAAAAATAAAATATTTAATTTAAAAAAATATATATTATTGTTTCAGATAATCTCATAGCGGTCACACACTCTGGAGCCAAATATTATGATATAGAGACTTGTATCTTTAGGAAACAAATTGAAATAATGTCATGTAAGGATACAATACAATGTAAATAATTAGCTGAAAAAGACAAAGGCCTACAATAAGCGATTGTAGAAAATTGTCTTACAAATAAAATGTTATACACAATGACTTGGTAAGAATCTTTTGTTTTCAGGTCTTGATTATAATGAGAGTGATAATATTATATTGATATCATATTATACATCAATCACTGATGCCAATCTATTCAAATGTTTATGTTTGTTTGGAAAATTAAGCATAGATAATGACAGTTGTTCTCTTAAACATGCTAAATTTCTCTCCAATGTGTTGTTGTATAAGTAAGTTTATTCTTTGCTTGATCGCTTCTCTGCCTTTTGGCTAAATCAAAGTGTAGTTGTTACTCATACTTTTGACAAATACCCTCTTACTTTGGCAGTTAGGCTAATAAGATAATAATAAATAAATAAATATCCTGGGACGTTTTTCACACGGCTATCTGATCCCAAACTAAGCAGAGCTTGTAATACCAAATGACTGATATACTACATTATCCTTTTTTTTGTGAATAGATAATTACACCCAGACTCAGGACAAACAGACATGTTCATTCACACAAATGTCTGTCCTGGATGGGAATCGAACCCACGCCAACCAGCCCGTCAATAATATATTAGAACAAGCCTTACATACGCTTCAGAGGCATACACATATTTCAGTCTGTATGCAAAAATAAACCTATTTGAGGTAATAATAAAACACACTGTTCTTCGACAACAACTCTAAAACAACTATACTGTGTATCAGACAGAACCGCATCAAAATCTGTTCAGTAGTTTTTAAGTTTATCGCAAACATACAGACAGATGCGGCGGAGGGACTTTTTAAAAAAGGATATTGAGTAAGTAGGTAGGTACATATAGTAATATAATACCTGATGTTATTTCAGATTAGAAAACAATGCCTGTTACGTACTTACCAGCAAAAACATACTGTGGCGCTACAAGTGGGATGGAAAAAATTGGAATGAACACTTTCGAGCACGATACTACCATAACAACCACAGCATAGTATCATTACACGTGCATAGACAAGAGGTGTATATTTTAAGCAAATCTGGACAAATTCTACTAAGTGATGTGGATAGTATGTGTTTCACTGTTGTTGCGAATTCTCAATATGATATGAGTAAAACGTCTACATGTCCAGTCATGTTTGGAAGTTATAATGTTGTTTGCGGAGGTAAGATTTTATTTGCTTCCACCCATTGATATCTAATAACTAAATTTAAACAATCCCAAGCTAAATTTTCTCAAAACTATCTCAAATTGTGTAGGGTAATACCAGTAATTTTTTTTAAGTTGTATTCACAAAGCTATGTACAAAAGGCAATAAAATTTTACGACTCATACCCTAGCCAAAATATATCTTAAACGAGCACTGAGGCATGTTTACCGTCGGAGCGTTCGAATGATACTAAATTAAAAGAGTACCCAAATGTTTGAGTGGTCTCTCATTTGATAAGGTCATTTTTGTCGCTGATTGTGTATCTTTAGTTATTAGATATCAAAGCTTCCGTCACGTAGTTGTGGCCGTGTTCCTGAGGGATCGTGTTTTTCAAGTATATAAATTAAGTACTAGCTGTTCCGTGCGGTTTCACCTGCGTTACTGAAGGGTTTTATCTTTACCCGGGATAAAAGTTCAGTCGCTTATGCGTGAAATAGTAACAAACATCCATCCATCCAAACTTTCACATGTATAATATTAGTGGGATAAACATTGTGATCTAGCACATCATGGCGCTATCTATATAATATGACACTAACTAAGGACAACATTTATTTTTGTACTTTTTCAGTGCCAAGTAATGAGGACGTCGAATCGAAGTACATTGATTATGTAGACAACATGTTGATGGTATGTCCAGGTTTGTCCTGCGCGGCTCAACACGGACATGTCTTGTTTCTTGGCTTTGAAACTGGACAAGTAAGTATTCTTATCTATACAAATACTTAAATAAAATTCAATTGTATGTTTGTAATGGCAAAATATTTTAGACAATTTAGTAATTAGGGGCCGTTCAAGTATTACGTAAGCACTATGGGGGGGTGGGGGGGTCTTTGTTTTGCTTATTTTGGATGACATGGGGGGTAGGGGAGTCTAGATGATGATTATGTCATCGGTAGTTATTTACTTTTTTACACGAATGGCAACCCTCACATTGTCTATGCTTGAAAACGAAACGCATTTTCGGGGATTCCCGCAAATAATGCATACGTTTAGGCATTATTGTAAGCATAGCAACGTTGATTCCATTAACCAAAGTTTAACGGTTAAATAAGATGTCGTTTCAAATAGACAAATCCAAGTTATACCAAAAATTATAATGTTTTTGTCCCTTACTCTATGTTGAATACTATATCAGTAAAATCTAATCTCTAACCTAAATCTATTTTCTTATTTTTAAAATTATAATTATAATATAAAAAAAATACATTTATAATTGAAAAATGTTTACGTAAGCATGGGGGGAGGGGGTAAGAGCCTTGCTTACTTTTGCTGACAAGGGGGATGGGGGGTAAATAATTGTAATAAATCTGCTTACGTAATATTTGAACGACCCCTTACACATAATTATAATTACGGTACATATCAAATATAAAATTTCTGTTTGAGTGTTCTGACTAATTTTAATTTCGGAAATGGCTGGACTGATTTTGATGGGATAGCTAATGTTATAAGGAGTAACTACTTTTATTTTAGAAAATAGTTAAAAACTTGTATTTGGCCTTGTTTTTTTGTCTTCAATAATATAGAAAATGTGAACAATAGATTCAAATAGGAAAGTATTTTATATATCGTAGAAAAATGCATAGGATACTTTTTATCCAGAGGAAGATTTCATAATATGATAGATAACAAAGTGACTCTATCTACTGACTGCGTACTAACGCAGCAGTTTATATAGCGAACGTAGCAATGACGTATGAAATGTTACTGAGAGATACCTACTTCTATTACTGAATTGCAGATGATTCCGTGTATTCAGCTTTCAGTTAACTTTAAGAATACGCACACTAAACATTTTGTTTTAACTTTCAGGTTAAAATTTGCATTTGGAAACCGCAAAGAACGGATAAACCCTATAATATGCAAGAACGTATCTTAGACATCAGACAATTTGATAAAAACACCAGCGATTTTAAAATCATAGCCATAAACGTTTATGAAGCAAAAAATTGCCATCACTTGTTCATTTGCACAAGTAATTATATATACTGTTGAGTAAATGAAGATCTAACAAACTAATGTGAAGAATGTAGTTTGGGCAGAGGTTTCACCCTACTATTGTTAACTTCAGCTGCCGGAGTTAGAATGCTGAGCTACGGCTCTGCTATCCATTCGCTAAAACGCTCCCCCTTCCATCGCCATCTTTCCTTCTTTTTTCATCACTACTTTATGGAATACTTTTAATGACGGTGTTGCCATTTTTGAAATTGATACTTTTATTTAATTTAATCAATAAATTATTATTTTAAGATAAAGTAGCTCTAAAATCATACGATAAACATAAAAATCATGACATTCGGCCATCCGCCATCGTACAGCCTCCGGCGTACGATCAAACAACACAAAAACTGGGGTAAATGAAATGCAATAAGATATAAGTACTTAAGAATATTTTAAAAACTTTGTTTCAATTATTATTAATAATAAATATAATAAAAAGATACAATTTTATCGAATCATAATCATGACATTCGGTCTGCATAAAAATATATTTTAATAATCTGACTCTGTAAGTAGGCGAATCACTGGCACTGGAACTAAATCAGATCAAATAAGTTATAACATCAGAATCATGGCGATATGTGAAGTCAAACGAAAATCTCGCTTACTGTGCCAGCAGAGGTACATCGGCAACACAGCTTCAAGATCATTTGCTGTGGTGGAATAGGCCCATTTGGCTCTCAAGATTTAACATTAACTTTGATACTGAGTAACCAGAATATTTCACAAATCAAGAGACGAAAAAAAAATCAAAGGCAGTTAATGTCGTCACAAATCAAGAAAGAAACGACATTATAGAAACGCTGATTACAAGATTCAGTATTTTAAATCGTAGTAGCATGGCTACGTCAGAGTAGTCACTCTTAAATCAAAGAATGGCTTCATAAAACGTCCTATTAATCAACGATCTATTTTACCTACAGGGTGAGAAAATCATCAACAAACGCAATCAAATCAGTGCACTGAGCCAAAACGGCGTTACTCATTTAAATCCGCTATGATGGCGTTGCTCTTTTGAAAATAGTTTCAAATGCATCATGTTTGAATAATATGTCAGAGTTCAAAGATAGTCAAGTGATGTACTTTGATAAAATTTACAGCATGGGACTGATAAAAGATAACTGGAAAATACTTGCATATTACAACATGAACTCCAAGCAAGGCATAGCTGCATTGAATAAGACTAAGTATATAAAGCATCTAGATGAACAAAATATTCAATGCGAAGTCCTATTGTTTCAGTTACGTCATGGCTGTTCAGAGCTCGACTACTACGATCATAATATGTTGCAAAGTCAACATTCCGACGGCTCCTCCGGCGACCTCACCGGGGCCTTATCGACGGTGTTGGTTACGTCGCCAACCGCCTGTTCGGTTTATTGGATCAGAGTTTTGCGGAACCGTATGAAAAGGATATCGAACCGCTTCGAACTAATCATACATCTATTATAGATCAGAATACAATGTCTTAAAAAGAACTGAAAAGTTAATCGATAAGCAAACAAAGCTTAACAATCAGCATTTGATGAATTTAGATGCTACAACAAATGTTTTAAACAGGAACTTCAATAAAACTTCGACATGGATCTGTTTACATTAACAGCAAACAATATGCTACAAAACCTAAAGAGTACACAGAAGATGCTAGCAGATACCATCATTGACCTCTATCATGGTCGATTCAAACCTCATTTATTGTCTCCTGAACAACTAAAAAGAGAGCTAAGTACTATTGTTAAACATTTAGCACTGCCTATAGATGACATACAAAACAATCTCAGAAACATCTATCAGCTATTAACAGTGTAAACAACGACTTCAGAACAGTACCTACTGTCTTTTTGATATCAGGGTCCCTCTCGTGAGCCAGAATCGAATCGAACTTTATAGGTTTATACCTATACCTCAACAATCAGGAAATAACAAGATCAGAATTGTGGCAAGAACAGACTTCGTTGGTTTTAATTTACGGAAAGACTTCTATGTAATAATGATAAAATTCGATCTGGAGTCGTGTTTAGACAGCAGAGCTCAGGAACAGCTTTGTGCCGTTTACAGAAACCAACATACCACCTTAGAGAAGATAAAGATCTTTTTGAAATGAACTATCAAACCAATCAAAGTGTGAAACCAAGGTGGAGACATGTACTAATCAATGGATTAGAATGAGCAATACAAATAATTAATAGTAATAAATGTTTGCTGTAATCAGTGTCAAGGTTGAATCATGTGCGAGGATCAAGTTTCCGCACAACAATTGACTTTATCATTTCAAAAACATTCAATATACCTTGCTGGTACAGGCACACATAATTTTACCCATAGATATAGGTATAGCCATAGATATCGAGTCACGTACAAAATCCAAGCTAAATGCTATCCGCGTGAGTATACTTTTACAGCTACATTTGTTTAATAACAAAGGGAGAGAAATGTTTTAAAACAGTTTTAAGTTCAACCTAATTACAACCATAGCACCCAGTATTAAAGTCACAAATCTTCAAAATATTCTCTAATACTTTCGATCATTAGTCACATAAAACGAGCAAAGCAATAAACTACTCCTGTCACTTAATAGAAAAAGACATAAGTTAAAGAACATTTAGTGTGAAATCAACCTTAAAGAGCAACAAATAAAGTATGTTTTCCCGTTATGTTGCCTTGAGAGCTACATCGTTTTGTTTCGTTTATTTTTTTCTTCTTCGAAGTTTGTGCGTGTGTTGGCGAGTTTGGCCAATCATTTGTAGCGTTGGTAGCGTGGTATAAAATATGTAATTTTGTTCAAAATTGTATATTATTTGTTAGTTTAAAGCTTAAAATATATCTTATTCTTTATGTTCTTACCGAAAGTAAGATACCCCGGCCGTTAAATTGCTTTTTCGAGCATTATTTTTGCAACTTTTGAATACACACTGCGGCATTGTGAGACGTGTTTATATTGGCTGTGTTCAAGCAAACTAAACAAAATAAGAGCTCACTTTTGAAGTGCGCTCTTATTTACCGAGACGTATATTTTTGTGCCGACCCTAAATCTATAGCTATTGTGGATCGAAGATTTTACCTCATACTTATAATTATAAGTCTATACTAAAACTGAATGTATAACAAATAATACATTATCTCTTACTTCATTATTCATGCGTGTCGCTCATTCTAATCTTAATCTCAAATTACAATCAATTTCTTCACAGTTTGTGATTATACCTATCATCATTATTACATTTATTTTTATTAAAAATCAAAACTCACTCAATCAGTCTAGGGTCCGGCATGGCACCAATGAACGTTTACAATTGACTCCACGTTCTTTTTTTTTTTATTCATTCGCAATTTCAAAAATATATAAGAAACATTTCCCAAATACAAAACAAAACATTCCAGTCACCCCACGTGGGATCCCATTGCAGAAACGAACACAGTTCCCGAGAAAGACCTTTTTCGACTTTAGCTAGCCTGAATTCGGGTGATGAGGATTGCTATTGACCTCAAACAAATTCAAATACCTTCGAACAAACACAATGTTTTAAAATAATAGATCCACTGCTCATGGTAGACACCCTGTGGTAGGCACTGGCAACCGTAAATTATTTACATTGAAAACTATAGTGTCAGGCTTTAACCACGTTTCAGTAAAACATAAAACATCAACTTTCATCACAGTATAAAGATATATTATACTGTGCTTTCATTTTGTTCAACAAGTTCAACATCATATATTTTGCCAGAGAAGCGATTTATATTCTGATGCAATAAGGTGATATTCTGCCTATAGGCTTCTCTATTGTCAAAACTATATATTTAAATAATTAACCACAATAATATTATTAGTATGACTAAATAATAGGCTGGGTCACTTCACCTACTGTTTGTTATACTCACTATAACCATATCAATATGATATGCTATCAATGTAGCCATCAAGTTAAAAAAAAATCTTCTTTAGCGGCGTTGCGCACTTTTGGGATGGATAAAAAATGTTAAACTCGCATCACCGTCATTTTTAGGGATTTAATTCCACTAACAAACTTATTAGTGTCGAAAGATATAAAACTGGCATTAAGACAGGTCAACTTATTAATGTGTTATTTAAATACATAATATAACTATATTGTTTGTCAGTATAGTCAACTGACGCGGGGAAAGCACACAATATAACTTTCATTACCCCCAATATTTTTTTTTTTTTTTAGGGACTCATAAACTATTAACTAGGTCTTTCCTATGTGTATTTATGCCTTGACCAACTAATATAAAAATATTGGTATACCTACTTGTCCAATTTCATTTGAATAATTATAACAATCTGTATGAATGAAGCACCTGGCATACAATAATTAACCACTGGTTGTTTGGAATGGTTATTTAGAATTGAACCAAAATGAATAGGTATCTATTTTATCCGTAATAACTACTGTTTTATATTCAATTCAGAAAGAGCATACTTCAACAATGGCAAAGATTCCTCAGTAGGTAGTAATGTGTACTACAGCTACAAGTATGGTTATTAGAGAGTGACTCAAATCTATCCTCATTATATTTACACAGATCTAATAATTGAGTCGCAGCCAATATATGCTCTTTTATTTCTTTTTGTGAACTCGCATACTTGATTACCAAATCATTTAAGTAAAGCTCTTTATGCTGTAAGTCAGAGAGCAACCGCCGTGCACTCCACAATAAACCTTCAAACGCACACAATCCAGCAAGTCTAACCAGTTTCACATAGGCTTTTATGTCTCAAACCTCAACGAATGTACACAATCACAATTAATTTCAACAGTGTCTCAATTGTGTCACGTACATTTATTTAAAAGAAAAACAACACACACATAATATTTAAATAAGTTATAAGTTTAAAAAAACTTTTTATAAAAACAAGCTTTGGATTCAGAGTGACGTCACTTAATTTTTTTTGAGTCATTCTCAGCAAGCTCTTTCATTTGATACCCATTTTGTAGTATTGCATTAAAAAAATAATAGTCCGCTATCTTAGGTGTTCCGCCATGTTGGATTTAGAATGATGTCACAAGCTAACCATGCATTGTCATCTAAACTAAACGTGTATACAAAATTTCAGCTCAATCGGTTAAAGATATCTGCTTCAAAATTGAGTTGCAAGATTCACCCCGGAAAAACATACATACATTGCAAGCTAATATAAAGCTTGTAAAAAGAAACACGAGACGTGCTCTCGCGTCTACCGATTCTCAGCAGAACCACATTAACTCACATTTACGAACCACGATAAGTACTCTCACGTCTAGCGATTCTCAACAAAACCACATTAACGCAGAGCGACCACATTTATCGAATAACACAAATCTGATTACCACACAGGCTATTACCATACAGGATAGACAACACAAAAGCTATTGCCACACAGGCTATTGCCACACAGGCTATTGCGCCACACAGGCTATTGCGCCACACAGGCTATTGCGCCACACAGGCTATCGCGCCACACAGGCTATTGCGCCACACAGGCTATTGCGCCACACAGGCTATTGCGCCACACAGGCTATTGCGCCACACAGGCTATTGCGCCACACAGGCTATTGCGCCACACAGGCTATTGCGCCACACAGGCTATTACGCCACACAGGCTATTGCGCCACACAGGCTATTGCGCCACACAGGCTATTGCGCCACACAGGCTATTGCGCCACACAGGCTATTGCGCCACACAGGCTATTGCGCCACACAGGCTATTGCGCCACACAGGCTATTGCGCCACACAGGCTATTGCGCCACACAGGCTATTGCGCCACACAGGCTATTGCCACACAGGCTATTGCTACACGGGCCGGTGCCACACAGGCTTTTCTCACACATGGTTAATTTTACTACGAGCTTTCACACTAAACAAGTTAATCTAGCTGCACAACTCACGTCTACAACAGCACCACGCTCGCTCACGTGTGCGAAACCACCAGACGCGCTCTCACGTCAACAAAATAGTACAAAATAAAAAAAAATATCACTAGCAAGATATTAAAATGATGATAAAAGCTTAAAAATTATTTCAGTTGCCAAATATTGGGTTTAAGTATGAAATTGCCCATTTGTATGTGGAATTAAATAAAAAAAACCATTTCCAATGTGTTGAACAAATAAAATTATTCAACACTAAACTCACTCACTAAATGCCACATGTTTAAAATAAAAGTTATGATTAGTTATAAATGGCAAATTTTGCTAACAAAAACAAGGAATCACTTATTAGAACCGTTTCAACCATGTAACGTTCTAGGAAGTTTTTCTTCATCACTTTTGTATTTTTCACAGGATTCGAACCAGCGAATAAAATGGTTGTACTATTTAAGATAATTAATTCTCTAATTCTCCTCGTGAAAGGGTTCACTAAACAATACATTATTCCACCCACCATTACGTTGCTGCTTTTTTTTTTTAATTATTTTGAATAAAAAAATAATTTCAGCATATTGTTAAACGACAGTATTAAGATTATACAATATTGAAATAATTATAAGCGAAAGTAACGATTGACACCACATAGCAACGCGGTTTATTTCCAAGCATATGGCGGTACCTTTTAACTTTGGTCGTAACTATATTTGCAAGTTCTTGATATTATCGACGATGTAAAAGAATCTAACGCAATTTGTAAAATATCAATATATCGTTCATCAATTTGAGTGGAATAGTCTACATTGAACTTCAATTAACATTCTAACACATTTATATTTAAAAATAAGGAGGGTAGTGAAACTTACATGAAATAATTCTTGATGTGGGAGTAGATTACGAACACTTCTGATATGTTGAGTAAATGAAGATCTAACAAACTAATGTGAAGAATGTAGTTTGGGCAGAGGTTTCACCCTACTATTGTTAACTTCAGCTGCCGGAGTTAGAATGCTGAGCTACGGCTCTGCTATCCATTCGCTAAAACGCTCCCCCTTCCATCGCCATCTTTCCTTCTTTTTTCATCACTACTTTATGGAATACTTTTAATGACGGTGTTGCCATTTTTGAAATTGATACTTTTATTTAATTTAATCAATAAATTATTATTTTAAGATAAAGTAGCTCTAAAATCATACGATAAACATAAAAATCATGACAATACCAAATATTGATTTCATATTAAGATGCCGACGGTTTCTGATGAGAATATAGTTAATATATTATGGCAAGTCTATTTTAATTACTAATTAGTATTTGTTGTTTAGTTTCTCAAATCATAAATAAATGCCCTCCGCAGTTTCACCCGCGTTCCCGTGGGATCTTATCTTATCTCGAGATAAAAATATAACTTATGTTAATCTGGAATAATGTAGCATTCAAATGGTGAAAGAATTTTTGAAATCGGCCCAGTAGTTTTTGAGATTCGTTACGTACATACACACATACATACAAATCTTTCCTCTTTATAATATTAGAAAGATGAGTTGCTTTCATATAGCTGATGGGGTATATGTTTGTAATAAAACAAAAGCTTTATTAAACTTTAATTTTTAATAATTCCATTTTTACATTGTGTGTGTGTGTGTGTGTTTGAAGTAATTGGAACTAGTATTTGATATGAATTAAACAACATAGTAGCTATTAAAAACGATAAATCAACAAATGAGATGAAATTGATGAAAATTTAATTGAAACAACAAAAAAGTAGATTATGGGCGTGTACCTACTACTTCACTTCATTAAATAAATCCGATTTTTTTTTTGTTTTGAATGAAGGTATCTTTGGAAGGAAAAAAATTAGAAAGTGAAAATACATAATCATTATTTACAACAAAATAAGTTAAAATTGTTATTTGATGGTGCATATATATTTTTTTAGACGTTTTTGGCTTGGTAATTAGACCTTTAAGCCATTGATGGTTCATAGAGTGGACCGTTCTACCACAGTATAAAGAGACACAGTAAAACTCTTGATAAAAGCCAACACAGACTAGGTCAGTATGGATCGCCCCCGCGCCGCGCACTTAACTCACGATTGCCCAGTCTAGACGGCTTCGTCATACCTCTGTATTACCATCCTTACTCTGTAGTTCTACTAAATATTTGACTTCTCCTTAATCAAAGTATATATAAATCTAATATAACTACAATTCAAAGTATAAATAATCAATTTATTTTATACATCCCCAAAAAGCTATTTTCAAGAGAATAGGGTTGTTGACTGACATATCAAATCAGCTTCTTTTTATTACATTTCAAAATTATATTTTGTATGAAATACTAGTTTCTGACGTCATGAATATACACCATCTACTCTTTATCGTTAAATTGGTAATATTAAATCATAGAAAAGATGAATTGTACGCATATTTGCAGTCTTCGAGTATTTTTTAAATGTTTTTACACTGGGAAGTGTTAGATTTTAGAGTTAGAATTTTTCTTCAATACAGGCTACATCCCAGTTAATTTTATTAAGCCTCGTTATAAGACATATAATTTGAAATAGGTATCAATTAGTAGATAACATTTTTGTACAATATTTAAAGTGCGCCTGCGCACATATGTTTTAAGCAAATTTGTATATTGGGTACTTTGCGTGTTAAGAACTAGTCACAAATGAGGTCATTAATGTGATAAGACACTATTTAACGAATTATTTATAGTGTATAGATGCACCTATTTATGTTAATATCTAATCATAGAACACATTTTGTGTACCAGACACAATTAAGATTACATAATTATCTTTTGATTGATATGCATTTATAACTTTCATATATTACTAAGTCCGCGGATACATGTATATCCTTTTAATTATACACAAAAAACAATGTAAATACAATGATACAGGTGTATAATTTGTACAAATAAATAAATAAATTTTACAAAAAACACACAACTACCTACCTATAAGGCAGCATTACCTATTGTAAAATATTTAAATAAAATATCTTTTCTTTATTTATCATATTTTTCTTCTATCACCAATTAACACAAATCGTTGTGTTACCATAGCTACTATCTAATGAGATTCGGATCCCCAGTAGATAAACAAACTCGGTACGACAAGGACGAGTTTTCGAAAGTAATTTACCATCCAGCTCTGTGCCTTGTCAACATTGTCAAATGAAGTCCAACTCTATTTCTTAGAGCTGATTTTAACGGTCGGTCGCGTTAGGGTTGGTGTATGAGAACCCCCTGAAAGGCTCTTGATCCATCGAGCGCAGTACTTGAGGTTCTACTGCGGTGAGGCGAGGTCGTTCTCCTGTAAACGCACGGTCGAAGTATTGGGTGTCCAATGGGTGTCTCTGTAACAACATAAAGTTAAATTAGTTTGGTAGGCTGCTCCTTTAAGTATCGTGTAACACACCCAAGAGGCGGCAGCGCAATCCGCGTTTCTCATAAGGTAAATTCTAATAGGTAGCCATGTTGTTTTCACTGAATGCGCGTTACTATATCTTGGCAATTGATTAACGGTTACTATATCTTGGCAAATGATGGAATTAAGAAGTTATAACCCATGAAGAAACTAGCATTTCGAAATGGTTGTAAATAACTAGCTCGGATTTTAGTGCATACTTTATAGTATAACAACAAATACGTACCACTTTTGGTCTAAACGGTGCCTCAAGGTCGCGCCTCTCGAGCCTCTCCCAGTGTATTTGGTGGAAGAAGTCCTGGTCTCGGATATCGCCGTGCATGCACTCGGTACCGCCCAAACGCGTTCGTGCGTCTTTGTCCAAAAACTGCAACAATGAATCCAGTCTTACTATTCAGATATTTTTGTATAGTACCTACCCCAAGATTGCCTACATAAAACAAAAAATATACGTGATTATCCTTTTATATATATAGATTTCATAACAGGAAACCGAGAACTATGGGTTCGTCACGCATAGACAGATGGCTGCCAAAGCTTGCGAATGCAATGTCTGCGTTTTCAAATGCTTATAGAGTATGCCATTAGAAATAGATTCACTAGGCGGTCAGCCAACGAACGCCCACTTTTTTGCTTTTGTCTTTAAATTTTATTTAGTAATATTAGGTACCCTTGTTAGTATGGTGAGTGCTTCTTGCGAGAGGAATCGCGGGTAGGACGGCATCTCGTTGCAAATGGACCAGAAAAGCTCGTCTTCATCACAGCCGCTAAAAGGACTCTGGCCGATCAGCATCTCGTACAATAACACTCCAAAAGACCACCAGTCGACTGTCTGGTTGTATTTTAGTCCTTTGATTATCTGTGGAAGATTTATATAGTTACTACTACTCTTTATGAAAAGCGAAAAAGAAAAAGGAATCTTCAAAAAAATGGCTTTCCAACGCAGCTGCCGAATCGCATCGTGGTTGACAGTATAATAACCTGAAGGTAGCCAGTGAGATGGGTACTACAAAATGTGTAAATATTAAAGACTTATATTCTTGGAGAGGCCTTTGTCCAGCAGTGGATGTCTTCCGACTGTAATGATGATGATAGTTATCGGGGTTTCTCAGAAACATGATTCTTCTGCATGGATAAGATTGAACAAGATAGTTGTCAAGTATAGGTAGTACACAAATAATGAACAACGTAGAGGTATATACCTCTGGAGCCATATAATCAGGTGTACCGCAGAAGGTGTCTGCGGTCTTCTCCAAGTATATCTGCAACTTGCACATGCCGAAGTCAGCGATGCGTACGTGACCGTCGAAGTCCAATAATATGTTATCCAGTTTTAAATCTCTGAAGGAAGAATTAAGAGTACGGTTAGAATTGTATACAATAATAATAATAAATATTCTGGGAGTTTCTTAACACAAGGTCATCTGATAATATGTTAACTTATTAGTCCCAAAATATGTTACTTGTACTATGGAAACCAGATAACTGATAAACTACATAATATACCAATTTTTGTAAACACATTTTTAAATAGATAATTACACTCAGACTCAGGATAAATACATGTTCATGAACACAAATGGCTATCTTGGATGGGAATCGAAGGCCTGTGGTGTGATAGGTAGTATAACCAACCACGCCAACTGGCCCATCATCAGTAACTACCTACATAGGTAGGTATAGGCCCAGATTGCCCTACTATATACCATACAATACTTATGTTCAGCATTCAACTTATTGCTTATGAATTCGTACGGTCTGTGCAAGGCACGATAATATGTGGCGCATTGCATCAGATGCATTCCCTATGAAATTATGTCTAACTATCTTTATAGTTAAATTTATTTAGATACCTATAAACAATGCCTCTCTTGTGCAGGAATTTCAATCCTGAAACTATTTCAGCCGCGTAAAACCTTGCTCGCGCTTCAGGGAAGCGACCACTTTGCTGGATGTGGAACATCAGGTCACCACCGTTGAGGTACTCCATCACAAAGAACAGGTGCGACTGGAATATGATGCCAAATCTTTAAGGTGACCAAAGCAAGGACAAACAGCTAATTCGGCTCTTTTTGGCCAGCCATGATTATGGCCTTATGATTCAATGGATGTATTTGAGTTTATAACGATGTGGATGAGCACTAATTTCTCACCTTTAGGTTAATGGCTATAGACAGTCATCCGCCAATGTCACGCCAGTTAAAGATAAAGGGGATTCTCAAACATAAATTATAAATGCTGCCCTCACCTGGGCATTTATGAGCCAACAAACAATGACAGCTATAAATTATTTTATTTCTAGGGAAATAAAAATAGTAAGTCATAAGACACTGTTCTTTTTTAAAATAGAACAATAAATTTACCTGTAGATAAGCCAAGCATATTTTTATCATGATTATGTACGACATGTTAAGAGGAATCAATATACTCCATCGAATATATTAGGTATTGATGAGAACCGATCACGACAGCTTGATGTGTTGGCAGAGGCACGTGTATTGATGTCTCACATGATATCGGTGACACATCATATTGATTTGAAGCTATAATTAGGACAGAGCAAAGTTTATATTCGACATGTATGAGTTCGTGTATGAATAATGGTCCTCCTCGAGCTAAACAAAGATTTATCTTTCTTTAAAAAATGAAGGATGAAAAGGAGTGTAGCAGTGGTACTGAAGGAATATCATCAAATGGTCGTATGCTAATGTGAATTAGGTATACGAAGCATAGAATTTTAGGTTTCTATAAAACTTACATCAGTTTGAAACGTAGCAAAGAGATGACATAAGTAAGGGTGGTTTGTGCCAAGCGCCAAAACTTTCCTTTCAATCAGTGTGCACTCTACATCGTCGTCTTCCAACACCACGTCTTTCTTCAAACATTTTACGGCGTAGTAATATTCTGTGTCCCTCAGTTCTGCTAGCAGCACCTGTGGAGGATCATCACTCCTGTTACTATTCCTATTCATTATTCTTTTTGTATTTGTTAATACCATCAGAGTTAAAAATCTGCTTTTTCTTATGAAAAGTATTATCTCCTTATTTCCTGTTTTTAATTATGTACCTACTATGCTATAAAATGTTACGTTTGCAATTAAATTTCGTGATGACACGTAGGTACCTAATATTTCCTAACAGATTGTCAAAAACAAAACGAGCAACATTATGTTTGATATATGTTGCAGGAAACACGCGTGACATCCATACGAGACGAGTTTTCATTTTATAATTCTTAAATATATCGTGCTTTCTCCGTATTCTTGGCCCCGACTCAAAGGCAATTGGGCCAAGCACTGTCAAACCAGGAAGACGTTACGATACGACCTGGCCCACGTAACACACGAATTATTCTCGCTAATAAACATGTATTTCGTGCCGTAAATTAATTTAGACATTATCAGAGATCAGTAGCAGTACCTATTGCTAATTAATTAATGCGCAGATAGCGTAGGTGCCAAAATGAAGGCCCTACATGAGATTAAAGCGAAAATAAATTCTTTGACAGTTAGACTGGTATAAATTTTATTTGATATTTATTCGGCTCGCGCTTTGATATTACATTATTGAGCACATACAAGTAAGTCTGCTGTTATTCTGAATCCATTTGGGTGAGATTTATTACTTAGATGCATTAGTTTGGGTGAAATTGTGCCATATTTATGTTTGGTATATTTTATTTGTATATTTACCCAGTACCTACTAGGCAATTTATATCAATTTTAATACGGAAATCCAAAATTCGGTCGATTAAGAAATAAGTCGTTCAGACTTCGTAGTCTCGCGATAATTCATAGGCGTCATAGCGAAAATTTAGAGATATTTCACCGTATGAAAAATAGAATGAACATTTAATTAATTACAATTAAACGGTTCAAACATCACGCACGTTCTTCATCCACATCCACCTATCTGAGCGTATAGCACTACAAGAAAATAATTCCGTCCGAATTGGCGTTAGTCTCGGTATAAGGCTGATGACACGTGCTCTCTGACGTTCTAAAAAGGTCGCTTGTGATGTAGGCACCCGAAATAACCCGTGTAAATCTAGCATTACAATACGATAGCACGCCAGGTGAACCGTGGAGGACTGCGCTGAGCTGCAGTGGCAAGGTGCCATCGTGTACCGCCTGAGGTTATGGTCATCGGATTTAGGGTGTTTGACATCAAGACAGCATGAGTTATGATGATAAACAATCGGACCTTTTTAGTATCGGTAGGTACCTATATTTTGTAAGCATATCTACTTATAGTAGATGAAGTCGTTATTCTATCAAACTTTTGCTAATATAGCAGCTGGTTGTTTGTCATCGGTGTTATTGCGGTGCATCCAATTACTACCTACGATAGATTTACATATATGTAGGTATATTTACTTGTCTATTCCCTGTTGTCATTCTTTTTTTTAAAGGTGCTATCTATGGTCTAAGTTTTATCTTCAAAGCAGCTATTGTTTTCCCAATTTGTTATCTACAGCGAAAGTTGTATTTCATCCAAGAGTTCATTACACTCAAAGTGTAATAAAAGTGTCATTAATTAATTTCCTTGAAGTCTTCGAATTCTCATGCGTCATTCAGTCTCCCGTCGTTTGAAAAATTGATGTTGGATAATCGTCACTTCGTCAAAATAAACAAGCCGTCTAGTCTAGTACGTATTCCCGTCCGTCTATTAACATCTCACATCGGATATTAGATTAAACATTTAACGTACCAGTAGGTATTTGAAAACATTAATAGAATCACAGGGCAACTAAATGACGTCTGCGGGTAACCTATCATTCTTTGGTAGAGTTTTTCTACCTATCAAAGAGTTCGTAGAATTTTAATTCTGTTGATTCTTAAGAATAATGTCCGTTGATACCTTGACATTTTCATCATCACCTACCTATGCTTTCTTGAAAAAAAAAAAGCTTTTTAGACCATCGGCAATGGCTTCCTCCTAAAAGATTCCGGTGAGAAAATGATTTGAAACTTTTTATAGATATTATTTTCTTTTTGAAATCATCTTTTTAAAATCATAGATTTTGGTATTCAACTGATGATGTGGCCAAAATGCAAACAAAATAAGAAATATTTGTAAAGTGACATTTTCGAAAAAAAATATTGTTAGCCACTTTAACACTGAATTGAAGAATTCTAGAAAGTACGTAGGTAGATATGTAAGTACTATTAATAAATTTTCATTGAACGATGTAGTACTTTGTGTCGACCTATTTTCCTGTGGCATATTCTTGCGCGAACACAGGTAGTTAACTCTATTTTCATTAGATTTCCAAATACTTTGACATACTTTTCATGTGCAACGACGAGATATAGCTCTGGAGAACATCCGCTGAGCAGTAGTACGACATTTAAATGTTTTAACTGTTAAATATGACAGGCGTAGGAAGTTAATGTTGCTATTTTACGAAATACCTAAACATAAAAAGAGAGCTATTTCAATGCTATGAGCCCATAGAGCATTAAACCACTCCCTCTCACTCCCTCTTTGAGCCACTTCAAACTTTAACGCAGGTTAGGCATCAATTTTCTTTTATTAAATCAGTTGTTTTATAATGAACTTTTTTTAATTCACCCCTTTGAATGCCATTTTGGGGTTCATCATCGTCATCATTTCAGCCGAAAGATGTCCACTGCTGGACATAGGCATCCCTTAAAGTTTAGGGGTTGATTTAAAAAAAAAACGCCCGTGTCCCGAGATGTTTAGTTATTTAGCTGTAAAATAAAAACCAAGCCGATAGACAGATTTACTTTCACATCTATAATTTAGTCTGGATAATATATATTTCGAGGAATTTATGTAAGGCATACGGCAACAGAATTTGAAACGCACGCGTGTCGTATCAAAGAAATGATAAACGCGTAGGATGCTTTTACTCTTCAACTTTTAGTGTATAAACAAATGAGCCTTGTGATGGTCTATTTGAGGCCGTCATATTTTTATGCGGCGTTAAGTGGGAATGCGTAGTGTTTGTCACATATTCGGTATAGACATATCTTTCATCAGGCAAACACTCATCTTCGTTGCTCGTCACAAATCACGGAGTGTCTATGTTTGCAAAAGTATGTTTTCTTGGCAAAATCCCTTGTTTCTGGTACGTTTATTTTGGGACGGCGACTTCTCATACACATTTCATTTTAATAATTGTTACAAAAGTATTTTACACGGTTATTAACTTGGAACAATGGACAAGTTGAGCTTTTGTTTTACAACATTAAACTCATTACATTCATAAAGGCAAGGAACCATTTAAAAATTTTATTCGGCATTTAAATAGGTGATAAATCAATTGTAGATACAATCAAATTTATTGTGATCATTTATTGTGCCATTTGAGAATTGCAGAGCAGTCGGTAGTCGTGTCAGCCATCTGGCACTCGACTTCACTGTACCGATATCTAGGTCAGAGAGAGTACAGCAAAGCCAATTGTTATCAGGAACCGTTAGCCGATATTGCGTAAGAGAAGATTAAATAAAGATCATTGACTTACCTTTCCGAAACTACCCTTGCCTAAAACCTTGACGAAGTGAAAGTCTTCTATATTGTACTTTCTGAAGCGGGGGATGGAGGTCGCTGGTGGTGTGAATCTGCCTGTCTTCCGGAATATGCCGTAAGCTGTAGACTGCTCTGTGAAAGATAAATGGCAAATAGAATTTTGTGTATTTAGAAGAAGAAAGAAAGGTTTAATAAAAAATCTACAATATCTACCCTAGGTCTTTAAGGCACATTTTGACATCGAGACTTCAAGGTATAGTTTGAAAACCATATCATTGGTGTGGACATTTTCAAATTCATCTCTAAAATAAAATAATCCCTAAATTAAATTATTTTTAAAAATGATATGACATTTTATTAGCATTTTTAAACTCTGAAGTTAATGCATAGCGGATACGATGTTTTTTGATTTAGGTATATTGATTTTTTCTGACGCAAATTTTAAACGGTGTCAAGAATATTATGTTAGAGTTATTGGCGCAAGTGCGTTTATATTTTTGATAATCTCCAAGATCCACATTTCTGTAAACATCCCTGAAGCCACTGACACACACACTGATCCTTATCCGGCGACACTTTCAAGTTTGAAACGGTCACTATGACTTTAACTATTAAAACTCAATGGTGGGTTATTAAAATATGAAATAAAGTGTATTCATTATATGAGAAAAATAATTTGTTGGCTGACATTGAGTATTTTATATCGCAAGAGATTTCCAGACAATTTGGCAGTTGGCACTCACAAATATTTACATGACTTATAAAATGCTTACCACCTGATATAGGTCTTTGCTCCTGTATTTTTTTTGCTAGATCAGACTCTTACTATACTGATTCTACCATACTATTTGCTTATTTCGGGGCTTACTTTTAAATCATTTTAAAACTCTCGTCGCCATTTGGTCCTTCAAGGACCAACATATGGTTGGTAAAAGTAGTGAACTTTTGATGATATACATATTCTCTTAAATAAGCAAGGCCTTCCAAAGATATAATAACGAAGAGACTACTGATAATACAATGTTTATGAAAATTGTGAGATAAACATTTTACGGTGTTAGGTATAAAAATGTAAAGCGCGTTGTATGTAATCACTTTTTCATTAGATCGTCGTCGGTTTTACAGCATTATTCAAGTTCATGAATGTTTACGTTGTTCTACTATAGTAGTATGACATAATTTGCGCGAACGATATATTAATCCTGTATCACCTCGGGTGAGATCGCGACTGACGCTAAAAATATTAGCTCAGACACAGCAATATCAAGGTTACTTACTATATATAAATTTGGCTATATCACGGGATCTCGATAAAAAGTAAAAGGTAATCTTTGAAAGTTATCTGTTTAATTTGTTACTTGCCTCTCAAAATATGTGACAATTTTCGGAAGTGACACTGCATCTTTGCTTTAGATATATTATATACTTATAATCAAGAGGTTTTTATTGTAGGTATGTATGTGGTGAAAGTTTGTAGCAAATCTACGTTTTATTTTGATGACAAATCTTAAAAGATCTTTTAGTTATGCGTTTTCCTGCCAGCATTATCATTATGAAAGCTTAACGTCTATCTTTGTTTGGTTATTCCAATACCAATAGGGTGGATTGTTAAACAACGTGTAACAATAAGGTGAAACAATAATTTCAGAGAATATAGGGTAGCTTATTTGATACTACACGTCCACGGAATAAGAGCCTATTTTCAATAATAATTTTCATCATCTTCGTTTGTCTTGTCTCTGATAAACTTGTGGGTAACGTCAATAGTCTATTTGGTTTTCTTCCTTAGTAATCAGTTCTAAACAATCAATATGCTTCTCCAAAAATTTATACAGAAATCATTCAACCTGATATTATTTCGTAATTCATCAGACATTTTTTTTGTACTACTAGTACGTAATACTTATACGAGTGACTATCTATACATCGCATATCCTTAAACCTTGTTTCACCTTTTTGTTACTCGTTGTTTATGTTGTTTATACCTTTTTGTTACTCGTTGTATATGTTAACAGAAAATTGTACCTGTTTTTATCCCCATAATCTAGTGCTGGATTAAGCTAATGCGGGGCCTGTAACAAATATCCCGTCAAAAATAATTTGAGTTTACAATTCCTCTGTTTTAGGGCGCTACCAACTTGCAGCGGCATTTCTAACCCTTGGCCTTTAGTCGGTATATACATAATACCTACCTTAATTAAAAATAAAATTACACCCCTATCTTGTTTTTTTACGCTCAGACAGGCAGGGATGCGCCGGGCCCCCCAGTTCACGGGGCCCGTAGCATTTGCTACTTTTGCTACGTGTCTAATCAGGTAGTTACTGCCATGATCTGGCGCTAACACTTAAAACCACTTTATTTTTAACCGCATACACTTCTGACCAAGTACTTTGTAAACATCGAGTAATGTGTTCTATATCTTAAACACCAGCATACTTATGATTTATTACCTACGCATTAATAGTTCATACAATTGCCAATTATTAATCGTACTCGAATTAATTTTAATTTACTATGCTATAAATTAAACTCGCTTGTTTTAATAATAGCTTTACATCAACAAGTAACACTGTATCATTTCAATTCTATTTATTGTATTTAAGATTGGTAAGATACTACAGCCCGTAGTGCGTTCTATCACATGTCTGAATAAGTAATTGTTATAATAATTTAACTTGGCATGCGCAAGATCCGCGCGAGCGCATCTTTACAAAATGCAATACCGCAAATAGATAATGTGAAATGTTTTATGATGTCGTTGACGCATCATTGAAAATTTTATTACATTGTCAGTCGTAGGTATATTTTTTTGGATCAGTACGTTGACATTTTTTAAGTTAGAACAAAAAATTAACTACATACTTAATTTATGTATGATTAAGCTAATAGTAGAAGTTTGTACAAGTTTGTAGCATTTCCCCTGAAAATTTTCTTTGTTATTTCATTTTCTTCTTAGAACATGAATTCTTCGAAAACCGTGAATTATACGTTGTAACACTACAATATTCTATTTTAAAACACCTTCCAAGATAGTAGATTAGTCATACGACTCTGTATTCTCTGTTTATAAACATCTGTCTTTTACTTTAGCGCACAGGTAAGAAAAGCAAAGAAAATAAATAGTCTAATTTTATGCCAAAAAATGTTCCAGAATGCTCTCATTTGCTATATCAGAAGAATTCTTTCAAAAAAATATAATATTTATATTACATCGTGAAAATAATAAACTGATGTTTGTGCAAGTTGCTCCCTGTATTTAATAATTTTATACAGCGCTGGAGCGATTTTTATTTTATTATGAATTACATAATATTTTAAGACAGTTTATTGGTGGTGATATGGCAGTCTCCGCGGAATGCGGAACACGAAGTGGAACATGCATCTGCACTTCTAGCGCTTTTAGCGAAAGTTAAGGCGAATGTCCTGTCGCTTTATTTATAGCCCATTTCGAAATATTATTCGCTTTTTTGCCAATTGTGCCAGGAAATAAATATATCATAGCAAACTAAAAGCGCTATCTGGAAATAGAATTTATAGAGAAGCGTGTTTGTTATTCGGACAGAAATAAAAATGTAGCCCACACAATGTTGTATAATAATGAAAAAATATTGCTCATTTGTTAACCACTTGATAAAATGTAGATTTTTTCTGGGAATAGATAGATAGAGTATATTTGTTACATGAGATATCATCAAATCACTGGCTAATGCCTGGTAGGTAGGTTGGTAGATGTGTAACAGAATAAAGAGTAATATTTGAGTTAACAGAAAAGTTGTCCAGCAAATACAAACTTATTTCACAAACACTTCAAAACAGACGCACTGAGAGTAACAAAAATATAATCATAAAGTTTAAATTAGTTTCAGGTACAGCCTTGTTACGCAAAATTACTTTCACTTGATTAAATAGGAAATAGTAGATAATTTTAGTGAATTCTATGTGCGAATTAGTAGCAGCAAGCTAACTCAGTTAAAAAAACAAACACCCCGATGTCATCACCTAAGCATTTAGGTACACAACATTCTTCATGCTTCAAAGTTAGTAAATGATGTTTTAAAGTAATAAGGGTACTAAAATTCTCACCGAGCTCTTGTTCTAGGATGTCGGGAACATTATGTGCAGGCGCACCACTCGACGTACCAGGAGTATCAGCACCTGCGTATATAATATAGTCTTACCTATTTTTACAAGCTTTATATTAACTTGAGCTGAAATTTTGTATACACGTTTAGTTAGCATGACAATGCACGGTCAGCTGTGTGACGTCATCCAACATGGCGGAACACCTTAGATAGCGGACTATCTTTTTTTTAACCGACTTCACAATATGGGTATCAAATGAAAGGGAAAGTGACGTGACTCTAAATCCAAAGCTTGTTTATAAAAAAGTTTTAAACTTATAATGGACTAAAATATAAATTTTATGGATTAATGTCTACTCAAAAGTCTCATCAAAAGATTGACAACGACTTGACATAAGCTAACACTAAGAAAGTTTCATCTTAAATCTAAAAAACTTGACCTGTGCCAAAATGGATTTTAAAGTTAACTTTATTACCTTTCAAAAGTTGTCCCTTGGTACCTACGAATAAGACTTATTATTTATTCGTAGCTTGGTACTAATTAAAAATATTTTTAGCGCTGATTCCACTTGATAAACTCCAAACAAAAAAATAGAGACATCTTTTCAATCAATCGCGTTTAATAACTTGATCTAAATGGGGATATGTGTAGGAGTTAAAGACTGCGAAAATAGACTCGTTCAAGAAATATATAAGAAATAGTTACGAAATATTTAGGTATTTTTTATATCGCATTATTATACTGATTATATATTAGGCTGAGGCTATACGAGTTATACATAATAATAGTTTACGCAGAGCAAAGTACTTTACCGTAGTAATGCAAATTAAATGGGTACCTACGCCATTTGTCCAGATTTAGAACAATATAAAAAATATCTGAAAAAAGTAGACAAACGTGAATTAATTATAATCAAACTAAAGTTTTCACGCGGTGCATACATAAACACATATTTCCCAAGTCACATCGTCCTTATTTTTAATTGTATCAATTTTTTTTCTCATATAGGTTAAAGAAGCTTGTATTCGATTGGAGAAACTATAAGAATCATTTATTTAATATTCCTTTTTTATTATTTATATTTAAACAAATTATTAAATTTAGGGACATTTATTTATTTTCCACATCTAAGAAACCGATCCGGATTTCTCAGATGTGCTAATTCGGTTCTGGCCATAAACTCGCCAACAACAAATTATGGTGAAGCATCGTAAAACTCGGCAAAAGACCACGAAACAAAACGCCATGCCAAACTATAGGCTGGCGGTTGAGAATATAAAAATACGTACTGTGTAGTTTGAAGCCAAGCCAAAAAATCGACACGACACGAGCTTATTACAGTTTAGGGATGTTCAAGATTCGTATTCGTAATGTTACCATTTTTTAAACTAACAAACATTGAACGACTCTATTGATTCGGAGAAAAGTGACATTTCACCATTAGTCACCTGCAATATATTATGTATCAATCATTAAATAAATACTGCATACCAATTTTCACTTGCAGGTACCGCGATAATAATAATACTAGTAAGATCAATGCGTTCGATCACCCCTTCACTAAAGTCTTGAAAAACACATACACGCGTTGGCATCGTTTATTGCCAAGCATGATGTCGATGATTGACCAGGTACAATTTAAAATGTCCTTCATTGAACTTCCGACTCAAAACACATCGCGAATCTGTAAGTGCTTGTTGACAATAGTTGCGCTAACAGGCTATTTGGTAATTTTATTTTTTTGTTTAATTTAAAGTACGTATTAAAATGATAAGTTAAACAAATTCATAAATTGTTTTAATATTGAAAAAAACATCAAATCCTAATGCATTTGGTACTATTAATTCTGTACAGGTGAGTGAGACACAACACAGTCGTTGGCCTGTATCCAGACCAGACCCCATAGCTTTTATGCCGCATCATAGCACACCTACGATGCATGTTCCTCTGAACATAAACAAATACGAACAACTGTAACCGCCACTTACAATTTAAAGAGCTATCATAGAGAAACATTTAAAACAATTCAAATATTAAATGAACTCGGTTCCAAAATTCAACGACAGCTATCCCACTATATTACTACTAATATTATAAATGTGAAAGTTTGAATGGATGTATGTTTGTTACTCATTTACGCCAGAACGGCTGAATGGATCTGGATGAAATTTGGCATGGAGATTGATTATAGTCTGGAATAGCCTATAGGCTACTTTTTATCCCGGGAAAAGATAAGTCCCTCGGGAACGCGGGTGAAACCGCGCGAAACAGCTAGTAATAATATTATAAATATGAAAGTTTGGATGGATGGATGGATGTTTGTTACTCTTTCTCGCAAAAACAGCTGAACGGATTTTGATGAAACTTGGCACATAGTTAGATCATATCCTGGAATAACACATAGCCTAAACCCTTAGACCTAGAAAGCTGTTTTTTTTTCACAGGTGTTGTTTTTAAAACCTGACCGAGGAATAAGAACGGATTTTTCGAAATTCAACCCTTAAGGGGGTGAAAAAGGGGTTGAAAGTTTGTATGAAAGTCGGTCATTTTTGAAGCCAGAATCATGAAACCTTGTTATTAGACTAAAAATTAAAAATAAAGAAACACGGGTTTTAGCGTCTTTTTAAATTCTACCCCTGAGGGGGTGGAACGGGGGTTGAAAGTTTGTATGGAAGTCCGCAATTTTTGAAGCTAGAAGCATGAAACTGTGTTTTTAAGCTAATAATTAGAAATAAAGAAACACGTGTTAATAGCGTTTTTTTAAATTCCACCCCTGAAGGGCTGAAACGGGGGTTGAAAGTTTGTATGGAACGCCCAGTCTACAGTCTACCATCTTGGACCTAGAAAGCTGATTTTTTTCACAGGTATTGTTTTTAAGATGAAGACGAAGAATAAGATAGGATTTTTCGAAATTCAATCTCTAAATGGGTAAAAAAGGGAATGCGGGTGAAACCGCGGGGCGGAAAGCTAGTATAATTATAATCATTATATAGTTTGCAGTATTTGAACACACTTAATAATAACGGTAACAGAAGGTACCAAGCCAATAAAACTTAAACTTTATTTTTAGCACAACATCTGACGTAACTGTGACGCTCGAGTTTTCAATACATTTCGCTCACATGATAAACTCCACTGTTATCGTCTACAATAAACACTTTCTAATGTACCCACCTCTTTTGGACGCAGTCCGAGATGCCAAAGCTTCCACCAGGAGTCGTTGGTTCACACCGCATAAATTCGCTGTCAATTTTTCACATTTTCGATGGCAGTTTACATCGCAGTCTAAAAAAATAACGTAATTTGGCGCTACCTATTTACAATGAATACCTTGATAGTATTCATAACCTAATCCCAATTAATTCTTCGCCTGAAGCCGTGCACAAGCAGCGTACATGATATAATAGAATAGATTTTTCATATTAGTGGAACGTAACATTTAACACAACAATGAATGTAGGTTATTTTGGTTAATATGATAAATCATAAAGTGTAGGTAAACCGAATCTTATACTATCTTACAATAAAATTACCTTTCTTGATTTGTAGAAATGTCGCTGGAGATGTGGGAGCTGATGAGTCAAAACCAGAGTCGTTAGATCCGGTTGATATCCTGCCATCCTGATTATTCTCACACTCGAAAAATTCGGTAGATTCTTCACTTGTGCTGGACTCCGCTGTTTCATCTTCCTCATCAGAAGATTCTTCTTCGGACGATGTCTCAGAGGTAGATGAACGAATCACTTGTGGAGCTCTTTTTTGAAGCGGCCGTGGTGTAGCTATTAATACCTTCGGAGCGAGTTGTATTTGTGGTTTCTTTGTATTTGTAACTGGAGGCAGTGTAATCACTTTTTTCGGTGACGGCAGCATTTCATCTATCCTATCTTCATGTTGAGAAATATTTTCAGCCTTTTTGTCCTCTCCTGTTATTTTTGCAACATTTAATACAACTTCAGGTTTATTATCGATTTGTATGGTTGGAATGTTTTCTGATTCTATCACTATTAGGTTTTCAGTAGGATAGTCTGATTTGATATCTTTTGATATTTTGTCACTTGTTTCTATATTATGAGTACATGCTTCTTCTTTGATTGTTAGAATTGAATCGTTTGCTCCCTTTTCTGTCGGCTCTACTTGAACTGTATCGGATACTACATTTGCTATTGATGTTGATGGTGTATCACGTGATGTTGAAGCAATATTATTTGTTTGTATGATCTTAGCAGTTACCTCGCTAGGTTTGGACTGTTTTAATGAGCTTGTATCGTTTTTATGTATTATCTTATTTAATTTAGGTTGTTCAGGTATTTTGTTTTCGAGTTGATCTTTCGATTTAACTTTTTGTGATGTTTTTTGAACCTTTTTAAGCAATATTTTTTGATCTTCTATAACCCCTTTCTTAGGAGAAAGGGTCTTCGATTTATCGGATACGACGGGAATTTCTTTTTTGGTTTCCTCACATTTTATTTTTTCTGTTTTGACATCTTGAGATGTATTAATTTGTTCCGTATTTAGGCTTTGTTTTGGCAATTTATTATCTTGCTTGTAACTCTCTCTAGAGTCGCACTTTTTTTGTGATTCTTCATTTTTGATTGAGTTTTCTTTTAACTTAATGGTATTCAGCTTGGATTCAGTTTCATGTGAATGTTGTAAAATGTTGTTGTTGTTTTTACTAGTTTCAGTTTCATCAATGTTGGGAGTCTGTTCAGAATCTAACTTTATATTGTTATTTAGTTTGGTTGCTGTTTCATTTGAATTGAGATTATCTGTTTTACTCTCCTCATGGTTTGAAGGAAGTACCTGTTTTACAGTAACTATTTCAAAAAACTTGGGTTCAATTATTTTGTCAATGCTTTTAGAATCTATAATTTCTTCAAATTTTATTACTGATACTTCACTTGTATTTTTTTGTAGTGTTAGTTTTGAATTATTCTCTTCCTTATTGGAAATGGTTACTAATCCGTCATCGTTGCATGTTTTAGCTTCCCTTTCTTTTTTTGTTGTATTGATTTTAGTTTCAATAACATTTTCTTTAGAACTGGGTCCTTTACATTCGCTTGATATAGCGCATACCTCACTTGCTTCAGGCGTCTCTACTTTCACATTATTATTTGAATCCTCATCTTCTGGGAACCAACATAATGCACGCCTAGTCTTTTCTTTAGCGTCATTGAGTTCCTGTTTTCTTTTAATCAAATAAACCGTTTCTCTTTTTCCAATTTTATTCCAAAAGTTTCCATCTTCTGGTTCAGGTGAAGCAGGATCATTTTCTTCCTTAGTGGCCTTTTCAGGTTTTATTACTATAGTATTATTTTCACTCACTAAAGTATTATTTTCTTTACTATTATTATTTTCAATGTATTTTTTGGGAATTTCAACTACTTCACTACTGTAGATAATTTCCTTTTTAGGTGCTCGTACCTTTTCTTCAACAATAATATTTTCAACTTTAAACTTTAAAGGACTTCTTGGGGGAGATACCTCCACAGATGATGTAATTTTGGTTTTTAATTTAGTATTTGGTTGGGGTGGTGCAGTTGCATCATCCTTTTTTACTGGTAGTCTTTCCTCAATATTAGGTAAATCTGTAAGGTTAAGATCTTTTGGAAATTCCGTGATAGAATCTAATCTACAGATACTACCTCCTGAAGAAGACTTTTTCAAGCTTCGTCTTTTTGAAAAGTGTTTGGGATCTTTGTTATCTTTAAAAGATTTTAAGCTATTATGTAATGACTGATCCGATTTGGTTGTCTTTAGAGGGTTTCCTTGTAATTTAAATATTTTACTTGCTGATGTTTCTAAGGGATGGGTACTTTCAGCTTTATCTAAAACTCCAACTTTGCTTAGATCTAGTGTAGCAGTGCTGAGATTTTCTTTTCTTATCAATGAATCTAATAAATTTGCTTGTTCTGCTAAGAGTTCCATGGAAAAACGTCTTTCTGATGATTTAATCGTAGTTGGATCTGAAGTCGGCATTGGAGATACGGGAAAACTTTCAGAGCTCTCTTGTTTTTTACATACGCTTTCTACAACATTTTCAGAACTTTTATTAACCGTATCATTACTAATTATCATGTTTTCCGTTACTTCCTCTTTTGTTGTTGTGTTAACAATTGCCTCCTCCTTGTTAGATTTTTCCTTTTTTAATTCACCTGATTCTTCCGAACCTTTATTTTCATCGGCATTGTTTAATGTGACGGTATCCTTTTTATCATTTGTCGGTGATACATCAACTGGTTTGCGAGGTGAATCCCTCTCTTTTCTTTTCAAAGTATGTAGCCTCACCACTGTTCTTCCACGTTTTATCGTAGATCGCTGCAAACCCGGTGAGGAATCAATTCCAGTTTCAGGCTTCCCATCAACCCTAGGCATAAACGGACTATTTTCTTTTTCAGTACATGGAGTATCTATTGATTTCTCTTTGTACGAAGTTTTTGGGCTTTCATTTGTTCGTCTATATTTATCTCTTGACACATCAATATCAGCCGTGTTGATATTTAAAGGACGTGGGGTATAATTGGAGCTAGTGTAGGTTCTTTTCGAAATAGGAATCCTTCTCGGACTATGAATTCTTACCGGGCTTCCGCTCGTTCTCTCAGAAATGGTACTGAGAATCGGCGAGTAATTTCTCCCAACACTTGAAACCCATCGGGAGCTTATGGGAGTACGCGAGTAGCCCCCGAGGGACGAATGGCTGCTATAACTTCCCCCGGGTGTGAGATAGGACGCACTGTATGATAATCCAAGCGGGGACACTGAACTGCTGTAACCATAGGATGACCCCGTATAAGAGGGCGTTCCACTGTAATACATGTTTGTTATGTGTTCGGAAAATAGAGGCATGGTGGCACATTTACACGCGAGCACGAGATAAACGACAGCGCTCAGAGAAGCGCGCGCGCATACTGGGGACTGACCGGTGTCAGGTCGTCAGCGGCGATGCGCGCGCATCAGGTGTATCCGCCCACCGCCACCGCCACCCGCCCAGCTCCGCCGCCGCCCGCTTCTCCGAAACCAGGTGATTGATTGATGATGCTATGTAGACAATAATAGATCCGTGTGACTTCTGTGTTCATTTCGGAAGGAAGTTTTTAGCGCGTGTATTGATGAATCTTTTCACCAGATCTAAGGTCATTTACGTAGCATCAAATCAACTATAACGTAAATGTGTATTTATCTTAGTCGTACCTTCATTAAAAATATTTAATCAATAACTGAATTCAAATTTCTGATCACTCAATAGTGTCATCTAAAAATAAAGGATTGCGTGGTAAAGTTATTTTAAGATAAGCATTGTCCACTACTTTGTGTGTAGTATATGGTGGAGAGTATTATTTTTAACTCAAATCTCATAATATTATTCAACCGTTCAATAGCCCAAAAAAATTAAGGAGTTTGATTAAAATTATGGATCAGTATGAAAGTCGTTGTTGTTGTTAACAACGAAGTATTATAATTTCATATTCATTAAAATATTGTGTTTCCATTTTTAATGTTGTTACCCGACCGTCGAGTGTAGGTAAGTAAATACAATCAAAACTATTACGTTTACTAAATTAACTAAATAAATGTTCCAAGATATTTTAATAATGTAAAAAACAAGTTATACAAAATACGAGTACATAACATAGTACAACCACTAACAGTTTGTGTCGTTATATTCTTTTAGTCGTGATACCAAACCCTATTTTGAATACCGCAGGGTGTATCTGTGAATATGTCCGATCTAGAAATGTTTTGTTAGTTCTTGGTATATATAAATAGGTATCTATTTTGTCTACGAACTGAATATCTTTATGACGCTTTAAATTTTATCACAAAACATACTACCAACGATTTTCGTAAAAAAAACATAACAAGTTTATTCAACCTCTTTACAAACACATAAATTACTATGGAATAACAGGCACGTTAACGTCATTACAGTATTTTTCTATCTAACGACATCATTTAGCGTTCTTAAATCAAAGAATTTTTTATAGGTCTTCTTGGCGTGATTATCAAAAAAAATCTAATTCTTTGTCCATTACCAATAGCTTGCATTTTGGAGAATTTTGGGTATGGACAAAGATGGTTTTGAAATTAAATGTTCGTCATTGGCTAGGTACACTTACTCCACAGGACCAGGTGGTCTACTATCCCAGCGTCTCTCTCTTTACGCGAGGACCATAACCTAGATCCAGCGCACGGTCCCAGTGCAGATTGGTACCTAACCTTCTTCTCTTCACGTGCTTTCGTGTTTCTGCTTCTTGGGATTTCCAAGCCCAGTTCTCTCCGCAGTTTAGATGCAAAATAGTTTTGTTCCTTCACTGGGTACCTATAGGCCCCCAAATGCACGCCATGTGCCGGTGACAGGAAGGAACGCTTCCGAAAGAGGTTGCCTGCTATAGAAGGATGGCCTTTGTAGGTTTTTTATTTCGTAACGACGGCGTAAGAGGCTGGATGGTACGATTTTGATCCCGTGGAGTATCGGTAGACCACTGGTGTGGTATGGACATGCGCCATCCTATATTCCAGTGCCTACTAAAGTTACTGTGGCAGCTGCGACTTGAGCCGAAAAACATTCCAATAATACGCTTCCATTAGACAAAACTATAATATTTATAACTATTGCGGTTGAAACCATGCGTTTTAAGCAAGCAAAATTTTTGATTTTCTGCATATTCGGTGTTTATTCTGCATATTGGTTAAATTGATCGCAAAAATATGAGACACATTTACCAATTAATACTCAAAGACCAATACATACCTACATGTTCTAACTTTGACTTCAATAATCAATATGATTCGGTTAATCTGGTTAGATTATTTCTCATTACATAATAAAGTAAAATAACATACCAAAATAAACCAGTAATACAACGGATAGATGCTTTAATGCTTCATTTTTTTATGCAGTTGGTTATTAACAAATATATGTATGTATGTATAGTTATGTATGGTAATGTAACATGATATGATTTGATACAGAATGATTTCTAAGTAGACTCTAAAAGTATTATACAACAGAGCAGCACAGACATACAAAATAATATACTTAGGGACTAGTTAAAGCACGCGTTTTAGGCATCATTATATAATTAATACACGCATTTCTGATCAACGGATAATATCAAATGTCGTCTGTTATCAAACGCTGGCTAGCATCATATATTTTCTGGTTATGGTTAGCAAGATACTAGATCTGTCACGCCTCGGGTCGTCGGTTTGATTCACACCCAAGACAGAAATTTTGGTCTGTCCAGTAGGTATGTATTTAAAGAAGTACTATATCAGTTATCTGGATTCTATAGCACAAGCTCTGCGATTGAGATCAGATGGCCGTGTGTAAAATGCCCCTTTCTTTCATAAAGAATTCACACTGTAAAACCCGAATAATTTCACCATACCACCAATATTCATAATATTCTATTTCATATAAAAACTGAATACTTATGCTAAATATATTTTAAATAAAATATGGTGCAGGTTTGCTGATGCCTAACATAACGATAGTATATACCTAAGTAGGTACTGACTTATAAGTTTTTCAAGTGGGCATTAAATAGGTACTAATAACTTCTATGTTTAAGTATACGAGTTGTCATCAGAGGGCTATATTGAGATGGATATTTCGAGACGGCAAATCTTCGAAACTGATTTTGAGATTTTCATGTTGATCAACTTTTATCATGGGACCAAACCTGAAATCTTTGAAAAAAGGTATTCATACATTTTGATTAAAAATCAATTATTTTTATTAAATTTAAGGACGCTTGTGGAACACTTATTGAACGCCCTGCCTGAGGAGAAGAAACGGTGAAACAAACTCCACGTTATTTTTTCTTACAATTTCAGAGTTGGTTAAAGTTTTTCAGCATAACATCTCAAGATACCATCAGGTGGACTGTAAGCTTGTTTGCCACCTAGTGGTATAAAAAAAAATATCCAACCTACATTATTATGGAATCTATTTTATTATTATTTGATTTGGTTCGTATAACAAATTTTAATTTGACATTTTTCTTGTATGGTGTACCAAGAAAGAGTTATCTATCTATCTAATATTTCTGTAATATGGTGTGTGTGTATTTCGAAATAAATTGTCATTCGTTCTTTCATGTATCTGACCCGAAACTACACCATCTAAACGTTTCTCTAAAACTCCCCATTTTTCGAGATAATTCCAGCAGAGCTCTGCTCATCTATCTAGGGCCAAGGACTCATCTAAAAACAGGGCTTACTTTTGCCACAATTGCAGCTTCAGATATGCTTAATATCTTTAATTGAAAAATTTAAAATGGCAGATTTAAAATTTTTCAAAAATATTACATTATGACATAGCAATAAGAATGGAACTGTAAATGTGGCGAAATTATCCTCCCTAGGTGATTTCCATGCGTCGTACAACTACTTTTACGAAGGAGTCTCATCATCACCATCATTTCTGCCGAAAGACGACCACTGGACATAGACTTTCTCCAAAAGGAGAAACGAAATAGACTACTTTTCCCAAATATAAATAGATAATCATGGACCTCAATGATGCGTAGCGTGTATGTATTCTATTTGACATGAGTTTGGTCCTCGCCATATTGATATAAAGTCCTAAGTAAATGAAGGCATACATTGGCTTTTATCTTTGAAAGCATATTACTTTCTTTACGATTATAGGTACTGGGTAAATGGCTTTATAATCGATATAGTACAATAGTTATACCCAACCTACATAACCAACTTCACATGTTTTATTTTATTGTACTAATATAGTAAGTAGTAGTGCATATATAACATCAGAGTTTTACTATTTCTTCGTATCAAATTATATTATATCAGACTAAACCGACACCATATTTATTACCACGTGCCGTCGCCACTTGAAGTAATATTTAGGAACAGTTATTTTTTAGAGATTATGAGGACAAAAAGGAAGACCACGAATGATTATTGACGTGAGTCAATTGTTTTATAGTTTCATTGCATAACTGTACGTGTGATATAATTACTGAAAGTGGCGACTTTTTTCCCTTATCCTCGTGATCCTAAACATAAATATACCTTCACACTTGACCCCTTGTTTGAAGAATCCGTACAGCAACGCTCCGCAGTGGTCACAAAACGTGGGTGACATAAACTGGTGAGGTCGGAATCTGTGCGGCACATCTACTTTGAACCTTTCGCGAAGATACTGAAACAAGATTTATTTACAATGATAAAATTATTATTTTAATTGTTCGTGTTAAAAAATTACCATTAATAATAAACATCTACCTACAATGTTGCCATAGAACTACTAGTGCTACATAGTGGCACGAGCATAATAGCAATTCGTAGCACAGCTCGTAGCAATATAGCTAACTCGTAGCCTCAGCTTGTTCGTTCGTAGTACTACTACTAGCTCGTAGCATTACAGCGTGATTACAGCTATGGTCTTAGAACAACTTGGATATCACAGCTTGTAAATATCGTAAAGAGAGATTTATGCACGAGGGTTGGATTTTAACCCTGTATTATAAATCATGTGAGATGAGATTGAAACAATTTAATATTGGAACTACGACGTATTGTTACTTATCGAAAACATAATTTATTTATGAGCTTTTATTCTCATTCTATAATAAGGGCCTTAATTTTATACTCTTGTATCTCATTCGGTCAATATGAATTCTCATTAATTCTGGTCTCTATGATAATATACTGGCGATGATAGCTCAGTGGTAGTGACGTCGGATACCGCGGCGAAGGTCGTAGGTTCGAATCCTACAATGAACTTGAGCTTTCGGTAAAGGAA
Organism: Ochropacha duplaris; assembly: GCA_951361185.1. Taxonomy (NCBI): domain Eukaryota; kingdom Metazoa; phylum Arthropoda; class Insecta; order Lepidoptera; family Drepanidae; genus Ochropacha; species Ochropacha duplaris. The sequence continues at coordinate 4,029,096 of OX592696.1, forward strand.
AACATCGTGAGGAAACCATAGCACGGTGGTAGGGTACTTTGTAGTACCCGACTGGCTGGGTGGTAGACCCTCGAGTTGAAAATCTATCGCCAAGCACCTATGGGTGTGTTCTGACAGCTGCACTTGAGAGCTAGTTTCCATCTAGGCTTTGTGTACTTACCACCTTCGGCCACATCATCACTTACCATGGTGAGATTGTGGTCAAATACAAGCTTATCCAGAATAAAAAAAAATACTTTCAATAAAATGTCATCAATCAAAATGTTCAAAACACTGATGCATATTCCTGTTCCTCACTAGTAACTAAGTTTAAGGCGATGATAGCTCAGTAGTATCGTCGTCGAATAAAGCGATAGGCAACGGAAGTCACTTACCATCAGTTGACACACCTAGGTACATTCAGAACATTTCCGGAATTTTAGAATGGATTTTTTTTACTGTCAGAATTTTTTAAAATTTAAAGAGGAAGGAGAAAGCTATAAAATATTTTTTTCGGGTGGAGCGTAAGAATGCCTTTATACCACATACAATATTCAGACAAAATATCCGGTAAACTGAAAAATCAGGGACGTTGTTAAGAAATATCATTATTTGATCTGGTAATCCCTAAATATGGCGCCATGGAGTACCAAGGAGTAAATACCTACCACGGTGGCATCTGAATGCGCTGGTGAGCCCGTGCACTTCCCGAGGAGTTTGTTGTGACATCTCTTGTGCACCGCAGTCTGGCAGACCGCGCACCGGTAGCCCTGCTTGCCGAAGCCCCATAGGAAGTCTTTGCAGAAAGCGCAGAACGTCGGCTGCCTGAAGAATTTGGCTACGAAGCAATGCCCGCTTACTTCGTGGACCCTAGAATTAAAAGATATGTTATGGGTGAAACGAATTTGTCTTTACAATCAGTTTTGGTTTTGGGAATGTTTTATTACATTCTTAATACGAGGGCTGCACTAAAAGTATCGGGAATGGAATATTTCCACTGTTCCTGTCATATTAAAATCTTTTAAATTGAAAACTCCTTGGTCGCCTTGAAAAATCGAATACCATTTATTTATTTAAAAAAAGATTCTCTGTCTTGTCACAAGGTTTTGTCAAACTTGTTTAGTCGTTGAGAAAATGGAATTGACTCGAGAAAATTCAAGAGCGATGATTTATTATGACTTTCGAAGTGGTTTAACACAAAAACAGTATGTTGACCGGATGATTTCTGCATTTGGTGATGAAGCCCCATCCAAAACCACAATTTATCGCTGGTTTGCTGAATTTCAACGTGGACGTGTCAAGCTCAGTGATGATCCCCGTCAAGGTCGTCCAAAAACTGCAGTCACCCAAGAAAACGTTGATGCTGTGCGTAAGCTGATTGAGGAAGATCGACATGTGATATACCGCGAAATTCAGGCAACTTTAGACATTGGCATGAGTCAAATACAAATAATCTTGCATGAACAATTAGGTGTAAAAAAGTTGTTTTCCCGATGGATACCGCATTCGCTCTGTGAAGAGCAAAAAGCGGCTCGCGTTACTTGGTGCGTCAGAACTCTCGAAAGATTCCACGCAGGATCCTCAAATGCTGTATACAACATCGTATCAGGTGACGAATCCTGGATATACGCGTACGAACCCGAAACAAAAAACCAGTCACGAGTTTGGGTGTTCGAAAATGAGTTAAAGCCAACAAAAATTGTTCGTTCACGGAGTGTTGCAAAAAAAATGGTGGCCACGTTAGTCTCCAAAACCGGCCATGTTGCGACTATTCCTCTTGAAGAACGGTTAATGCAGAATGGTATGCTAGCATTTGTTTGCCACAGATCGTTTCTGAACTCCGTAAAGAGAACTGCAACCGCCGCATCATCCTCCATCACGACAATGCGAGTTCTCACACCGCGCACAGAACAAAAGAGTTTTTAGAGCAAGAAAACATAGAATTATTAGACCATCCGCCTTACAGCCCCGACCTAAGCCCTAATGATTTCTATACTTTCCCTAAAATAAAGAATAAATTGCGTGGTCAGAGATTTTCATCACCTGAAGAAGCTGTGGACGCCTACAAAACGGCCATTTTGGAGACCCCAACTTCCAAATGGAATGGTTGCTTCAATGATTGGTTCCATCGTATGGAAAAATGTGTCAAATTTCGCGGAGAATACTTCGAAAAGCAATAAATACATTTTTAAATAGTAATGTTGTGTCAATTCCTTGATTCCCGAAATTTTCAGTGCCGCCCTCGATACAGATCAGAACATAACTAATACAGACTCATCGTAGTGTAAGTTAGTTGTAGTTTTAAAATTTAGTACTTACAATGGTAGTTTAAAATGTTTTTTTTTGTAAATCCTTTTAGTGTTTTGTAGTGTCTTATTTGTATTTTATTTTAATGTATGGATTTATGGTTTACTGTGTCGATACTTAGAGATGTCATATTTTCGAAATCTATGTTTGGTTTATTAGGGTTTATCATGCTGAAGAACTTTTTCTATGATATCCTGAAGTCGTGTGAAACAATTGTCTTTTTCATACATTTTCATTCCATACATCGTCATCTACGCCATCGTTGTTGAGTTTTGTTTTCTGATAATGTTTTTTTTCTATGTTAACATACCTAATTTCTTGTTGACAACAAATTAGGTAAATTAAACATAATTAGAAAAGTGTGGCCTGAAAATACGCTACGATTATGATAATTGGGATATTCATAGTAATGTCCAGCATAATTCTAATGGCATTTGAAAGTATTTTGTAATATCAAATCTCGTAGGCGGACTTAAGTGATGGATAGATGCTAACACTGACTCTAGCCAAGAATCTTAATCATGAAGACGCGCAGATTCAGACAAACTTGAAGAGGCGTGATCTACTACTGCGGAAAATAGCGCTTCCGACTGCTGTCTGCTGTCATGTTAAATTTACGAGCATCGTTTATTCACAACGAATTATCAATAGATGATTAACTAGACTGTTCGTTACATTTTACGTTACGAGTGCGCCCCGCGCTTTTTCTAATCCCTTACAGTGTAAGTGTACATCCTTTCGCTAGTGTTGTATTACTGTAAATATGTCTAAAATATCGTGGATGACTCTATCTATAACGACCTTATTTATAGCGAGTAACAAACAAATAGCCCTCCAGTGACCTCTTGATGTTTATCTAGCAAGAGATATTCAGCCAAAAATATATACCTGGCTATGCATTCTTCATGGATATGGAACGAGACAATCAAATGATCATTACCGATGAGAATGTGACCTTGGTATTTCTGATTAAAGGGGCGGATTAGCGAGTGCTGCTCAATCGTAAAACAAGAATTATGTGCGCGTTATATTTTCATATTAAACTGACCGCTCTACGCTAGTTTGAGTGTTTGACCGGCATGCTTCAGTGTATTTTCAAGTCACTTCGCTATGATAACATGTACCTAACTACCTACGTACATTTCAAATGTTTTTCGGCAAGATGTTTAACTGACATATAAGAAATGGTCTCATACCAATATCGACTTAGCTTTTGGTATTTTTAACAAAGGTATAGACGTTCTATAACAGACCTCTGAGGCTGGATTGTCAATCATATCCCGTAGCGATTTGTCTTAAAGAAACATATGAAGGATTGGAAGGACGGAAAGAAACATAAAGGGTTTCTCCATTAATTAACGGCTCATAAACTACTCAATATTCGCAAGCAGCTTGCCGGTATTTTGCCGTATTTATTCATGCCAGTGGCGTGGCAGCTTGCCTTAGACGGGCCTTGTATTAAAATCTGTTGGGGGCCTTGTATTAAATTCCCTATTTATAGTCAATAGGAAAAGTTTGACATCCGTTCCTGTCCCAAATAAGTCTATAGTCCCATATTAAGATAATCGTGTATGATCATATCGATCATTTATAATAGGTAATGAATCCATACCTACTTATGTGATATTTTATTAAAAGAAGTGTTTTTCTTTAGATAGTAGATACGGCCTAAGAGTTTACACGTTCGGGGCCCCTATAGCCCGAAGGCCCCGTATCATTAATACGGTTTATACCTACGGCGGTAGCTACGCCCCTTATTCATGCTTTATTATTTAAGGCGATGATAGCTCAGTGGTAGTGACGTCGGATACCGCGGCGAAGGTCGTGGGTTCAAATCCTACAATGAGCTTGAGCTTTCGGTGAAGGAAAACATCCTGAGGAAACCATAGCACGGTGGTAGCCTGGTAGGATACTTTGTGGTACCCGACTGGCTGGCTACCAGCCTCATGTTGAAAATCTGTCGCCAAGCACCTTTCGGCGTGTTCTGACAGCTGCACTTGAGAGCTAGTTCCCATCTAGGCTTTGTGTGCTTACCACCTTCGGCCCCATCATCACTTACCATGGTGAGATTGTAGTCAAACACAAGGTTATACAGAATTTTAAAAAACATAGTTATAAGTACTAATATAGATATAATGTACTTACTTATGATGTTTGATAGCCCCGCGCCGCTGCGTGATGCGCTTGCCCCGGGAGCGGCGCACCACGCCCTCACCACCCTCGCCGCAGCCCCCGCCCGGCAACCACTGGAACATTGAAATATCCATCTCAAACAACGCTTTTAGTACCTATAATACAGGACAGGCTAACTCGAAAAGAATTATACATACTAAATAGATATACAGGGTGGTGACGACGTAACGACATTAATTTAAAACGCTGCTAGCGCGTCTTCGGGCGGTGAAAACTGTATCCCTTTGAGCTGATTTTTAATTTTAGGGAATAAAAAGAAGTCACACGGAGCCAAGACTGTAAGGAGGGTGTCCCAAGACTCTGACCGGTGTGGAATCCAGGAAGTCCCTCGTTTTGATCGCAGAGTGCACGGGCGCGTTGTCGTGGTGAAGAAGGACCCCGCGGAGCCCGGTGTTCGGTCGCTTGTTGCTCAATGCAGAAAAAACTTTTGGCAGGCATTTTGTGCTATACCATTCGGCGTTGTCACGGCAGCAATCCATACGGGCCTGCTTCTGAGCTTCGGTGAGGTTGTGCGGTACCCGGCGGGAAACTATCCTCCTTACGCGAAGGTGCTCGTGCAAAATCTTGTGAACACTTCCTGAACTAATCAGGTACCCGGCGGGAAACTATCCTCCTTACGCGAAGGTGCTCGTGCAAAATCTTGTGAACACTTCCTGAACTAATCAGCAGAGTATGCTGAATCTCTTCGTACGTAATTCGTCTGTTTTCTTGAATTAAATTTTTTACTGCCAACACACTTTCTTCGGTGACAGCCGTCGTAGGACCACTCCTTTGTTCATCCGCCAAAGTAAGACGACCGCGTTTGAACTCGCTATGCCAGCGGTAGATGGTTGCTTTTGAAGGTTCTTCATAAAGCAATAAACGCAATTCGAAGTCGATCATATGACTCATCAGGTTTTAAGCCACATTTGATATCATAAAAAATCATTGCATGAAAATGTTCTCGATGCAGATCCATTTCTTTATGAGACAAGAAAATTTGAATTGGCTCTCAAAAAAATGCGGAGGGAAATTTGAAAATCGAACAGTGGCATTTTGTAGTTTATAAGTGTTTGATGCTACTAAACGCTACGAACGCGTCTGCGTCCACGAAAACTTTGTATATGAAATAAATTAGTTCAATTCGTATTCCACAAAAGGCGCTGTGCTAATTCTTAATATGCCTAGGCCGCACTCACCGCGATAAAATTCGGGCGATAAACTTCGTCTTCGGTCTACGGCGAATTGACGCGGCCACACCATGCGCGTTGTAAAGTTTATTATCGCGCGCGATGTACAAAAACAGAAAACAAAATGGAATGTGGCCGCGCAAGCGGAGTTCATCGCAATAAAACCCTTTGATGTGCGAGAGTTTACCGACAGCGGAGCGATGTGTCTGCAGGCGCGGTCACAGCCTAAAATTTTGGAGGTGGTCACATATGATAAAATATGTCGAGTTGCAAAAAATGCATCGCAGATAGAGGCAGTTTTTTTTGTTAATTTTTAGAAGGTGTTTTAATTTACGTGCACGATTTGGGGTCATGTCCCCTGTGAGCCGCCCCTTCGGACCGCGCCTGTGTGTCTGAAGCTTCGCCCGAAGCTTAGAGTAGGCAATAGAGTAATTTAAAAGCAAATTCGATAGTAGCGTTAACTCGCACTACGGACTCTGTAATCAAGTAGTGTATTTGACGAATTATCTTAGCGCTGAATTGAGGTACCTACATACATATGGCGCAATGTTTTTAACTTTCCGGTGTTGAAACATGGATTTGGTGTTTAACATACTCCTCAAATCAACAGCTACGTACGACAAACACCTGATTGTGTATAATCTCATTTCGGGTATAATCTCATAAAGTAGCGATTTAATTACGCGTTTACGTTATGAATAGTCCGTCTGATTTGTGTTTTAGAACAGTCATTGTACTGAACGCCGCCGTATACATTTAGGTACCTACCAATTCCATTATATGTTAGTTTGATAACCACTTTCATCTTTGCTATCTTTGTATGAGATTGTAAACGTCTGTGATTCATTTGTAAGTTGCGTTTTGGTGTTTGTTGTTCTCCTGTAGTAGTTGTGTCAGTCAACGCTAATTACGGTGAGTTGAGCGATTGCCAACAATCTGTAGTCATATTAGAGACTGAAAGGCGACGGCCATAAGACAACACACTTGAAGTACGTATGAGCAACGCTGTACACACAATTTTATTTGAAATTGTTGCATGTACTTACTCGTTTGTACGAGTATAGTTACGTTTGAGAGGCAGTCTAAATAAGCTCGAGTGAAAATTTATGATCACTCGTTCTTTTCACTATGAAAGTGAAAAAATATAATTCACTTATTGTTTCCATGCTTACAATATTATTAGGATTTGAGCAGTGCCGTCTTTACCATAAGGGCACTCGGGGCCCGTGCTCAGTGCCTCCGAATTCACGAGGGCCCCAGGAGACCGATACAACGCTTACGCTCGCCCATTTTCCGCCGTCAACATTTCTATTTTGAAATATTAATCGGCCACCTGATCAGCAAGGCGACCGCGGACACTCTTCGAACGCTTGAGTGTTTGACAATTAACAAAAAAGGTTTTTATTTTCCAACTCCAAATTCTTGAGTCCTCTTGTGGGGCCCCACCTGCCCTATATAAGACTGCCTTGGACTTGGGTTATTTTTCATACTTTTGTTGGATGTTGCATACAATGGTGCGTTGATCTTATAATACCTACTCAAAACAGTATGCCTTCATAGAGATGGCCTTGCATTGCCTATACCAACAAACATACAATAGATATTCCTGTTTTACGATAGATACAATTGTTTATGTTAACAGTCAACTGGGTACCTACCTATAAGAACATTTGCATGAAGTAACATGTAGTAGGTACCGGTACAGACCAATGCAGCTGTCAAATCTAAACTCTGTAGCTAATTAATGTAATATTGTTAGTTCTTATGATATTAAAGACTGGCCAGAAAAAAAACAGCTTTCACTTAAATCGACAAGTAGTAGTTCCTTTCATATCTTTTTAATTAGCTTTTGAAATGGATAACGGTATTTCAACATTAATGTAGGTAGATGCAGTGAAACTTAAAAGTATGTAGTTAAATTCATTCGCTCCGCTTATTTCAAAGCAGTAAGTGTAAGAAGCAACGCTTTTATATTTGCCATGAAAACCGTAAAACTCATTTGAAGCCAAGTATTCGCGCTCCGTGCGAAACGAGAAATTGGACATACCCAAAACCACGATGACATCGCGCGATACTGATGCCGCCTCAATGCATCGCCAACTTAAACGTCACAATCACAGGTGGGTATGGGCAGACGCAGACATACCATAACCAATAAACATCGATTTTATATACCAATGTGGCGACCTATCAGCTGAAGGGACGCTACTGGATGCGGTATTTGTATGGAAAGAGTCGCAGCTTCAAGGTTGACCAATTCCCTGGCATGAATCCGGGTGATTACAGCTTTGAAATGTAGTAAATGTCAAATGGCCAAAATTGAGAATCCGTTTGTCAGATTGTTGATATGCGACGGTCAAGTGTAGGTACGTGATTGATTCTCTTCATTATTATTGTATGGTATGATTTGGATGACTAATTTGATTTGAGTTTGAGTTCATTGATAACTTTATGATTTGAAAAAAAAAAATACAAATTATATAGGTAACTTCAGTAATTGAAATTAAGCTTTTGGATTTTATTCGGATATGTCGTCATAAGCTGAGCCGTGTTTGGTTTCTCCCAGGTAAAACCCACTTCACGCTTTCCGTATTATTGTTGGTCCTTCGAGACCTTAGGTATATGTTGGTATAATTACGTCGTATTGATATTAAAAAATATGCTCCAAAGAGCTGATGATAGATAACTTCATTGAAATATGTAGTTCAATAATAAATACCGCGTAATCAGTAATGCGATTATAAACAATAACGAGCGTTGTTTATGAAACGCACCAACGTTTCCGGATTTCTGGAATACAATAAGTAAGATGGACGCTTCCTGTCTAGACTTCCTTAGGTAATAATGTAGATTTCAACTGTAAAATACGAATAAAAGTGGTTTAGTTTAGTCAGAAAGGTTCTATAATTATTATGTAGGTATTGACTTGAATTTCACGCCCAAAATTTTATCTATCTTGTAAGTAACCATAAAATGTAACTACTAAAATTTTATGTCCGTTGTTTTCATGTTTCTGGTTCATCATTGCATCCGAGTGTACTTTATACCCACACGGTGGCTCTTATAACACAACCACTTACATAAAATATATGCAGGTACATAATGTGTATACAATTGAACTGTTTGTAACGATGTTATCGTTCATTCCAACTAAATTAACTATCACAAGTGTTGCCATTTCTGACAGGTGAAAAACAAATGAATTCTTGGTGAGCTAGAGACTACCACAAGTCTGCACAATATCCTCTACATCTCGCAACAGCTGCACAATATTGTGGCATGGTGAATGTAAACTTTGAAGCATGGATAAAGTTGATTGCTGAGCTACGAAGATGCGTGCATGCGTGATGCGAGGAGCATCAAAGCTGAGTGGCATGGCTGATACCGCACGCAATAAATGCACGGGTATAAATAGACATAACCGAAGCAACGCGCGCTATACTGTTGTAATGTTCGAATTGTGCGTCAGCAATCATTCAGGTATCGCTGCCGATTCGGCAGATATCATAACATGTGGTTATGAATTAAATATCTATTCGCAATGAGTGGGTATCTAGAAACATTACAAAATATAAAACGATTTTACTTTGTTTTTTGGGATTATGTAGGCAAATGAAGGATTGGTAGTACCTATAGTATATGTTACTTGACATCGTCGTATCGCTATCATCAACATAAATATTTGAATAATTAACCATATAGGTACATGTACTTGTACAATAATATTTTTTAAACAGTAATTTTGTGATATTAAAATGCAAAGCTACCCAAAAATAAATTAACATTAAAGACACCATGTATACCTACAGCTATTGCCTGTGTAAACAAACGGTCGTTAAATTATCGGCTGCAATATAACGACGGCGAAATGAAATGATAGTTAGGAAACTGTAAAGTTATCTTTATTTAATGGGTTGTAAAATGTTATCATTTATCTCGTAGCGAGTGTGACACCGCGCACCGGGAATATAGAGAATGGGGACTCACGTCGTCGGCGAGGAGTCTGTGGGCGGGTCGCGCGCGCGGCGCCGGCGCGGGCGAGGTGCGGCGGCGCGCCCCCCCGCCCGTGAAGATCATCGCCGCGCGCGCATACCTGCGCTACCTGCGCCTGCGCCACACACCACCACCGCTACCACCGACACGCGCCACCACCCGCTACCTGGGAGCCACACCAAAGTAGCCGCTGCCGCGTAGTCGAGCCCGCTCGCTCGCAGTCGAGCCCGCTCCCGCACTCACGTATTTATAAACGGAATTCCACGCGCTCTATTCGCGGCCGGATACAACTTTTTACACGACTTTCAGCACTTACGTCGTACGGAGCACTGAAGAGGCAAGCCTTGGGCTCCTGGATTGTCTGGCGGAGTCCGCGTGAGTCACGCGTCGCCCGCCGCCCAACGCCCGCTGCCCGCGGCTTTCGAACTAAACTTTAAGCTCCCTCGAAAATACAGTGCTTAAAATAATTATTTTACAAGCTTACTAAACTGCTCCAGCAGATAAATTATAGAAGATTTAACATATTTATAGATGCCCCGAATGTTTATTTTTCTACAGATTCCCACAATAGAAATCGAAACAGCGGCGAAAAATGTTAAGAATCATCTGGTTAAACAAAACAGCACCCACTTATTTAGAACTATCCATCAAACTTATAAAAACTGGTTTATCATTTTTTAAGTGCTGCTAAAAGCAATAGAGCTTTTCTTTACGTTTATGATTTATCAACACGAGAAGTGCAACAATTTTTAAACTCGAGAGCATAACAACTGAAAACTTTAGAACAATTAAATGTTTCGCCGATATAAATTACCGTAGCTCGACGAGGCCGTCATCGCGCGCCATAAAACGCTAGTAAATAGACGAAATTATTCAAACGGTGGTCAATTTTATGACCGATAGTTCGCTGTACAAACGATCCTCGCTAACATTTTTGTGTAAAGTAAACAGTAAACATAGTTACAACTCTACTATCGATTTATTCATGGTTTGATACATCATCATCGTAAGGAATGTTAGGAAATAGGGTTGGAAAATATGAATCAATAATTCAAATATTAAATGAATTTATTCTACATAATCGTGCATGCAACTTAACTTTACTACATTATCAAACTATAAACAAAGAACTAAATTACACTGACATCTTTTTGGATGTTCTCGTCCCCCGCGATTTCAACCGTGATTCCGTGGGATCTTATCTTTTCTTGGGATAAAAAGTAACCTATCTCTTATTCCAGGATATAATCTATTTGGATATCAGTTTAGTAGTTTCGGAGTTCGTCGCGGACCAACATCGTAATATGGGAATTTTATTTATTAAGATATTTACCACACTTTACAAATATGTAGATAGGTATGTATTTACGTTCAGTTTATATTAACAAGATTAAACTACTATAGATTTTGTCGTTGAGTAGGTAGTAGGTAGGTAGTATTCGTTTATGATCACTTTTAATTGGAACTTAGTTTAGAGCAACTAAAATTGAACATATTTTTTCCTACTCACAGATCCCGAAAAAGCATAATTATAAATTTATATTAACAAAAAATATTATACGCACTGTAAATACAATTGTACATTTATTTCCTATCCAAGAAAGTGAACAGCGTATACGAAGATTTCAACACCTGTAAGGAAACAAACAAATTTTATCTTAAAACTTCTGTAGATATGAGATCTTAAGAAGTTTACAATACGTTGTTGTTGTTATAATATTCTCGTACCTACTCAAACAAAAATAAAGATGTTATAAATATTTGCTTCTCTCCCTAATGCTTTTATGCTTCTGAAGCCATGAGTTAAACAGGAAACTGAAATATACTTTAGAACTGAACTCATTCATTTGTATTTAATACAAAGTTCAAAAGAAACCTCAGACATAGAGGCAGATAAAATATAATAAAGAAGCATCATTTACCGCGAAATATGTCTCCAAAGACATGGGTATGATATAAGCAGTGCGCGGAGCAAGTGGCCGAGAACAAAATTCCATCATTACAAGCATTTGCCGACGGAAGTGAGGCGACAGGTCCAACCAATTTCCACTGTACAACGATTGGTTTAAAAACTCACTCTGTAAATTATAACATTAGATATTACGAGCTACATAGTCAATGGAAAATACGTCCATGCGATTACAAAATCGGGTTAGAAAATTAGGACACTAACCTCGACTTTCAATTGTGTTCCATAATAACAGTAAATGAAAAGTTGAGAAAGCATGCAACCCAAGTACACAGCCATGGGCAGAAACTCCACAGATAACATAGATAACTGAAATCATAACTTTAATTTACATAAATACCTACTAACTGTGCTTGAATTAATGTACCTACCAACCAACATAATTGGTACTTACACCGGCAATTTTATAAACGGTCATACAGATCACCCAAGCCATCACAAAAAACTGGACCACCATAGCCTCACCAAAAATAGACTCAACCTCCTTAGAAAACCTGCAAACTAATTAATGTTAAGTAGGTATACCGGCTTTGAGTATTAAGCCTAATAATCAAAGTATACCGGTCAAATATAATTAAGATCATTAAAAAGAAAATATAAGATTTTTTTTAGTAGCAGTTTAATGGCATCTCGTTTTTTTTAGTTGACTCAGCCAGTTCTTTTTATAAAAGAAACTAGAATGAAAACAAAGGAATGTATTATTCAAAAATTGGCAACATATAGGTACACACCAAACGATCTTTTGATAATGTTGTACGCAACGAACAAATCGACTTTGAATTAAAATTTTCATGTTTCCATTATCTTTGTAAGAGTTGTTTTCATTACGTCTGTTAATTAAGTTTCCATCTATTTTTGTTCCTTCGCTGGGCTCCACCAGACGTTCAAGATTGTATCTGAGCATCTGTATTTGAAATTTGGCTTGTGCGTAAAACGATACGATTGTGCAGTCCATGGTCACATTTCCATAAGCTTGAATTGTTATCAGAATGGACATATACGCCAATACAAATTCAAACCTGAAATATGGTAGATAAAGTACCTAAGTATTTAATATAAACACTAGGTATAGTAAAAAAATACATTGGGAAATAATTTACCAAAAATGTTTCGTGTAAAGAAGCCAATAGTTAATAACAATTTCAAAAATAAAATGTTATCAGTTGTCATGTAGAGCCAAACCTATAACTCTACAAACCCTACATCTTACCTACTTAATCAAAAAATGTCTTGGCCGTCACATGGAACTATTTCATAACTCACCCCCCACATATAATTACAAATGAAATAATGTTCGTTTGGGCTGTACTTACCCCTACAAAACAAAAAGAAGCACTTGACTATTATAATATTAAACATATTATCTATCTATATAATAGGTCTTTACCTATGAAATTGCCGGTCTACAGTACTGGACATTTCAAATCAAAATAATTTTTGTTTGGCGAAGAATTTCAAATTAATTTTATTTAAAAAACATGGTTTTTTTTCCAAAAGTAGTCATTTCTTTATTGATTAGTGTTACATTTTCATCGCATTTCAATATTTTTCGTCATCATGGATACGTTAAAAATTCGAGTAATTATGGAATATGAATACTGTCGTGGCAGCAACGCGGCACAAGCGGCACGCAACAACGTTTACGGAGCTAACACTACAAACCAACGCACCACCTGTTATTGGTTTGCTCGCTTCCGTTCTGGTTTCGACCTGAAAAATGAACCTCGCGGTCGTCCGAAGACTTTGGTCGACAATGACGAATTAAAGGCGATTGTGGAAGCTGATGATACACAATCTACGGCTGAATTAGAAGCAGCTTTCGACGTTAGCGTCAAAACAATATTGGTCCATTTGCGTCAAATTGGCAAGGTAAAAAAGCTTGACAAATGGGTGCCCCACGAACTCAATGATCGCCAGCGCGAAGTACGCGTCGAGACGTGCCTTGCACTGCTCAACAGACACACAAATGAAGGAATTTTGAACCGCATTGTTACCTGCGATGAAAAATGGATTTTGTTTGATAACCGCAAGCGCTCAGCAAGTTGGTTGGATCCTGGTTCAGCACCTAAACAATGCCCTAAACGAAAACTTACCCCTAGAAAAGTGATGGTCACTGTTTGGTGGTCTAGCGCCGGTGTGATTCATCACAGCTTCTTACCAAACTGGGTGAGCATTACTGCAGATGTGTACTGTGAAGAATTGAACACAATGATGGAGAAGCTAGCACATCTCCAACCAGCATTGGTCAATCGCTCGTCTCCGCTGCTCCTGCACGACAACGCGCGACCTCATACTGCACAGCAGACCGTCTCCAAGTTGCAAGAACTGGGGTTGGAAGCTCTCCGTCATCCGCCCGACTCACCAGACTTTGCGCCTACAGACTACTACTTTTTCCAGAATTTGGATAACTTCTTGGCGGGAATAAACTTCAATACCCGGGAGGCAGTTCAAAATGCCTTTGAAGAATTTGTTGCCTCCCGTCCAGCTGATTTCTTTAAGAAGGGCATCAATAAACTGCCACTGCGTTGGCAAAGATGCATTGATTGCATGGGTGATTACTTCGATTAATACAAATAAAAAATACATGAAAAAAAATCGTTTAAATTTTTCATACAAAACGGCAATTTCGTAGGTAAAGACCTAATATATAAAAGTAGAAGTCCTGACTGATCTATCAACGCCCAGCCTAAACCCTTAGACCTAGAAAGCTGATTTTTTTCCCAGGTGTTGTTTTTAAAACTTGACCGAGGAATTAGAACGGATTTCGAAATTCAACCTTTAAGGGGGTGAAAAAGGGGATGAAAGTTTGTAGGGAAGTCGCATCATTTTTGAAGCTAGAACCATGAAACTTTGTTTTTAGACCATCAATTAAAAATAAAGAAACAAGTGTATTAGCATTTTTTAAATTTCTACCCCTGAGGGGGTGAAACGGGGGTTGAAAGTTTGTATGGAAGTCCGCCATTTTTTGAAGCTAGAAGCATGAAACTGTGTTTTTAAGCTAATAATCAAAAATAAAGAAACACGTGTTTTAGCGTTTTTTGAAATTCAACCCCTGAGAGGGTAAAACGGGGGTTGAAAATTTGTATGGAAGTCCGCCATTTTTTAAGCTCGGCATGAAACTGTGTTTTTAAGCTAACAATTAGAAATAAAGTAACAAGTTTTTTAACGTTTTCTAAAACTCCATCCCTGGAGGGGTAAAACGGGTGTTCAAAGTTGGTATGAAAAATGAGAAGGCCTGACTCGCTGACTCATCAACGCCCAGTCTATACCCTTGGACCTAGAAAACTGATTTTTTTCACAGGTATTGTTTTTAAGATGTAGACGAAGAATAAGATATTTTTTTCGAAATTCAATCTCTAAATGGATAAAAAAGGGATACGTGGGTGAAACCGCGGGGCGGAAAGCTAGTTATCTATACTCGTACTAACTGTCCTCCACGGTTTTACTCGCGTCCCCGAAGCATCTAATTTCCCCGGGATAAAAAGAATCCTATCTCTTATTCCAGGATATAACCTGTGACACGAGAATTTTATATATATGATTGTTTGTCGTCTAATCATCGAAGCAGAATAAAAATAAAGAAATAAATACCGTTTATTTGGCATGTGCGTACAAGACAACAAGACAACTCCAAGATCATAGTCATATTTTCATCTTGTAGAATAGTTCTTAGTAAGATACTTACGATGGTGAATTTCTTGTGTCAAATGGAATGTATCCAGTGAAGTGCACATCTTCACCCAAAGCCCTTTTTATGAGTGGGAATATGGCCCACGAGACACCGCAAGTAAAGATTCCTGCGTGACATATCTTCAAGAGACGCCACATTTCTACCGCGTTCTTCTTCATCAGTTCAGTGTGGTACGAGTTGTATGGAGCAAAGAGTGAACCTGAGAGATTATCATTAATCAGAAGACCTTGAATGATGACGCATATAATTGATATAGAAGATACCTATACTTGTAATAGCCTTGACGATGAATCTCTCTGATGTTGTTTGCCCGTAGGTAGTCTACCAGCCTGAGCTACCTACCAAATGTTTTATCACTGAGCACGTAAACCGAGAAGTGTTCCGGAAGCCTTACTTGAGAGTGTGTACCTACTTATCCCGTATTTAAAAAAAAACTTTAAATCTGGTAGGGAAATATTTTTTCTTAGTAGATACATATTAGATTTCTCTATGTCAAGCAGGCTGGGCGGGTCACCTGATGGTTAGCCACTCTCACCTATAAACATTAGCAATGAGATGTCGATCTTTTTACAAAGCCTTGAAGATAACTCTCAAGTGCAACTGCCGAAACACACCGAAAGGCTATTGGGGTCAGATTTCCAACTGACTGACTGCGGAGCTATTCGAGTCTACAAATTACCCACCACTGTGCTATGGGTTTCTCAATTATGTTTCCCTTCACCCGATAACTCATTGTAGGACTCGAACCCAGACCTACTAGTCCTGCTACGCGATATCCGACGTTACTAGGTAGGTACGACTGAGCTATATTTAGCCTATTATTATTATGGTACATGTTTCGTTACCATGATAATCAAGCGATAGCAGTTTTGCGACAAGTTTGTATGGCGAGCGACAGATATACCTACTGAAGATGGTAAAGGACAGTCAATGACCTTTATTGCCAATTCATATGGTACGGACTATAGGCACACATAAATTATTCTGTATTCACGCTTGCTAATCTAATTATGGAAGTTGCCTTTGAATTTAACTGGTACACCCAGTATACCTACCATTTATGATGTTGAGCATAATATCGATCCGAGAACTTCTCAAATTAAAGGTGAGCTGTTTCCCCAGTGTGTTCAATGTGGTGAGCAGAATAAACAGCGTATCCACTATTTGATCCGTACTGTGGCGAATCTGTTTCAATAAAACACTTAATCACCAGCAAACATAGGTACCTACTTAACGTTATGTGCACAAATTTTTTTTGCATCCCTCGATTACATATAGGTAGTTACCGATGGAGTGCCCAAAAGACTAATTTGCGCACTTTCTTTTGATTACACCATTGTGTATCTTTCCAAACATCTATGTATAGTACCAATAGTCTACAAGAACGGCTACGTTGTACTGATGAATGGACATACGGACAAGACGAAACAAAAATGTTCCTTTGTTTGCCAAGAAATAGGTTTTAATCACAGAATGATTTAAATTAGGCTGATTAGTGTTGATGATACCAGAGAACCACTTGTTAGTCAGATAATAACGGGGGAATTCTATCAGCTTCTGCCTAGAACGATGAGCATAGGTATAGAGAATATAAATGACCCAATAATAAGGAAATTAGTTTTCTCCAAAACCTAATTTCATGTTATCTCTATGGGTCTCGCTATTCGTTGTTTAAAGTAGATTTTAAATATGCTAAAGGTTAGTACCGACTAACTTAGATTTATATTGATGTCTTAATATAGTAATAAATACCACGCTGTCTACGAGTAGGTACAGGAACTGACTCTCAAGTGCTTGTGCATGAACACTGATCATGGTCGCAACTCACCTGAACAACTTTAATTAAATGCTGTATGTTATACGTTACTACAAGAATCCATATGATAGCTCTATATGCGTTGTGTAACAAATGCATCGTACGTGCTACATTGGGCTTTAGAACAATTTTAAAGTAAGCTACTCTTCCCAAAGCGTCGAAATGAGGTCTTAGTGATTGAAATGGTGAATCCATTCCGTGACCGACCATTTGTCTCGACAGCCATGAAACGAATATTAAAATTTCGTGACACCTAAAAGTTGTTCGTTGCAAGTGGAAATCGGAAAATTAGAAGTGACAATTTAAAATAGATTTTTATTTGATTGAATATTTCATATACAGGTTGCTCTAATTTTTTATTGAATAACCTACTTATTTTTGTTTAGATACTCATAGAGGTACTCACTCGTGATGGCTCAGCTGTCTTTAAAAACTTACGGATTTTGTGTTTGATTTTTGGAGAAGGAAAACTTGGTGAAATCTGCATGCTTGAGAAACATAAAACGCTAAGCCTACCTGTGAGCCACAGTGTGTATTAAATACTCAAGCTCATTGTAGATGATGAATTTATATACTTTCCCTCAAATAAACTCATAAAATATCGCATGCTGTGAAGATGTTTTAACTGCCAAGTAAATAACCTAGTTTAAAATCATTGCAGCAAAATAATTACCTGCGCAGACTCCTAGGAATTTTGAAAAATGATATTTTTTCATTCATAAAGGCTTCTAAAATCTAGTACTTTTATAGGAACTACTGTACGGTACTCTACGAATAAATAATAAAAATAAATAAATTCAGAATTAAACGAAGCACACCCTCTACCAAATCATGTTTCCACAACAAACCGATAGTAAGTGTTAATTTTGCGTCGTCAATTATCCACTAATCACGTCGATCGAGTCCCTCAATTAAATAGTTAAACTAATAAGCAGTGGTAATACAAGCTGTAAATGACATATTAATAATGTAGGACTCATTTCACTAATGTCATATAGCTACTTAGTACCAAGGAAATACCTACTTTTGTTTGAAATTTATTGTTTGTTGGTGATTTAATTAACTTTTACAGCTTAAGTACTCAATTGAAATCGTGTTTATTTTAGCTATGAATTGACTCATATAACTATGTTACTAACGAAAGATATAGGTAGCATAAAAAAATGGTAGTATGAAATTAAGATGAAATTATGCCGAAATCAACAACCCCGAGAAATTGCTCTTTAAATTGATGGTATATTCTTGTTGAAAAGAATGTAGTTTCTTGTGTGATCGGAGCTGGGTTTCATTCTAATGACAAGTTATAGTGTATTGTGAAACTGTTTATTGTTATATTTATATCTATCAGAAAATAAAACACATCAGTATTGTATTTGGTATTCAGCTCTGGCCGAACGGTTTTACATTTGCATTCTCGTGCACAATTGGAATGTGAAATCAAAATTTCCGAGCTTCTCAATATAGTTACTTTACAATTTAATACTGCAGCCACACATATTTTGTACTCAAAAAAATATCGAAATGCCAGGGCGGTCACCATAATTATTAGAAATGGTCACTCCATTAGTAATAATCAACAATGTTGCATTACTCTATATTAATTTAATCATAAATATTTCTAAACATATCATATTTTCATTTACATTTATCGAACCCAGAGCTTTAAGCGGAACAATGAACCACATATACACACTGGGTCTATACACAGCATGGTCATCGATCATTCTATTAAAATTTCGGGGCACTGTCTCTTGGAGGTGGATGTGTCATCGTCTGCGGGATCCTTTCGTTTTAACTGTTTTGTTTCTTTGTCCTTCATACCATCGACATTGGATCGATACTCGTGCGCATCGGCCGTGTGTTCTGGATCGAGCCTCTCATTGTCCTGTAAGTCATCGTCGAGAGCGGAGTCAGCGTCGGCTTCCTTATCTTGCTCGTCGGGTTTGTCTTGGTAGTAGGTCTCGAGTCGTTCGGCCGCCTGCTGCGAGGGCGCGTTTTGTGCGCACGCGGTCGTCGAGGTGCGCTTACTCACTGCGATGCGCGCTGTCAGCGCACGGTATAGTTGCACTATGTCTGCCGGTGCGCCCTGAAACGATTGTATAAATATTTGAACGCGGGATATATGTATTTGAGCTGTATCCTATATGGCCATCGACTGCTGCTTGAGTTTTCGCGCCTTGTTTAAAAAAAGAACATGAAATTCCTACTACCTATGTATGTTCACGATAGATCAATTTGTTTGTAGCAATGTAATATACATATAAAACAATGTAGGGTTAGTTACACAATTTATAACACGAGGAAGGCTGAACGATTTTAATTATCTTTGATTTGTTGAAAAATTCACAAAAAAAAATATGAGGAAAATTATTTTTTTGATCGACTGATAGGTATAGATTCACAATTGGACCCGGTAGGTGGCGTTGGAATCGGATTCTAAGAATTTTTTATTTCCAGGCCAGGAAAATGTTGGGCCCTGCCCACTAGTTTAATATAAAATAATTGAAAAAACACATTTAATCAATGATACTGCTCTAGTATCAGCCTTACCATAATAAGATACAACTTGATCTGCTGCTGTGAGTCAGCGGCGGTGATCCTGAGCGACTTGGTGCCGGCTCGCTGCACGACCATGTCTGGCCAAAGCTTGGTGTTGAGTACTACCCGCAGCGAGCCGGCGACTCGCAGCACGAGCCGCGCGCCTCCCGCCGCGCCGCCCTCGTTCAGTCTCACCACGCCGCGACCACGCTCGCGCCAACTACCCGTCTCCCACGCGAACAGCCGGCATGATATCTGTACCACATTACATTTTTTTTTTGATACAACTGTCAGAAATCGTCACGTAAGAAAAAAGCGTTATGTCCCTCCAGTTGACCTTTCACTGTCTTTCTCTTTCTCTCTGATATATTTATTATGATTAAAATGAAATAGAGAGCAAGAGAGAGAAAATGAAAGGGGTCCCCCAACCGTACATATTTATTGTGCTTGTGTTTGACCGCAATCTCACCATGGTAAGTCAAGTGCAGCTGTCGGAACACACCGATAGGTGCTTGGCGGCAGATTTTCAAGTTGAGGGTGATCAGCCAGTCGGGTACTACAAAGTACCCTACCACCGTGCTGTTGTTTCCTCACGATGTTTTCCTTCACCGAAAGCTCAAGCTCATTGTAGGATTCGAACCCACGACCTTCGCCGCGGTATCTGGCATCACAAACACTGAGCTATCATCGCCTCAAAATCTATATAAAAGTGAAGTCATAACTCACTGACTCATGAACGCCCAGACTAAACCTTTGGACCTAGAAAGCTAATATTTTTAAACTGAAAGCTGATGTAGACGAGGAATAAGAAAGAATTTTTCGAAATTCAACCCCTAAAGGGGTACGAGGGTGAAACCGCGGGGCGGTAGTTTAATTATAATGTAATATACTACAAGGATTAATAACAATACCTGCAAAACATTAATTTCTCCTTCCTCCCCAGTGACAGTATAATTAGTAGTGGGGGGTGGAGGACGTGCGTGTGACCTCTCGTACTCGGCGGCGGCGGCTGCGAGTCCTTCGCTGTTGTTGCTCGCTGCACTCGACGTTGCGTCCTCCTGGCAAAATAAATAAAGCTTTCTTTTTATACAGGTGTCCGGTTAGTAGTACGTCGAAGAAGTAAGGGGAAGATAGGTGAAAACATGATCTCAATAAAAAGGTCACCATTTTGGAGATATTACGATATTTCAGATTTTTATGTATTGATTTTTAATTTTAGATAGTAAATATCTCGAAAATGGTGACACTGTCTATCTATCCCCCTTAAGTTTGTCGTACTACTTACTGGACGTCCTGTATATACTGGACTAATATAATGGTAGGGGAGGCATTGATGCTAAATTTGTAGTTACTCGAGCGTCTTTGGGACCTACTGGAATTTGAAGATTAGGTGGAATAAAGAAAAAAAGGTTATGTGATATTTTCCCCTTCAGCGGTGGGGGGAGCGTCTACAGGGTTTCAAAAATGTAAAAAAAAACAGTCACCAAGAAATACTCGAGCGCGTCAGATATTAATAGGGTAGTCGCGCCACGTCTGTCTGATAACGGAAAAATAATAATCTGCCGTTTTGCGTGGTGGGGGTGGCCGTACGAAGGGGTCGAAAATATTTAAAAAAAAAATTTACTCGAGCGCGTCAGACATTGATAAGGGATGTTAAGTGAACCCTCCAGTAGCTCCTATTTTAAAGACTGACGATTTGGACGCGACCATCAGTCAGGGCCGATTTTTGAAAATGCAAAAAAAAATCGTGACCTTGATTTACTCGAGCGCGTCAGATTTTTATACAGGAGGTTCTTCTTGATGGCCTTGTTGTACTGACCCATAATCTGACAATTATGTTGAGGTATTTCCTTAATCTGATGGTTTGAAAAAAAAAATATGTAAAAAATATCGAAATCTCGAAAATAGTTCAAGATATCGAAAAAATTTTTGCACAAAAGTTGTAGAGAATTTAACCTTCTACAATATTTATTATGAATACATATACCAAAAAACCCATAGGAAACGAGATATTTGCAATAAATGATTTTTTGACCTTTGACCTTGAAAAATCAGTAGTCGCGGGCACCCTAAGATAATTAGCTTTTGAGACAAGTTTTAGGCTGTCAAAATAAAGGTTTATACAAGTTAATAGCTGACTATTTCTCATTCTCAGGTGAAACTCATAATATTCCTGGACTATACACTTAATAATGATTTTAGCCACTTCGGCTTGTGCAAATCGGCAGATTAAGATATTTCCGTGATTCGTGACTAATTTCCTTCAAAATAAAAAAAAAACCAATCGCGCTCGAGAAAATCCAGGTGACGTTTTTTTTTTGCAACTTTGCGAGTCTCCAATTTTCTTTCGTCACGCCCAATTTGTCAGATTATTGAAATGTACACTATTTTGCATGTAACTAACTTACCTTACCTTAATCTGACGCGCTCGAGTATTTCAAACCATCGATTTTTTTTTACTAATCTGACGGGCTACTCTAGGCGTTCGACACTACATAGAAGGCTCAGATTTGGTGAGAGTACTTCACAAGGTGCAAGGTTGCCCCCCTTATGTTAATCTGACGCGCTCGAGTAAATCCCGAAATCCCCTATTCGCCTCCCCTACCATAAACAATATAATAAATTGATGAAATTTTAGAAAAATTTAAATAGTGCCTATTTTGTGCATGTGGAAGGAGGAATTTACAAATATCTAAAGGAATCTAAGGAAGAATCTAAAATTTCATCACTTTATTACATTATTTATATTAGTGCAGTATAATATAAATTGTTTATATTATACTGGACTAAAATAATACACTTTTTAGGTAATCACACAGTCTAGTCTAGAAGGTAATTGGTAATCAAATGTAATTGCAAGAACACACTAGTAGACACGCGAAATTGTGTCCTCATAATATTTTTCTTTTCCAAAAGATTATGCCTATTGTAAAATTGGTATGCTCGAACTTCACCTCGGCATTTGTTAGTTTCTGGTTCATAGTAATGTAACATAATTTAATGCTCCACAAAACAGTTGGGTCACGAGCACTGTGCACACATTGATAATGTTAAGTTTGTTTTAGTGCCTGGTCAAATATTGGTTCAACTGTTCCTGTTCGTTTTCATTTCCTCATGTACTTTATCAGGAGATGTCCTATATTAAAAAGACAGTCACATAAATTAACATAGAACCAAACACGTTTGTTGACCGAGTGCAATGTATTTTCAAATCACACATCTTTGTTGCATATCTACAAATACATATCGACAGCACTACAACACTATCGCAAGAACGCACACTTGCACTGTAAGGGAGAAGAAAAAGAGTGAGGGCGCGTCTACTTGGACGACAGTATCACTATCTCTCTTTATTGTAATAACATGTATTATAACAGCCAAGAATGATATATTCTAAATGGATAGGTAACTCTAAATACCTACTTGAAGCAAATACCTATTAATTGCGAAAAAGAGAAAGATAACAACTACGTTGGGACAATCTCTCTTTCTTTCATTAAGGGTAAGTAGGGTTAGAAAGAGAGATTGTCCTATCCATTTAGAATATATAATTCTTGATAACAGCCTTAAGAATCACAAACCTGGTTGTTCTCCTTCGCTGATGCCACTGCACTTGTGAATAGTAACTCAGAAGTGCCATTTGATGAACTGTGTTCAGTTGACGTTGCTTCGCCGTTATTAGCATTTTCTTTGATTACAACTCTCGCGCTCAGATTCTGACCAAAAACAAATCCTGTTGAGGAAGTGCTTGATGTTGATTGAGCCGGTACTGGCACTGGATTAGCCGAACGTGGATTCACATTAGAGGAACCTAGCGGCACAAACTTAGGAGTTTCATCTTCTTTCTCATCTTTTAGTCTATCTTCGGTTGTTTCAGTTTCTTTTTTTTCTGTGGCTTTATCATCAGTTGCTTCAGTCACCTTGAGGAATGGATTGTTGCCGGATTTTAGCTGTGGTGGACGTAGTACGGACCCTGAAAATATGGTACATGGAAATATATTTGGTATACTAAAAAGATTAGTTGTTCTCTTCTAATATTGTAGAATTTTTCGCTACATAAAATGTGAAATGAAATGTTTATTCATCCATATAGGCCTTCACAAGCGCTTGTGCTTTTGTATGGTATTTATTTGCTACCTGGATAGATAGATAGATAGATTATCTATCTATCTATCTATCCAGGTATCTATATCTATCATAGATATAACTCTATTGGTACACCATAAGTACAAGAAAAATTACAAAAAAGAAAACAGACATAATATAGTCAGTGTCACAATGGGCGGCCTTATCACTAATAGCTATCTATGCGAAAATGATACACATAAAAACATGAAATCAAATTGACCCTTTGGCTTTGTTAATGGGACCATAAAAAATCTGTCATGTATAAAACAGAACTAGGTATATCAATGGTTAATAAGTTAAATACAAGTAAAGTGTTAAGGAAAGCATAATAATATTATTAGTAGCTCATTAAAAAAATGTGGCTTTGTTTATAAGTGGTATAGTAAAAGCTTGATAAAGTCATAATACATATAGATAGTCATTTTGCTTTGCATACATATCTTATCTCTATTTACAAATGTCTCTTTGTTCACCTTTAAATCAAATCTAGAAGTATATTTGATAGTTTTTAAATGTGTTTTGTCATTGGTATAATTCACATTTAGGTTGTATGTTCTGGAACATTCTTACAGCAACTTACTCTATGATTACTGGCTGTCCCTCAGTTACACTATTACACTTATATTTTATTTGCTGCAGCTGATTTTACCCAGGTCATAAGAATAAGGTCATACGGTGATTTTTATATAGTCAATAAACTTCCTTAAAGGCTATTCCTTCTATCATTAGTTTTCTAATCAAATAGTTATGGAAAGAAGCTAATCCAAACATACATACAAACACTTCCACATTATAATATTAGGAAAGGTTTCTGTATTGGTCATGTCAGCTTTTGACATCATAATTATAAACATTACAAAATGTACCATCTTGAGAGCATCAAATACTATTACTGTACTATAGTAGAGTTCTCATTATGTTTATCAGCTATAGTTGGTTAAACAAGTTGTAGCCTAGAATAGAAAACACTGCTTGAAATGTAGCTTGATTATTGACAATCACAGTTTTTCTGGTAGGTATGTTACTTGCAAAAGAATTTTAATGTGTGTAACTGATGGTTATACAAAGGAAGTCTCAATTTTAAATAACTATTATTGATTGTGGTTTTTATAGTGCATCACTCATGTATGCATAATTGGACACATTCACAAGCTTGATTTTCTAATGTTAATATTGTGAAATAAGGGTAAGGCATTAACAGTAGTAACTTCTTCTTTGTCCTCGCCTTTTCCCGTTTCACGGTGTCAGCTTTCTTGATCCTGGCGCACAATTTATTATATTTATATATTACTAGCTGTCCTCCACGGTTTCACCCACATTCCCATGGGATCTTATCTTTTTTTGGATATAAAGGATGAGGGATAATGTAGCTTTGTAAAGGTGAAAGATTTTTTTTAATTGGTAAAGTAGTTCTTGAGTTAAATCGTAACAAACAAACGAAAATCTAATCTATCCTCTTTAAAATATTAGTTTAGAGGATATTTATCCATTAACAGTAATGACAGCATAAAATAATCTGGTACAAGTATACTTTTGATTTCTTTAACACATTCAATTCTAAGTTTTAAGCATTATTATCCCAAGAGCTACTCGACGCGTATGTGAGTGCGTGCGAGTGTGTGAGTGCGTGCGAGTGTGTGCGTGCCAATGACAATGCATTATAAATTTTATTGCTTACACTCACTTACAGTCACCTATGTATCGGTAGCACTAGGATTATATGGATTGACTCTTATACACATATTTAGCACTAAATGTGTTATGTGACAAGTTTCATCATGATTGATTGTGTAATTGAGGCATTAAGAGGTGACCAACTTACATTCACTCTTATAATATTAGTAGTAAGTAGGATAATACTGTTATTTTTAGTTCTAGTTCTTTCTCTATAACTAGTGAAAAGAAAAAAATACAAATATGAATAGTGTGAATGGTAAAACTTACCAAATGGATTGCAACCTTTAGTGGAACTTGATGCAAAGCCAGAGGACGCGATGCCACCAAGACGGGGCTTGGCCAGGACCACTCGCGACTGGGTTGATCCATTATAGAAGTCCTCTATGGGAGTTTTACCTAATTAGAAACATTTGCAGTTATGCTATATCTATGATATGATTAGCTAAAAGCCAAAGAGATTTTGTGATGTTAATATTTAATAGTAAAATTGTTGAACTAAAGTTTATTATTTCTACCTGATCTGCAGTTCAATACATTCAGGAACATTACTAATAAATTGTTATTAAGAATATGGATATTATCATATTTAGTAAAGATCTCACAAGTATAATAAAAATTCTTGAATTTAAAAAAAAACTGTTTGATATCTATCTAATTGAGTATAGATATATGGTAATACAGTATAAGCCAAGATGTATACAAACTCCCACTACTATGCAACCTAAGACAAAACATTTGCCAGAACAATGATTCCTGTTGCACATATTTGACATAGTAATATATGTTTGATGAAAGTTGTTTCAATGGTCTATTCAATCTACCTAGCTAGATCAAATTAAAAATATTATAGACTGATGAATTGCATATAAATAATTATCATTTCTATAACCACCCCACTCCATGACAAAGGTTCTGCAGAATGACATCTATCCTGATTTTCGTTGCATGTTGTAATGAACTAGCAGATGAAGCAGATCAATAATAGTATTGGATGGAATTTGCACCTTATGTACTCTAACCTGGACCGAACATAAAATCACTAAGTAATACATATTTTTACTGGCAGCAGCTTTTAGCTTTGATAAAAATGCACGACCTAGGTAATTTTGTAGAAAACGAGTGTATCAATAATTTACAGATGTGGTATCGCAGACTGGCTTATTAAATTTAAACCTTCACCATTATTCATACACGGCAGCGTCTCAAGTAAGCTCGTTTAGCCATGAAATCGAAAAATAATAAAAAAATACGTTGATGATGCAGCATGAGGAGAAAAGACGGAACTCATTTCCTAAGCAGTGACATAAATAACATGATATCATAGTACTATATTTGGTCTAAAATTGAAGTACACAACAATTGTATACGCCTTGAAATGATTATATACTAATAAAAAATCTGAAATCTGTACCTTGCTTTGCGTCTGCCATTGTAGAGATTTTTTAAATTTTGAAAGCCACAGATTAAGCAAATGATAATTAAGACAGACCATGAGACCATAGAGGAAAGTAATAAAATAAAACGGATACAGTCTACAGACCATCCATCCATCCATACTCTCTTGTAGAACGTAGCAGTACTGTCAGATGTTTTTGAAAGGTTTTTGATGATGATGGAGCTTTGAGTATTAATGATGGACCTACTCGACTCGGTATGTAATGATGGGCAAATAACATTTGTTACGTTCATACTTTACTTTGATCAATTTGAGAAAGTTCATACTTTGACGAACCAAAAAATCATAAGAAATGTTTTGTCCAATAAAGATTGCCACACCATTTTCAAACTATACACGATTTCAATGAAAATAAAACGAAAATGTAGGGTCACTTCGCAGTGTCTCGCCAAAAAGTCCCCTAATTACACAAAGGAACCTATACTGTGCCTAACTAGTACAAAATAAGCAAGTGATTGCCATTGGCAATTAGCTTATTGAACTTACGTTATCACTGGCAATTTACCAGTAAGTTCAATAAGCTTTAAAATATTCCTTCTTAGGTAAGCAAACAGTGCTTCCAAATGGTATAATACGTTTAAAATGAAACGATAACTTGCATCAGTTCAGCATGGATCATACAATTTATACATATAAATGGTTTAATGCTCTATGATATAAATGTAGAAAGGCCACCTTTGACTAAAACCTGACCTGACTTGATAGTCATAAAATGTTGTTTATGATAAATGTAATTATTTTACGAATACTTAATTGTGACCTATAAATGGAGACTTGAATAGGGATGTTGACTGACATATCAAATAATCTTCTTTTACACCTTCAAAAGATCCTACTCTTTGTTGATAACTTGGTAATTAAAAATCATGAAATGGTAGAATTTTACAAAGTGTTCCTTATTTACGAGTATTTTAAACACTGATTAGTGTTAGATAATTTTTATTGAATATTATTCATTGGGCTAGAGCAAGTGGAGGCTGTATGGGCTTGAACTCTTTGTCTATTTTAGAAAAGGCAAAATATGAAAAAAGAACCCTACTCTGTAAACTTTACATTCTCTTTGGTCTGTCTGTCAGGGTGACAGTGAGTGATACTGTTAGTGTCAATGTCACTGTCAAAATAATAAGTGATTCGAGTTTAGTTGGTTCATGTTTGGTAATTATTTATTTTATTTCCTGAGATAAAACTTGTGCTTATTTTATAGATTAACACCAGTCCAAATAGTGCGTAATATACATTATATTATACGGCCATTTATGCGTAACTGTTATTATATTATAAGAAAACTTTATTATTGTTTATACTTATGAACCATAATACTATCCAATTTTCTTTTAGATTTTCTATACACAAGCACAAATAAATTGGAATTCAGTACTTAACTAGTCCGATCAACGGAGATAATTTATTACACAGGTAAACATGTCAATATAAAAATCTAAACCTACTCATGATCTATCATGATATATACTTAAATGTTTTGAATAGTTGGTAAAAATAATTCAAAATCGGTGAACCAAACTCAAAAACCAATTCATAAATTCAGATTTTCTAGAAGCAGACTCCTCCCTGAAAAGGACCGTACTTGATTTTGTAGGACCTTTTGTTATCCTACTACTATATTTTTTAAATATGTTTTTTTTAACTTTTGGATAGGCTTGTGTTTGACCGCAATCTCACCATGGTAAGTGATGATGTGGCCGAATGTGGTAAGCACACAAAGCCCAGATGGGAACTACTAACTAAAAACTAATAAAAAATTTGAGGTGTAACCATTATGAATGATCATTACAACACCACAATCTCAAAAATATTCAAATGGATATGCATAGGTGCATACTCACTTTACACACAATAATTTATCAGGCTGACAAATAAAATCATATTTTCTACTACTTGCATATTCGTCAGACTTATCATGTCCTCTCAGGAACCTGAGACTGCATTTATATATTGCCATTTTCAAAACACAATTTAAAAAAAGTCATATGTCTTTTATTTTTCGTAGAAATGGGACTTGTAAATATATTATTATGACTTTTATTATATAAACCACTAGGTTTCCTCTATGGTTTCGTCCCATGTTCCTGTAGGATCTTCTTTTTACCAGGATACAAATATAGCCTATGTTACTCAAGGATAATGTAGCTTTCTAATGTTGAAAGATTTTTTTAAATTGGTCAAGTTGTTTTTGAGTTAAATCGTAACAAACAAAAAATCTAATCCTTCCTCTTTATAATATTAGTTTTAATTTAGAATACTGTATGATCATTTATTTTTTTAACTTATGGATAGGTTGGTATTTGAGCACAATCTCACCATTGTAAGTTATGCATGATATGGCCGAAGGTGGTAGACACCCTATTCCTGGAAAGAAACTGAGAAATAATAAAAAATGTGTTAAAAACAATTTTTAAAACTCCTTTTGTTATGTTTGTTGTGTTTAATTATTATTTTAGGGGTCATATTCAAAATATTCTAATTTGTTTGCATCGTTTATTGCTGAGTCACTATGATTCGGATGCGCGGCAGTGACGGTGGTGGCTGGTTGGCGTGCGTATGTTCTATCGCTGTTTAGTGCTAGTGCGCGCTTCTTTCACGCCTCACTTATTTTCGCACCTGATAATTTGCGTGCAAGTGATATTTTGCGGTTAATATAATGCCTAAGTGTGGATATATCTGGACCTTATAAGTGCTCCCTGGATTTCGGTGACAGCAATAAGGATCGTTTTAAACCCATCCCGGTCTTATTATTTATGGAAACGTTTAATCCGAAATTTTCTTTTGTAATGATAAGTGTTTAGTGTGATATGTTAATTAGTGTAAGTGTCAGTGTTAACATCTTACTTAACTTTTTTGAATTATAATGAAACTTGTAGGTGAAAATTATGGATATCCTTCACAAAACAATGGTAAGATAACCATAATTAAAGTGATGTTAATTGGTCGATCAAATGAGGAGATACATAAAAAGCACTCTAGGACTAGGTCTTGTCAAATATTTATTTAGCCTGTCCTGTGCCAATCTTTTAAATCCGCTATTGCATCGGATTCGCCAGTTGAACAAGTTCTATTGACCAGCGGGTTTACGAAGTATGTACAGTAATACCCCGACTTACGCTACCTCGACTTACGCGAATTCGGAGTTACGCGATTTAATTTTGAATCGGCGCGTAGGTACATAAGTTACGATTTTGTGTTTTTTTGTGCGTTGTGCGACGACCTGAGATATTTACTAAGTACTATGGCATCCAAACGAAGTAGAACCGACTCTTTTGCTTTAAACAAGAAGAGAATAACATTATCTTTGGAGTGTAAACTTAACATTATTTGATTGTACCCCTTGTAACAATTGTACCCCGACTTACGCGAATTCGACTTACGCGGATAGCGCTCAGTCCCACCTATCGCGTAAGTCCGGGGTATTACTGTATAACCATAATTCGTTAGCATTGGTATGCAAGGCGGCGGTGACCACTTACCATCAGGTGGACCGTCTGCCTGCTTGTCAACCTAATGACATAAAAAAAATCATTATCAGACCCAACATCTATCAGGACTATATTCCATTTGCCATATTTACATTGCATAAGAATTTAATCTTCATATATAAAATTCCCGTGTCACGATGTTGGTCCGCAATGAACTGCGAAACTGCTAAACCGATCTTTATGAAAATTGGCACACAAGTAGACTGAATCCTGGAATAAGAGATAGGATACGTTATATCCCGAAAAGATAAAATCTCACTTTGTATCCCTTTTGTCCCCTCTATTTGTGAACCGATTTTAATTTTTCTTGTTTTGTTTTGTAACTGTTGAGTGCTATTGACGAACTTTAGAGTTCTCAAATAAAAAAAAAACACAGGACGAACACTAGCATAAATAAATATGACATAAGAAACAATAACCTCTTACATTTTATGACATTGTTTGAACACTTGATATGAGGTGAAAATAACCATGGCAAGTGATGTTGTGATCTACTTAATTTGATAAGCAAACAATGTCTAGCTAGACCTTAGATTAAGAAAAGACCTTTTTATTAATCTAAGGTATAGACACATTTACTAGTTACGGCAACAGGTTGTAAACCTAGTAGATCTCACGCACGGTCATAAAATTATATGTTTTACTCCTGTTAGCGACCAACATGGAGACAGACGAAGACGTGTTCCGTGCCAACCTGTTAGATGACATGCCTCCGATCAGCTGCGACTCAACGTTAGAGGGCGCCGTCGGCACGGGATCCAATGACATAGGCGATATGACTTTCTGCATGGGAAATTATATCAGTGATTTTATGAGGGTAAGTCCTTATAATATTATTTTTGGAACCAAGTTCCTTATCGCGCGTTGTGAAAGGGGGCTAGACTGAAAAAAATCTTACGAAGAACCGACACTTTTAGTGTCAGTTGGTCGGGTGACTGTTGTGTTTCTCTGTCTCTCTCTCTCTCTCTTATAGAAAGCAAGCCAGATATTTTCATTTCTATTTATATATATATATAAATAGAAATGAAAATATATATATATACTCTCTCGACTTATATAACTTATATAACTTCGTTCCATCCGGGTGTCCCTTGACACCTCTCAAGTTTTTATATTACTAGATACTATATTTATATTACTAGACTGTTTGCTCCGCCACCATTTTTTTAAAATTATTTACCCAAAACACTTCGTGAATGTATAACCATGTCCAGCTATAAATCTATACGAATAATTGTATGTTAGTAAGTAGGTACCTAATCTCCGAAACTTCTGATAGAATTTTAGAAAGCAACATTATCTCTGTGTTCTATAAACTACTTTCATCTCGAAAACGCGGGTGAAACCGCGGGCGGAAGCTAGTTAAAATATAAAATTCTGGTGCCAATCAAACTACAAATACTTATGCCCATAAACTGGTAATATTTTGAATGCACATAAGTAAAGTTTGGATTATTAATTAGCTGGAGTGATTTAACAGTTGTCGTAATAAATATTTCGTTACTCAGAAATTATTTGTTAAAACAATGAATGAGAATATGTAGGTGTAATCGCTGATATTAGATCTTTTGGTGATATAAAGTTATAAGGTCAAACCATTGACGGTAATCATAATCACATTGCGCTCGTAATTGTCAGTTTACTTCAGCTAATTAAAAAACCGAGCACCTATAGTATAGGTATTTTCATTTGTTTTCCCCATAACAACCACATCTTTGTGGTGAAAATTCAAGTCGGATGTTCCTACATAATATCTATACTATATTTCGTAAAAAAAACCGTTATTAAAGTATTATTTTAAATTCAGGTCGGGACTAAATAAAAGCGTTAGCGACATCATAACAAATAAATAATTCTTAAATCAAGCTGCGTCACCACTCACCACAAGATCATAATCACGTTCAAGTGTAATAAAAAATCATTAGAACGTACAGTAGGTATTATTATACCTATTTGTAAAAAATGTATCGATCGATCTTATTTATCCATTAAATTCAAAGAGTATATAAAGCTATTAATATTTAATCGTTTATTAGGTTCGTTGCTCACGCACGAGTAGGTACATTTTTGTAGATGATATTATTTTTAAATAAGATGTCTCATCTTATTTAAATATTTGATTGTGGAAGGAGAAACTATCGATAAGTAAGTATGTATATGAAAAAATATAAGAAAAGTGAAAATATATATTACTATTCTCTATTGAGCCCCCTTAATCTGCTGTAATTAAAAAAGCTTAATTGGAAATATTAGGAACAAAATGATAGAATACCTATTATTGAAATGATTTAAACTTTTAACCTTCCTCTAAAAAAGTACATTTACTTAACTTTATCTTTGTATCCTTCGTGCGTTTTTCCACGCAAGAGATACATACATAGCATAAATAAAGGTACAATTTACGTGTCTACTAAAAAGTCAAATTTTCAAATTCCCTCTTATTTATTTTTAATTAGTTAAATATTTTTATTTATCCTTGAAAGGTTGATACCTAACGTTTTATAACGATTTGCATTTTCGCTGTGTCACGATGATAATGGTAAAAATTAAAACCGAACCGAATCAAATAAAATTGAATGTATTGCATACCTACCGTATTATATGGCGCGTCACTTACTAAAGAGAGAATTGTAAATAGACTGGGTAATGTGACAAATAATTTATTTTTTAATTTGTTTATACTTTGATATGTATGTGGACAGGTTATTTTATTTTTTTAATATTAAAACGACACGTCCTTTTTAGGGTTCCGTACCCAAAGGGTAAAAACAGGACCCTATTACTAAGACTGCTGTCTGCCCGTCTGTCCGTCCGTTTTTTTTTTTTTTTTTTTTTTATATTCGATAGGCTTGTGTTTGACCACAATCTCACCATGGTAAGTGATGATGTGGCCGAAGATGGTAAGTCTGTCTGTCACCAGGCTGTATCTCAAGAACCGCGATAGCTAGACAGTTGAAATTTTCACAAATTACGTATTTCTGTTGCCGCTATAACGACAAATACTAAAAACAAAATAAAATAAATATTTAAGGGGGGCTCCCATACAACAAACGCAATTTTTTTGGCCTTTTTTGCTTGATATCAATAATGGCAACAGGTAGGCACTTGAAATATTCACAAAATACTCAGTTGTATTTTTACTTTAATAATAAATAATAAAATTAAAATAAAATAAATATTTAAGGGGGCTCCCATACAACAAACGTGATTTTTTTGCCTTTTTTACGGAACCTTTCGTGCGCGAGTCCGACTCGCACTTGGCCGGTTTTTTTATTTGATGTAATGTAAGTAAACGTAATATGTAAATAAAGACGGACAGTCTCGTCTCGCCGAGCGTGTACCGCGGCTTTCCATTTTAAACAAGTCCAGTACGCAAGGTTGTGGAATCTAAGTGCTCGTTCACATGAACAGCATGTTGCCGACTGCAGCCGCCGACTGCCGTCGGCGCTTGTCGGCGGCTGCAGTCTATACTACAGTATATACTACGCAATGCGGACTAGTTGTGAAAACGAATGACTCTATATAAACATCTGTGCCCTAGCTGTAACTTTTTGAAATGTTTCTAGATTAATTGTCTAAATTAATTGGTCCCGTCGTCTGGGTATAATAGACTCAAGACAACACTGTCCTCAATTACATCATT